>JBAMMX010000027.1:2350935-2525935 GCA_037126225.1 Dillenia turbinata | reverse complement strand
GAAGTAACTTGATCTTGTAGTCAAATGCATAAGTTATGCATGCTTACCTTGAAAACAGCAGCATAACAAGGAGCTCGAACAGTTGATAAATGTGTAAATTCAGCAAATATTTTCCATGTCAGGTGATTTAGAACTCTTAAGACCTGGTCATAACTACCCACCGCAAGCAACTGGCCACAGGGGGACCATGAAACACTTTTGATGCCAAGTCCGCTTTCATATGCTTGATATTTGAAAAGGCACCTCCCATCCGGAGAATAAATTAGAACCTGCACAGAATTATAGCGTACCAGTTTAAAACTGTATAAAACTAAATTATGGATATTTTCACAAAAGGGTTATTTTCCTTTGTGGGTGGACCAAGGGGGTGTCAACCATACCTTGAATTCATTTACCCATGTAATAGGAAGTCATCCAACAACAAAATTTGGCAACTTGCAAAAGGATTTTACAGGAATACAATACAAAGCTTCCAAAATAAGGTCTTTTCATCTAATGCATTTCACTAAATGCAACAAACTCATCTAGGAGGGAAAAAGTCTACTGCAGGTGTAATCATTAAAATTATTCCAGTAAAATTGATGCTAGTAGCAAAACAATTCAGAAATCTGAAATTCTTGTTACATATTATTAATGACTATAAAAGAAAAATTGAGGAAGCGTTTTGTTAAAAGAAAACAAACATATCCCACAAATTTTTGCTAAGCATGTAAGCTTTTGAGCCTCAAAGGTAATAAACAACCCCTAAAAAAAGATAGATAACAAAAACAAATGAGGGGACAGGCTAAATAAAACAAAAATAAAAGTGAAATGAATACAAAAATCATAACAGGAAGGGATAATAATCTTTTAGTTTTATCTAATTATCCTAAGTTCATTTCCTAGTACAATGACTAAATATGAATACATGTAAAATGTTGTTGCCAAGTCAAGAGTACATCACATGCATTAGAAAATTGATTCCACATTCACAAACACAAATAACCGAGAAGCTCAACTCAACTAAGCCTCGTGCCTAAATGAGATCAGATTGGATGTATGAATGTATTACTTCAATTGCACTAATTAGTTACTTGTATTATAGAATGACCTGTGTCACTGCCTTTCGCCAATTTCTCCTAGAGATTCCTCAAGTTCTTGGCACATATTGAAGCTGTCCTCCATCACTTCTTAACTGGTCTTCTTCTTTGTGCATAAGCAAATAATTACAATGAGCTCTCTATCATCTTATCCTCAATATGAGCTACCCTTAAGCTTTAGAATAAACTCATATCTCATCCTCAATTGTCAAAACATCCACTCACCTCAATGTTATTACCAGCAAGAATGTTGATTCGTTAATAATAACGTGACAAAAAGATAGGGACACACAGCACAACAAAACACTACACAAATATAGCGACATGGAAAAATCCAAGAACATAGGAAACGAAACAACATGGATACAATTATTAAAATCTAATAGTATAAAATCGAAATAAGTGTAAAACTATATTACTAGCATAATGATTAATGCTAATTTTGTCATCAAAATCTATAATTTGTTATATAATTAGATTCAAATAATAGTGTTTAAATTTATTGTCTAAATATTTATCAGCTTCTTAAAAATTTAAAAATAAAATTTTTCTATTATTTTTTCTTACACAATGCTTGTTCTGTCTGCAAGTTAAAATAAATCATTTTTCATTACACATATATGGATGCGTATCACACACATGTTGACAGCATGTCCATATCAACACGTTGGACTAATGGACACTCCAGGGAGCTAGCTGGCATTTCTGTGCCTCACAGATTAATGACCCACTACTCCTTTGATAACTATTGGTGATCATATCCTTTTTCCAAGCATCTCCTTTTAAACTTGTCATCCCTAGTTTATTAACATAAATATGCATTTTAGTCACAACAATTTTTAAGATCTAAAATTGCTACATGATTTTCGTTGAACAACTTGTCAAAACATTACAACATCACCAACATTAAAAATTGTCATCTTCCATCAAAAGGGCCTAGTTTGTAATGTCCAATGCATTCAATATGGTTTAACTCCAGTGGCAAATTTTAAGTTTCTTTTCCCTTAAAAAAGAAGTTCTATTCTTTATCGTAATTATGCTATTACTGCATTACCACAATATCACCTAAATATTTTCTAAATTCCATCTGTATGTCATTTTGTATTACAGCCAAGGACAACAGAAGATGAGGCCAAGGTGCTCCATGGACCCCATTGGCACCCATGATATCTCTTTTCTTAATGACTTTATGTTTTCACATAAATGATCAATTTTAGTTTGAAGTATTCCAAACAATATAGTTAGTCTATAAATGTGTAGTTGTATATAAGCTTTACATTAGAAATTTGACTTTTTACCCTTTTTTATTGGGGGGAATCTGTATCCTCAACCTAATGGGTAATGAATTGGATAAATTTATTGGGCACAAAGCCTAAGTGATCTAGAAACCATGAAAATAAAGCAAACATAGAGGATAATACCATGTTATATCTGCACAATGAACGAACGAAAGACCTCTTACATTGTGGAATAAATTCCTTGATTTTGTTGACTTAACAAAAGATATTCCTTTTAAGACTAAAAGTTCATTCCACTTAGAAAACTTGATAGAACAAAATAATTTACGCAAGAACCACATGGCCTGAATAATCATTTTAACAAATGTAGCCCTTGGAAGTTCATTTCTCAGTTATACCATTCTTTTTTTTTTGTGTCCTTTAAGGAAAGTGATGGTTCTCGTGTTTTATTTTGATATGATCAATGGATTGGAGAATCACCATTATCCATTTCTCTCCCTCGCCTTTATATAATATGTAGACTTCATTGTATTTCTACCAGAGATTTCTATTATTGGGAGTGACATTTGATCTTTCTGAAGTTTTAAATCTTAAGAAATCTTGACAATAGAGAAGTTATTGAATTTTATTCTTTGATGGAAATGAACCATCTCCATATATTTGTGATATTAGGGTTTTGAGTCTTGATTCTTCAAAGGTTTTTTCACATAGATCTCTCTTTTATCATTTAATTAATCTTTCCCAAAACCCTCCTTTATCTTAATACTTTTATTCAGAACACAAAAGCTTCTAACAAAATTAAGGCTTTTATTTGGTCCATGGTGCTTAATAAAAGTAATATCAATAATCTATTTTAAAATAAGAGACCTTATAAGACTATCTTCTAAGAAGTTTGTGTTATGTGTTATATTAACTCTAAAACTAAAGATCATTTATTTTTACAATGTTTTATTGCAAGTGAGATGTGGAATCATCTCTTCTCAATGTGTGATAATATTTGGGTTTACCAAAAGAACATTCCAAAAGTGTTCATCACAAAGAAAGATGCTCAGATGTAAAAATACACATCGTTGGCCATCCCATGGTGTATTTGGAGAACATAGAATACCCAAATTTTGTACAACAAAACTATTGACCTTTTTTTTGTGGACAAAAAATGGTTTTCTGTGTGCTCACGCCTTGACAATTTATAAAGATTGTAATTAAAAAAATTTAGAAAGGAATTGGAGAACAATACTCCATTAGGTTTGTTTTGTATTCATGTTTTTTTTTCTTTTGAGGACTTATTATCCTTAAAAGTTTTCTTCTTCGTTCTTTCATTTTTCTAATATATAATTCTTTTTCTATTAAAAAAAATCATTTTAACAAATGAAGAAAATGAAGTTGTTTACCTTATAATCAAGTGGGGAGTCCCATATCATTATGGCACTATCATCAGGCGACCATTCAATATCAGCCAAATCTATTGTGTCAACAGCAAAAGCACCCATTATTTCCCAAGTATGACATGAAAGAAGATTTATGTAATCCTTGCAATCATGTCTTGTGCAAATTGCAACAAATTTGCCATCTCGGGTGAAAGAAACCCCTCTAAAAGCATGCTTTGGCCATTGCAGATGTATGCAAGCCGTGTTCACTAATGACCAAACGGTGAGCCGCAACTGAAAATCTGATGTGGTGAGAATGTGGCGACTATCAGGACTCCACCTAGCATAAGAAATACCTGCAGGCCCTTCATCTATTTTGCATGTCCATTCAGGTTGGGTCAATGACCATGCTTGTATCATGGGCCTTTTGTAAAGACCACATAGTATGTATTCAGAATCAAGGGCCCATTCAATAAAGCTTATCTTGTCCACACAAGAGAACAAGTGAACAACCTGCATGACAATGTAAATTGTGAAACCTTTTTTCTAGAAAGCATGATAAAGTATTTACTTCATTCACCATTTAGAAATAGGAAAAACATTAATTTTACTCTCATCAACTTAGTAAGCATGAAGATGTTTATTAGTCAACCAGCCAAAATTAATCAATACTTTAACAGACATTCCCAACCGACCAAAAAGATGCGTAGTTTGAGATTGAGAATTGATCAATCCGTCTTTTGAAGAATGCAGGCGATGGGAAAAATCATAAAACATGAAAGAGGCCCCAAATAAACATGAAAGAGAATTAATTATTATTATCATTATTTAGAATTGAAAATATGTTGTGTTGTAAAATTCTACATATATCTTGCAAGGAAGAAAATGAAATTATCTCATCCCTTATTAATCAAGCACCTTAAATGAGATGCCAATTCATGGGGTTGATCCAATGTTGACGGTAAGAGGTCTTATAACCTCTAAAACTACCATAAACCAGATCTCCCCAAGAGTCTAGCTGTACAATCTGTATAACATGGAGGTTGAGATTTCTACACCACTATAAAGAAATTTCTTAAGAGACTAAATCACATACAATTTTTGTGTATGCTTATCTGATGCACATATATATGAGCGAGTATTCATGATTATTCCAAATTAGAAAAGACCCCTCACTCAATGAATTAAAACCTGAGGAAAGGTGCAGCCTAATGCTATTGTTGCTTGCGGTTTTACAGGGTGTCTCATATTCCATTCCTGGAATCAACCTTATTTTATTTTTTTTAATTTTTTTTAAAGGATAAAACTATCTCCATATTGTCCATCTTGGACTCATCTGTTTAATGAAACAGCTGGGTGAACCTTTTATACAAGGAAAATGAAAATATCACATCGAGTGCAGGTTCTTGTTCCAATCTTAAAAAGGTTGGGTTATTACATTACCTATATCCCACCAACCCAACATTGGCTGGTCAGAAGTTGAGCACCTCAACCTCTCACATGCCTTGTAGACTTTATATCAAAATAGGTTAAATTATCAATCAATATGAGTAAAACATTATTGTATGTAGCAATTCGTATTGGAGAATAATAATACAATTTCTTTTCCTATCGAAAAAATTAGCACCTGAGAACCTCTAATTAGTAAGCTTTGACAGCAAACACCAAAACCTAAAACTATGAAGTAATTTCAGCAATAACGAGTCTCTTATTTTGTTGTGTTAATTTTCTGTTCAACAATCTACTCTCTACTGGACTGATCCTAATACAATGGATGCTACATCCAAGGTACGTCTTAATCCCAACAAATGGGGTCAGCCGTTTAAGAGACAAATATGGAAAAGATTAAAGGGGAAAAAAAAGAGAATATTGGTTTAATTTGTGCGAATTCTCTTACGCCACTTATTCCTATTCAAGGTCATTTTCTGATCTAAACTCTTAACTATCATATCTTTATGGATAACTTGTATCCAAATTTTCAGCGATCTATCTCTACGTTTTACTAAATCTCCTACATTTAAATTTTCGGTCCTCTTAATCGGTGCATCTTTAGATCTTCTTTGCACATGCCCAAATCATCTTAAAAGATGCTCTAACATTTTATCCACAATTGAACTAACTCCCTACTTATTACGAATTTCTTCGTTTCTAATTCTATCTCTTCTAGTTTTGCCATACATCTACCTAACTATCCTCATTTCTACTACAGTCATTTTTTGTTCATATTGTTGTTTAATAACCCAATACTCAGTATCATATAATAATGCAGGTCTTACCAAATTCTATAAAAATTTCCCTTCAAATGTAGTGGTATCGTGTAATTGCAAAAAATTCCGGATGTCCTTCTTCATTTCATCCAACTTGCTTGAATTCTATAATTCACATCCTCATCTATATTGCCATTAGTTTGAATGATGGAACTAATATATCTAAAACGTTTACTTTTTAGTACATCTTGTCCATCCAACTTAATCGTTTCTTTATCACCCTAATGATTGTCGCTAAACCTATATCTCATATGTTTAGTTTTTAACCTGCTCAATCTAAATCATTTGAATTCCAGTGTGACCCTCTATAACTCTAATTTAACATTAATACCCTCTCTAGTTTCATCAACCAATACTATATCATCTGCAAAAAACATACACTACGGTAATTTATCCTGAATGTTTTTTGTAATTTCTTCATCACTATTGTAAAAAGGATGAGACTCAATGTCGAATCTTGATAGAGTTCAATGTTAATAAGAAAGCTATTGCTCAGACCCCTGTAAATTTTTACATTGATTACAACTCTCTGATACATATCTCTAATGAGATTAATGTATTTCAAGAAAATCTCTTTTTTCATCAACGTTAACCACAATACGTCTTTAGAAACCCTATTATATGCTTTTTCTAAATCGATGAATACCATATGTAAGTCTCTTTTTTGTACTCTATATGTCTCAATCAAATGTCTTAAAAAAATGGATTGTTTCTATGGTGGATCTTTCTGTCATAAATCCAAATTGATTTTGAGATACACTTATCTCTAATTTCAATCTATACACTATCAATCTCTCCCATAATTTCATGATATGACTCATAATTTTAATTCCTCTGTAGTTGGAGCAATTTCATATGTCTCCTTTATTCTTATATAGTAGTACAAGTGTTCTCTCCCTCCATGCCTGGAGCATTCTCTTAGTTTACCAAATTTTGTTGAAAATATCCGTTAACATTATTATACTAAATTCACTCAAATATTTCCATACTTCGATGGGAATGCCACAGATCCTATGGTTTTATTATTTTTTATTCTCTTTAAGGCCTCCTTCACTTTATATGAACAAATCTTACGTTTAAAAAATCTTACGTTTAAAATCTTTATTAACCTTTTCTACCGGTATCTTGATATTTCTTATATCTATTGTACTCTTAACATTAAAAAGTTTATCAAAATAGTACTTCCAATGTTTTCTTATATCCTCATTTTTTACAAATATATTATTGGTTTCACTTTTAATATACCTAACACCATTTAAATCTTTTCTCTTTCTTTCCTTTAATTTGACAATTCTATAGATCTCTCTTTCTTCGCCTTTAGTCCCCAATCTCTTGTATAGTTTGTTATACACCTTGCTCTTTGATTCGTGTATAATCTTTCTAACATCTTTTTTTACACTTTTGTATTTTTCATATGCATCGTTACTACTATTACCTTTAAGGTTCCTATAACACTCTCATTTGGTTCGGATAGCAGCTTATATTTTTTTGTTCCACAACCATAATTCCTTGCCTATTGGGACCTAATTCTTAGATACACAAAGAATCTCTTTATCTATACTCTTAATATATTTTTACACATTGTTTCTGAATCATCATTAGCGGACCAATTAGCTATTTGAATTAATTTGTTTCTAAAAGTCGTCACCTTTTCTCCTCTCAGATTCTATCACTTAATTCTTGGCTCCACAAATAGACGACACTTCTTTTACCTTTTAGGCACACATATATCTAAAACTAGGAGTTTATGCTAAATTGCTACTCTCCCCTGGTATAATTTTGTAATCCTTACAGATCATTCTATCACCTCCCTTAGTGAGAAATAAATCTATTTAGCTAGTATTGAATCTGTTTTTATATGTAATTATGTGCGACATGCTGCATCCAAGGTCCAAACAAGAAAGTACAATCTTAAGATTCGAAAGGCTCGACAAGGAACAAACTAGATTATATCTAAACTGTTGTACAATTCAAATGATCATCAAGATAAATTTAAGAATTTTCTAACACCCAAAACCTTAACAAGATAGGACATATAACAAGACAAATTCTAGTTTCCCATAGTGGAAATGCTCTTAAATATGCTTAGGAAAAAAAATGGAAAGAGAAGAAGTGTATGACTCCACTACGAGTCAACTCTCAAAAAAAACATTCTTTATTACCTACTAGCCTATATTTCACTCTTCCTTTTATCACTTCCTATAACTTGAGAACATGCTCAAATTGGTGATTTCTTGGCTCCTAATGTCAAGTATGGTAAAGTAACCCATCCAAATTGCGTTGTTGTTATATGTTTGCCCTATTCAACAAAGATTATGTTAGGAGGCTAATTGAATATTGGTATTGCAAAATATGGCAAAACTTGCTATTTAGTGAACTTCTAAAGGTGTGAGAGTGTATTCTTAATGGTGGTTTACAGATTAATTAAAGAATGAGACAATTTTATTGTATCCGCGAAGCATACATCAAACAACGGATATAGGCATGACGATATAGCAAATTGAAAAATAAAAATTAGAGGAGAAAAGGACCTTCCATGGCTAGGTCACAATATGAGATCAACATCATTTTTTTGTCCATGATTATAAAATTCTTTTGTAATAAACTTTGCCAATAAGTATTTCAAGACTAGCAAACAAATCTCTATAATTATAACATTATTATAATTAATCTTTGCTCATGTACAAGACACTCTCAAAAGTATTTCAGCCAAAAATCACCTTGCCCCCCATGGTTTGCACTAGAATTACTCTACCTTCATGTGGTTCAAAAAAATGTCAAAGTGCCCACTTCTAACTTACTCTGTTATTATTTTTCCCCTTCTATTTAGTTTATATGTATAAATGTCACAAAAAATTAATTAAAAAAAGACAAAGTTAAAATTTAAAAACAGAAAAAAATTAAAAAATGGATTGCTCCGCCATAACGAACACCGTTTTCTATTTTCTCCATCGAATCATCAAATCAACATCATTACACCCACTGTTCCAAAAGTCAAAATATCATAATTACAAATTAATAATCCAATTGTTTCTTTTCATACTTAAATTTAAAACTTTTTCATTTTGCAATTGTAGAATTTGAATTTCTTTTTCTTTTTCAAAAAAAATTAAAAGTGAAATTTTAATGTGTTAAACTCTCTGAAATTGTCGAAAATAAACAATTTGGGAGAAAAAATAGATGATGGTGGCGGAGCAACAAAATTTTTGTTCCTTTCCTTTTTGTAATCTTTTAATTTTTAATTTGATCATCTCAATTTTTTTTTTTTTTGGTGATTTTTAACCCCTAAACTGGATTAAGGAGAGCAAAGTAACACCAGAATATATCTTTGAGGGCACCTTGACAACTTCCAGAGGGTGATAAAGTGATGTCAGACCAAACCATAAGAAGCAAAATAATTTTCCCCAAGTATTTAAACAATACATGCAAAACATTTTGCTAATCATAACAATACTAACAAACTCTCAAGTGACCAACAAGTTCCGTGGAACGGTTCAATGTCCAAAATAATAACAAGAAATTGGAATCCTAAGTGGTGTATCCAACTCTTAGTCCAGTGAATGTTGAACAATTGCCATATGGAATTGGCGATGACTTCCAGTTTGAATGATCCATTCTATGTGGACGATTCTTAATGCGACAGTGCAGAATACACCATGTTTTTGGAGGATAAAGGGCTAAAGTAAGGAAATGAAAAAAAATAGTTCATCCATGCTCTCTCCAGTGCAATTATGATTTTGAACCTGATTTTTGCAGCAATCACATAAGTATGGGATTAAAGACTTTCTCAAACGTCTTACTACTTTATTATGCTAAATCTAAACAAAGATCTTTTCCCACCAAAGCTCAGCAATCCAGAGAATTTTGATGCCAAATCTTGTCTCTAGCTAGTGCCATATAAGCTGCAACAGATATGAAGTTTTCATCCCAAGCAGACCCATCAAGCAAATCGGTACTCTTACCAAGCTGGGCTTTTCTTAAAGAGGGAGCTTGGTAACACGAAAGAATATTATTCTTTTTTCCGGTGGCTATAGAACTTCAAAAATAGATACTCAGGGGCAAACAGAAGGGGAAATTCGTGTTATAAAAACAATGAAAAATCCACATTTAGAATATGAAGCTAAAAGATTTGTCAAAAAGTTTGTTACGAAGTTATGGAAAGGGCAAAGATAAATACAAAGGTGAGCATCTAAACAATTACTCGGAACAGTATGAACCAATTTTTTCGTCAGAATATACAAAAATGGTATTGTTCTCATCAACAATGAGATCCAGAAGTGATAGATAAGTACCTTAAGAGAATGAATATCACGGATGACTAGACGATAGTCAACAGCAACAGCAAGGAAACGAGAGTTTGGCGAGAAACAGCATGGACCAGAATGCTTATATGCTTCAGTAAACTCCATTCAAACAGGAAAACTGATAATCTCACTTAAAAGAAGAACCAGGCAGAGCCTAATTCTTCAGGGTTGTTTCCTGGATACCTGAAATTCAAGGATTTAAGAATTTGTTGCTGGACAAATAATGCATCAGCATATATAAGAAATCTAGGATTTTGTAACCACAATGTCGACGGTATTATAAGAATACTCTTTTGCACTCTCCAACCTTTTGTCAAACTGTGGCAAGTATTATCCATCAATACAAAAAGAAAAATAAAAAATGCTATAAATTAATTGTGAGATACTACTTTTAATGCCTATGTTTAAAGCCTTAGGGTATAAAATCCAGCAATCCACTTAAAGCACCACATTTTTTTCTTTGGGTAGACAGGGGGTGGGGGTGTTGGCTACCCATTTTAGGCATTACGGGTGCATTCTGATTTGAGCCATAGCTACTTCCCTGCGGGTAAAATTATCAGCACAGTCCTTATCACGATGTTCGCCTGCCACGTACCCCTTCCTAACCAATTGGCTTGGTCCAAGACATACTATAGCAAGAAATTTCATTTAATCCGACTGGAACAAAACCCCTTTGAGGTATAGAGTATGTGGCATAATACCACCTGGGCGTTTTATATAGAGCACCACATAATTCATTAATATTAATTCTGAATGATTGAAATCTAATTGTGCATGTTTGTGTTCATTTGTACAGATCATAACAAGTCAGATCTTGCATGCCAGAACAACTGGGATCAGAATAAAATATTTTTACGAGTAATTCAGCTTTTCAAAAATTCCCAAGGCATGAGTGCGAACAAATCAAGGTCAAAACGCATAAAGAATCGTTGTTAATTTCTGTTAAAAAATGCTGCCTTAAATAAATACCTTATCTCCGTTGTCATGCAATTTTCAGTGCAATGTCAGATCGAGAGAGAGCGCAAATCTGAGTGCTCCGCAAGGGAGAAGGGAAAATTCGATCTTCTAGCTCAGGGGAGTTTGATGTGTGAAGTGAAATTGAACTTGCTTTTGCCTCAGGGTTGGACTGCTTTTTGACGACTTCTTCTTTTGAAAATTGAAATATCTGTTACAAAGTAGCCGCTCGATTCCCAAGCCAGATGACCTCCCTTCTTTTATATATTTTTTCCCCTTTCAAATGTCCCTCCTTCCCCTTGTTATTTTTATTTTTATAAAACTTAAATCATGAATACTAATTAGAATATGTTTGGAAGTTTAAAAAAAAATTATAATTTTTTTAATTTTATTTGAAAGATTTATAGAAAAAAAGAAAAAAAAAACGAGATTTATTGATAATAAAAAATTTTACTTTCAATTTTTAAATAATAAATTTATTATATTTATGAGACATCTTTTTTTTTCTCTTCTTTTCTTCCTTTTCTTCTTAAGAAATAAAACTTTTAATATTAAAAATCATTTCATTTTTTTTTCACATAAAACTCTTAAACGAAAGAAAATAAATAATTTTCTTTCATAATTTTTTGTCTTTCTAAATATTTTGATCCAAACATACTATTAAGTATCTGATTTCTAATAATTTGAATAAAAATATTATTAATTTTAAATAAAACTTTAAAAAATTAAAATTTTCTATTAAACCTTTTATCTATTTCTCATGTTCACTATTTTTTACCTACCAACTTATAAACCTAGATTTCACCTTCTTTACCAAAATTTTTCCGTACAAGAGTGGTTAATGGGTCAACTCATAAATCGAGAGTTTATTTTTTGATCAATATTTGATAATCGATTTATTAGTACTGATTAATTTAACTCGAGTTAACTATTAAATCTATTAAAAAATAAATTCTTTTGATATTTTTTTTATTTTTAAAATTTGAGTCTTAAAAGTTAGTTAATAAAATTCAAAATCAATAATGATTTCATTGAATATTCATTGTGTCAACTAATAAACTTAGAATTCAACTCTCTTAGATGTGAGTCTGACAAGATGGGTTAATGAGTCTTGCGTTGTCTTTGTTCACTGACTATGTATATAATTATAGGTTTGAAAGAACAACATTGGTTGGCTTAGCTGGAAGGGAACTAAGTTCTCCTAACCATGATCGTGAGTTCGACTCCCTATGAATACGGAAAAAATTATGTTGGGAGACTCCCTTCTGAATGAGGTCCCGATAGCGATTCGGCCTAAATTAGTCGAAACGAAATTTCGGATACTAAATGGTGAACCAAATGCAGAGCAAAAAAAAAAATGCTTGAAAGGCATGTGTCTAACATTTTCAAAAGTTTTGTTCTTCTAGGACTTCGAAGGGAACTAATGCTTTTAAGCTTTGATATTTTTGATGGGCTTTAAAAATCTTAACTTGTGTCGATTTATATTTTATTTTATTGATAATATTTTAATTAAAATAAAAATATTTAATAAAATGTATTAAGTTTTATAAATAGAAATCAAATTCGTATAAACAAATATTTAAACTGAACCTCAAAATTTCAAAATAAATTAGATGTCTTTTTAATTATTGCTTATCCCGAAAGTTTGTTCTAACATATTGGTAGTCTCATAAAATATATTAATATTATTGTTTACAAAATGAAGTCCCTTTAATCAGATATGGCCCTAAGTGAGGCTGAGATTTCGATTAAGCTGGCCATCTGTATGCAATTGGCCCTACTGAGCGTGATACCATAACCCCAAATTGAGTAATAGCTCAAAACAAATATGACAACTTGGAGGTTGAAACAAATCAAATATCGAATGGCAAATCTAGTGATTGTATAACCCCAAGCGGACAACAAGCAATTTCTGGTGTTCTTCGGGAATAGTTCAAGTAGTAGAATCTTTTCACTTCTATCATTCCTTCTTCTCATTTGATTCCGCTTAGTTGAATCTCCTTGTGCCAAAAGAAAAAAATAATAAGCAATTTATGGTTGCATAACTCCTAACTAGATGATTGTTCAAAATGAATATCATAACTTCTTATACTTCAAAATAACAAGATATTAGAATAACATAATATCATAATATTATACTCTATTGCTTATAACTAATTTTTAAATTTTGTTGATTAGACCAATTTTTCTATAATTTATATTCATCTTTATACATTCCATATGCACATAATAGAATGTTAAACAAAATGAGAAGTCAAAACATGTTTCATTTCATCGTATAACTTTGTATATATCAAAATATATTGAATATTATTTTTGCCTTATTAAAATACAAAACATATAATATTAATCTCAATGGTTTATAATTTCAAGTTTTCTCTTACTTGTTAGCATTTATCTCGTAACTGTAAAATACATAATCTTCATCATAATCATATATGTCATAGAGACCCTATGTTCAACATTGTTGAAAGAGAAATAGATTAGTAAAAGATGAACGTTTTATTATGTAATACATATATGTGTATAGTGTTTACATAATAAACAAAATAATTAAAATACTCTTATATACATAAAACACAAAATATGTTCTAATTTATAACATTCTCGCTAAAATTAGAGGATAGAAATCTATTATAACCAACTTGTTATAAATATGAGTAGCAACATCCCACACTACAAGAAATTAGAGTTTTAGTGAGAACCGAAAGTTGTCACTAAATCGCTAAACATCGTCGCTAAACATCATCACTAAAGATCTTTAGTGACAACTTTTCTCTTGTTACTATCTCATCATTAAATCATTATCACAAAAAGGTCAAATAGTGATGAGTTTTGAGTTGTTATTGAAGATACTTTATAGTGATGAAATTATCTATTGTCACTAAAGTAGTGACGACATAATATTGTCACTAATTATAACCCAAAATTGTCATAAAATTGATATATGTTGTCACAAAATATAACCAACCATAAAATATTTACGACGACATTTTTTTGTGATAACAGTGACAACATTCTGGTCGTCATTAAAGATATTATCTAGTGACGACATTTAGTTGTCACTGATATAGTGACAACATGATATTATCACTAAATACAGTAAACTAAGAAGCATTTGTGACAATTTTTTGTTGTGGATACAGTGACGACATTAGTAGTCGTCATTAATTGTATCATATAGTGATGATTTTTTTTTCGTCATTGAGATAGTTAGCCAAAATGTTTTCACTAAATATTATAAATCACATAGCATTTGTGATAACTTCTCTTTGTAACAAATGTGACAACTATTAATGTCATCATTAAAGGATCATATAGTGATGACTTTCTTATTATCACTGATTCAGTGACCACATGATTTTGTCACTAAAAATGGTAAATCATAGACCATTTATAATGACTTTTTGTTGTGACAATAGTGACAACTTTTAAAGTCATCATTAAAAATACTATATAGTGATAATTTTTTTATCGTCATTGATTAAATTATAATTTTTTATATTATTTTATTCCTATTATTATTATATTTATATAAACTAAAAATTATAATATATATTCATATCTAAAATTATCCTCACATACAAAATGAAAACTCCTTAATACTAAGATATATGCATATATTTAAAAATATCAAATATTGTATCATTTACAAACAAAAAATAATATATACTTTCTTAACTCCAATGTTAAAAAAAAATAACAAAATTAAAATGTCACCATTAGTATTCTGTAATCTTCAAAAAATCTTCATTGATGCTTTCCTCCCCCTTCACTTTAGTCCTCCATATCCTCTTTCAATTATGCAAGTACACAGCTAAAAAAAAAAAAAAAAAAAACACACACAACAAAAATAAAAGTCAGATTCAAAAGAGGAGGAGCCCAATGATTTCAACGGCGGCAATAATAGAATATAACAAAAGAAAATAATAAAAGACAGAGAAAATTTCTAAACTTATATACTATGAAAATTGGACTTAACGCGTAAAACTTGTATCTATAAACAATATAACCATTGAATTTGTACATGTGAGATGAAGCTTTGATGAGAATAAGAAAAAACAAATAACAATATTCTTAGGTTTTCCTTATTTAATAGGTGTTGTGGACCAATTGACAAAGTTGTATCTTTGCTAACCATACCCGTCATGGTAGGTTCCGATGTTCACATTGATATATGGACAACATATGCTGCAAGGATCATGGCTATATCAGTTTTTCCATTTATAATAGCCTAATTACCACAAGTTTTTAGACAGCTTCTCAGAACCGCATACCTATCTTGACTGCTTTCATTGCTGTAAAAAAGTGCAATACTGTAGGACCCAGTTGGTTGTTCATGGGGAGAGTCCACTGGCAAGAAATACCTTACATAGATAATCTTCATATGAACTCGAAACTCTGTCAAGAGGTGGGACAACGAAAACAAATCAACAGTTTCTTATATTATACCCATTAGGCTATCATAATCATTCAACATTCAGGAATAGGTGCTAATCTCCTTTATGCCAATCAGAAGAAGAATTTGTACGTTGGCCCATACAGACTTGCAATTGTCACTGATTTGGACTAATTTGTCAGCTCAAGGGGGCAAAACTCTATTCAAAGCCACTACTCCAAAGAATATTGAAAGAGTTAGATAGGCATCCAAATCCTTCAAATGATTGATCAATCAGAACCTAGTATAATAAGCCCACATCTCCCTATTTTTGTCCTTCGATGAATATCTCATGATGTTAGACAACCATTTCAATTCATCATGGTGTGATGGCTCTCTGGCAATCAAAATTAGACATATCTTCACATATATTCTATTTAGACACTAGTTTTGGGTCCTTGTGATAATTTATGCGAGTTTTCTATCTAATACAAAAAATCCAAGAATTTGGTGCTCCAATGGTTTGATTTAAGTAGTATTTGACAACCTAACTTCTAGAATGTCATGCCTGCGAAGGTTTTACTTGTGCTGCAACTTAGTGTTTTGTTCTATAATTTACCTGTAGAATAAATATGACATAAAAATCATAAAGCACAGCTAGTTTCACTATTGATTTGTGCATAAAAATCATAAAGCACAGCTAATTCATGCTCACTTTAAAGGCAAATGAAAGAAATTCACTCATAAATTGTTGAACTACCTAGATCATATAATTAACCTCCCCAAAAAAAGACTTGGATAGCTTATTAAGAAATAGTAAAAAATGATTAAAAGACTCACCATCATTCATGCTAAGCTTCAAAATCGATAATATTATGGTTAAAATGGATTCTAAAAATGAGTTTTAGGGAACATACAACTTAAACCCAAATTATAAGATACCACCAGCAAGGATAACTGGATAGAAACTGGGATCAAGCAGAGCTGAAATTTTTTATTTTTATTTTTATTTTTTTTGTATTTTATCAAATTATATAGTGAATGTCAAGAAGAGAAATTCCATTCAGTGTGTAGAACATTTAATTCTACTGTCACATGGATGAAAAAACATTAGACAACCCCAGATTGAGTTCAGAATCAAAACAAAATATCTTTCGCTGAGAGAATTACAATGAACTCCGGCCGCTTGGTTTTCAAAATAATGACAAGCAAAATTTCAAATTAAGTAAGAATAGTCACGTTGGATTAAAAAATGAACAATGTAATGAAAGACAATCAAGGTGTTGACTTTTGCTTAACAACAACCAAGTCCTTTTCACTAGCACAAACCATTAGGATTACTAAGAGGTGATCTTCCCCTTATAAATGTTCCACAACTGAGGCACTTTCTCTTGGTATTCCATCACAAACTTCTTCAAAAAATCTTCATCACAAGGCCTCAACAAAGTAGCTAGACTTAGAAGTTTCTTGATCAACCCGATGGACAACAACACCTACATGACTGAACACCTAGGAATAATTCTCTTCCCCAAGTTTACCATTAATCGGTTAACAACTCCTCCTCTTCATCAACATGGATTATCGAATCATCATCATCATTATCATCAACATTGTCGTCATCGTCGTCATCATCATCATCATCATCAATAAATTCATCCTCACTTTGAATGGAACTTGCTCCTTTTTTAGCATTAACAATCGATGCATCAACCCTGTCCACTAATGGTACGTCCCTAACAAGGGATGGCAATTCACCAAAGTCTACGTACAAAACAAATTCTAGTTCCTCTTCTTGGTAAACCTCCTCCACCAACTCTTGATGTTCAGCTTAAAGAATATCATAAGAATTACAAGGATTAGCCTTTTCAACAACATACCAATTCTTTCCTAATTTGATGTCCTCAACATAAAATACTTGTTGAACTTGTTGAGCAAGTACATATGGCTGGTCCGAATACCATTTGCGAGAAACATTTATACTAGTGATTCTTGACTTTTTATCTAATTGTATTCCACGAGTATCCCCCAAGTTAAACCACTCACACTTAAATATCAAGACTTTTTTCCTACCTATGAAATACTCTACTTCAAGGATATTTATTAAGACGCCATAGAAATTTATAGTGTTATTTCCATTCTCTCCTTTAACTACAACACCACTATTTTGAGTCTTTCTTTCATTTTCATGATCTTTTGTATGAAACCTATAGCCATTGATCACGCAACCACTATATCTTCTAATCCGACTATCTGGTCCCAAGGCTAATAATTGCATTTCTCCATCGCATGGCAAGGAAGACTTCAAAACTTATTACAAAACATTAAATATAAAACAAGTTAACAGTTTTTATTAACTTCAACAATCAAACGTATTGTACACTTAGTTAACACAATACTTACACGTTGTTGGAACCATGAAGGGAACTCACTATCATGTCGTTGATCTATGTTTGCATTGCTTTCTGCCACTAGTTTTAACTTGTGCTCACTAAATTGGAATAATTCATAAATTAACTCAAATTCCAATATTAAGTAAATTGTATAAAAATATTATATATAATAATATTAAATGACTTTAAGCAGAGAAATTAACTTGATGTAGTCTTCAATCTCGTCACAACTATTGAGCACAAATATATGAACTTTGGCTAATTCCAAAGCACTTAACTCAGTGTACTTTGGTCCACCAAATGGTCGACCTTTTGAAGAAAATATTGACAATTCACCACTGGCCTTTTCCATTTCATAAATGCGCTCTTCTCGAGTAACTTTTGACTCAAGATCTTGTAAATACATGGAACAAAAACTTAAGCACTCATTGTCAATATACCTCTCAGCAATACAACCTTCTAGCCAAGCTTTATTATGCACATAACCCTTTAATGTACCCATTTTCCTACAAGCAAGTGAGATGGCATCAGACAGATTAACAGAATGACACCTAAAAATTTATATATTATTATAGTTGGGCATAAAAATTTAAAAGTTATTCTAAAATAGTTTCTTTACCTCTCAAAAGGAAACATCCAACGGTATTGAGGTGGTCCGAAAATCTTTGCTTCTGTTGGCAAGTGAACCAACAAATGCACCATGATATCAAAAAAGGAAGGGGGAAAATTCTCTCCAATTTACAAAGGATAACTATAATATTTTTCTCCTGCTCCTCCAACATATCTAGATATTATGTCCTGCAACATAACTTTATAAAAAAATCACTCAACTTAATCAACACTTGTCAGAGTTCTTTTGTCATGCAGCCCCGTATTGCAAGTGGGAGGATACGTTGCACGAATATGTGAAAATCATGGCTCTTCATGCTAGATATTTGAAAGTCTTCATTCTTCACACATCTAGATATGTTTGATGCAAATCTATCTGATACTTAATTGAAGCAAAAAATTCACAAACTTTTTCCCTTTCATCTCTGGTGAAGCTATAGCAAGCTTTCGGTATGAGAAAAGAATTGCCTCTAGGAATTAAGTGTAATTCCCTTTTTAGGCCCAAAGCCATCAAATCTTTTCTAACTTTCTAGCTGTCTTTGTTCTTGCCCTCAATACCCATAATTGTTCCAAACACCGATTCAGCCACATTTTTCACTACATGCATAATATCAATATTGTGTCTTGATTTTAAGTTGCCCCAATAGGGTAAATAAAAAAAATGCTCTTCTTAGTCCAATTCAAACCAGTATCATTACGTTTATGCTTCCTTTTTTTGGCTTGCTCTTGGGCCTTTCAAAAGAAGAATCCAAGATCTTCATATGGTTGTAATTGGTTCAAAATTTCTTCTTCAGACATGGGAATAATAAGCTCCCTATAGTCAACTTCACCATTGAAACCTTTTTTATCTTTTCACCAACAATGATCTTTAGATAAGAATTTATGATGCCCTGTGTAACACAACTTCATGCTATTGTGCAAATGCATACAAGATGTCTCAGTCATACAAAAAGGACATGCAAAATAACCTTTAGTATTATACCCAAACAACATAGCATATGTAGGAAAGTCATTTATTGTCCATATGAAAGCAGCACGCAATGTTAACTTTTCCCCCTTATATGCATCATATGCTTCTAAACCACTCCACAACTTTTTTAACTCATCAACAAGGGGCTGCAAATAAACATCAATGTCATTCCCTGGAGATTTTGGTCCAGGGATTAACAATGACATAGTCAAGAACGGATCCTTCATGCATCTGCAAGGTGGTAAGTTATATGGGATAAGAAAGACGGGCCAGATGCTATATGCATTACTCAAGTTCCCAAAAGGATTGAATCCATCAGTAGCAAGTCCTAAATGAACATTGCGAGGATCTCGTGCAAAATCATCATAGGTTTTATCAAAATGCATCCATGCCTCACAATCAGCTGGATGTCTCATGCTATTAGAATCAACAACACACTTCTCCCTATGCCACCACATGTCACAAACTATTTCTTTGTTTACATACATTCTTCATAGTCTAGGCGTTAAAGGGAAGTAGTGTAATACCTTACGAGGCACTTTAGAACTATCAGATTTATAACAAGGCTCATTGCACTTCTCATTTGGGCACTTGCTCAAGTTCTCGTATTCTTTTTTGTAAAGAACACAGTCATTAACACATACATGGATTTTTTCATATTTAAAGCCCAAATCACGGATAATTTTTTTAGGCTCATAGAAAGATTTAGGGATCAAAGTTTTTGATGGAAGTACATCCCTAAATACTCCCAGTAGCACATCAAAGGATTTTGCTATCCGGTCTTCAAATGCAACAAAGTTACAATAAAAGATACTTTTGAAAATCTATTACAACTCGGGTAAAGATCCCTCTTTACATCATCTAATATTCTAAGAAAATTATCTGCCTCACTTTCTTATTCATTAGGTAACTTTTGACCAATGTCTTCCCCTTTTTGTCAGTTCTCACCCCAATTAACTGTTCCAATGTCATTTAACATTATGTCCAAATCATTGTCATTATTTTCTTCATGCTCAACATTATGGGCAACAATGTCATCATCAAAGTCATCCTCAAATGCCTCGCCACGGTAAATGCATCTAGTATAATCTTTACGAATTCCATTTTTAATTAAATGTGTCGTCACAATATCTTTATATTGGTCCCAATAATTGTTACATTTAGAACAAGGACATGAAATTTTCACATGACCTTCTTTGCCGACATATACAAATTCTAAAAACTTTTTCACACCCAAATAATATGCCTCATCTCTTCTATTTTTTATCTTTATCCAACTCTTATCCATGACTTAAAAAATATTAATATGAATAACAAAATTAGTTTCTCATAATGAATAACAAAAAGGGGAATATATACCCAAAAATACTAAAAAAAAGATAGAATTAAAATGACAGCCAAGCTAGTATTAATAGATCAAAGATACTACCTTTGAAAATATGGGTTCAAAGAGAAGAAATGACAGCCACAAAAATTGGAAAGAAATACTATCCCCAAAATGTGGATTCAATTTAAGATCCATAGATGAGAAACATACATTTTTTGTCTTTAGAAAACAACACATGAATTAAAAAATTGCATTAATTGACAACCTATTAAAATATTTGTATTTTTCTTTCATCCAAATTTATTGAAATCTTCACCAATGGTTCAAGCAAAATCCAGAAACAAAACTAACAAAAGATCTAGACAAAAAGAATAGAACTACTTTTCATATGTAAATCACTATAAAGTATCGACTTCTAACCTTTTCTCAGAATAATAGGGGTTGCAAGGGAATTAATAAGGTTTGAACATGTGTAGCAAAGGCCTATGGAACACCTGTTAGGAAGGTAGAGAACTTAAATATAGGAAAATTAATAAAACGTAGAGGTAGGTCATTGAAAACTTGGATACAATACATTCGTAAGGATATGATAGTGATAAATTTACTTGAGGAGATGACTTTAGATAGGAATGAGTGGCGTAGGAGAATCCGCACAAACTAAATCTCTTTTTTTTCATGATTTCATTATTTGTTTCTCATATGACCGAACCTAAATTTTGGGACAGAAAATTTAGATTGTTGTTGTAATAAGGGTTGCAGGGGTAACTTATGTTGATATCCCCTGTGGTTGTCACCTTATAATTCTTTTAGAAATTGAATAATATAAACATCTATCAATTACCATACCAATTCATAATGTCTCATGTCATCTAATATGTGGAATGAAGTGGTTGAAGTCATGTTAGGCAACTACAATTTACTACTTTCTTAAAAGCCAAGATCTCGAAGTTGTATGTAGGAGCGAGTATAGTGTGGGATACCACTAAAGCAGTTTCCAGGTTAGCTTCATTCAGAAAACTAGCTAACATTAGCTTAAAATGATAATTCATTATTTGCTGTAGACCAAGTACATCACATACTAAAATGTCATGCTTCAAAAGTTATATGGACTTTGATAATCAAGACCTACAGATCGAAGAATTAGAAATTTATGCATGCTATACAACATGGATATCTAGTGAAGACATTCACAAGAATCGACCCAAAAAAAAAAAAAAAAAACACTTCATTAAGAATTGAACGTTTATCAGTAGAATATGTCAACAATCATTATGTCCTTATTTATAGATTATACATGTAGGCAGAGGTGAAGGCATTTTCTAACAACTACAAATGAATGGGAAAGGAAACAATCTAATTACTTGAACCTCAAGTCAATCATCTAAAAGATTCTTGGAGTCAAGGAAAGAAAGAGTGAATAGAATAAATAAAACAGAATCTATTCTTTCCTAAACATCGAATTTCTTTATTCATCGAGGAGCACTAATAGAATCAAGTGCAAGAACAAATAATAAATACTTTAAAGCAAATAATAAATACTCTAAAGAACATAATCTGTTCTTTCCTAAACATCGAATTTCTTTATTCATAATTGCCCAAGATCGATATGATTACAACCAGAAACTAAACAGTACATATAAAAATATATGTTCTAGAGTTGCAATTAATTCAAAAAAAATACAAAAATACAGAGTTGAAATTCCTAAGGAATTCAAATTTTCACATCATAAAATTTTTATGATTACAACCAGAAAAAAACCCTAGAATTTTGAAATCCAAATCTTAAATAGTAACCAAAAACACAATAAAAGTAAGAAAAATTTTAAAATTTTCACAGCAAGAAGGTGAATTACAAACCCTAAAGATCGAGAAGCCCGAGAGAGAGAGAGAGAGAGAGAGGGAGCAAGAAACCTATAGAGAGAGAGATAGAGCCAATTAAATCACAACCCTATTTGTTTAGAGTATTTTTTTTTTTTTTTTTTTTTTTGCACGGTGAGATTTAGAGGTTTCCCTAATATTTTCATAAACTCATTTGTTTTCTCGGTGGAGGTCATTATTTCAACTTTTATAATTTTATAATATTATATTTTTATTAATATAATATTTTAAAAAATTTTATAACTTTTATTAATATAATATTTCCCAAATTTATAATATAATATTTTCATTAATTTAATATTTTGACAAATTTAATAATTTTTTTGGAAGATTAATAAAATTATACTATATTATATTTTTATTTTGTCCCTCAACTTTTTCTATTTAGAAAAATTTTCTTACTGTGATAAAAAAAAAAATCAACAGCATGCAACAAGCAAATCAATCATGTGAATTGAATTTTTTTTAACCAATTTTATAATTTTTATTAATATAATATTTCCCAAATTTATAAGATAATATTTTCATTAATATAATATTTTAACAAATTTTTATAATTTTTTGGTATGATTAATAAAATTGTACAATATTATATTTTTATTTGAAGGACATGATAAAAAATTTTGTTTTTATATGATATTTAGTTTTTATTATAATGGATAGTATAAAAGTAAATTCATTAGACAAATATTTTAAAAATTCAAAATTAACTTATATCATAAGTGTCATGGCTTTTTTTGAAATGGGGGAAAAATTTTTGAAAAAAAAATTAAAAAATCCAGAATTGATGATCTCAGTTAAAAAAAAAAAAAATCTCTTGGTGACCAATGTTATTTTCGTTGCATGGAAACAAAAATAGATACAAAAAATATAGAATGATAATAATTTGTAAACAAAAAAAAAAAAAAACAAAAACAAAAACGTGAAAAATACATAAATATAAAAAATATAAAAATTTTTATATAAATATTAATAATTATATATAAAATAATAAAATAGTCATATTTTATAATAAAAATTTAAAATTATAAAAAATGTGATTATATAAAAAAAATAAATAAAAAATTCTTAATAAAAAATGTAAATATCAACTGTGACAAGAATATGTTATTATTAAAAGGGGTTAACAATAACAACAATTGCTTTCGTCATTGAAAAAGGTTAATAGTGACGACACTATATATCGTCATTAAAAAAAGGTCTATAGTGACAAAACAATATTATCACAAAGTGATCAACAATGACGACATATTATGTCGTCACTAAAGGGAGTCAATAGTGACAATAAGATTTTGTCACTAAAAGAGTTTAACTATGACAATAATCATTTTCGTCACTAAAAATGATTAATAAAAAAGTGGTCGATAGTGATGAAATAATTTTGTCACAAAATGAACAATAGTGACGACTTGTTATGTCATTCCTAAATAGGTCAATGTGAGAAGAAAATATTATAATTAAAAAGGATTAACAGTGATAATAATTATTTTCGTCACTAAAAGGAATTTATAGTGACAACACTATATATTGTCATTGGAAATGAGTCTATAGTGATGAAATAATTTTTTCACAAAGTGTCTAACAGTGACGACATAGTGTATCATTACTAAAATGATAAATAGTGACAAGAAAATTGTCGTTAAAAGGGAATAACAGTGATAATAATCTTTTTTGTTACTAAAAAAGATTAATAGTGATGACATAATATATTGTCACTAAAGAGATCAATAGTGACAAGAATATATTGTCACTAAAAGGGGGTTAATAGTGAAAACAATATTTTTGTTACTAAAAGAGTTTAATAGTAATGAATTACATATCGTTATTAAAAAGGAGTCTATAATGAAGAAACAATTTTGTCATAAAATGATCAAAAGTGACGACATAATATGCCGTTGTTAAAGGTGTTAATAGTGACAAGAAGATGTTATCACTATGTATAGTGACGAAATATTTTTGTGACTGTACTAGATCAATAGTGACGAAAAAGGTGGTGTCACTATTTTTTGTCATTAATTCTGTGATAAAATATATTGTTATCACTAATTTATATTTTAGTGATAATTTAATGACAACTTTTAAATTTTATTACTAAAATGATTCATGTTACAATCCAACAGTGACATATTAAAATATTGTTACTAAAACATATATTTAGTGATGATTTTTTAGTGATGAGTTTTCTATCTCGTTACTAAAACTCTATTTTTTTGTAGTGCCAATGAACACGGTTTGATGATGACATGAATTGACTTATTACATTTATTTAAAATGCTAATATGCACAATTCACTATCAAGTAGTTTAGCTTCTCAGCTATCTTTCTAAACTTCTTTTGATCACATTTTCATTTTAGGTATTAGGGGAGTATACTTGGTTTAGCTTCGACAAGATTTGTTTCAGCCAATAAGTCTACAATCTAGTTCCTTTAGGAGATTAAAAAAAAAAAAAAAAAAAAAAAAAAAAAAAAAAAACTCTTTTATTTCTTCTAGAAACCTTAATCCCTAGAAAACATTTTAACATATTGAAATCTTTTATCTAAAATCGAGTGTGAAAATCGTTTAAACATACTAAACCCGTTAGTATCACTCCCACTAATCGTGTATTATCAATATAAACCACTAGAAGGATACATTTTGAACTTGATTGACTGAAGAAGACTGAGTGACCATAAGCATTTCTTTGTAAACCAAACTCATTGTCCACTACACTAAATCTCACATATGAGGCCTTGGAGACTACTTTAACTCATGAAGACTTTCATAACTTACATACCTTCCATGACTCCCTCTGAGCAATAAAACCTGGTTGTTGCTTTAAATAGGCTTCCTCTCGAAAATCACCATTTAAGAAAGCATTCTTCACATCAAACTGATATAAAAGCCAATTATATGTGATAGCAAGAGAAATAAACAAGTGAACAAAGGTTAATTAGGCAACATGGGAGAAGGTTTTAGAATAATCAATACCATAAGTTTAGGCATATCCTGTAGCAACCAAATGAGCTTTTGGTCATGTTAGATCCATCATGATTCAATTTTACTACAAAGCCCTGTTTGCAACTAATAGCATGCTTCCCGCAGAATAAAGAACAAAACTTCCATGTATGATTCTACTCAAGTGCTCTTATTTATTCTTCGATGGGAGTTCACCATCGTAGATGAGATAATACTTTTGCAACTGATTTGGGAACAATGATAAGATCTAGAGAGGGAATAAAGGTTTGGATGAGGATAACAGGTTATGATAAGGCACAAATGAAGAGATAGAATTAGTACAAGTTCATTTATCTTTTCTGAGAGCAGTGGAAAGGTTAAGGTTAGGATCAGAAGGCAATTGTGGTGGTAATAGATTCGGTGACGAAGTAATTGGTGACAGTAATGAGTTATTTTCAGAAATGGATGCGTTGATTTGCTACACATGACGAGAGTAATCGTGTAAATGGGGTTTAAACTGTTTAATGCAACTGTTTCAACTATATAAATTATATTATCTTCTTCCACTGCAACCAAATCCATCAACTAGTACATGAGAAATAATCCGAAAGAGCCCGGGGAAGACAATATTTTCAAATCCATAATTCTCGATCCAATATTAAAATATCAAAAACTTATCTTGAGGGGTTATGTGCTGGACATTTTGGAAATGAAATTTGGATTTGTAAGGCACTAAACCTTTAGAGGGGACAGGAACCAAATTCATGGGGGATTTGGGCCTTAACACACTCACATGCGCGCCCGGTTTGGCTTGGGCGTGGGCCACGGGCTCATCGGTTTGGGTTTGTGGTAGCATTTTTTTTTTCTCCTGTCTTTCTTTCAGACATTAAAGTGTTTCTTCAGTCATCACCCTAAACTTAAATTTTTAGTTTTAGTTTAAAATTATGTCAGCTAATATAAATAAGAAAACATGCTCTTCATTTTTATAGAATTTCCTGAAAACATGGGTTAGTGGATGGTCAATTATTTTATAATATTTTTTTTCAAATAATGTCAATACATTAAAGTTAGAAAAAAATGGGTCCCCCCCCCCTTCAGTTTAAATGTTCTTGTAATGCTTTGGTTATATAAATAGGTCTTTTGACGGAGGATAGAGATCTATCAAATAATTTGCAACTCTTCTCCTTTTTTTTTTTTTTTTTTTTGGTTCATTTTTCTACTATATTTGTCTTATTGTAAAGACTTAGGAGTTTGTCTTTGTAAAGAGAAATTTAAATCTATTCTATTAAGTTCGTAAACCTAAAAATTTAATATCATATTTTACGATAGTATTGTCGAATTCTTAAAAGACAATTGCATTTGATTTTTATGCACCAAGTGACGAACAAGTTAGGTTTAAGGACAATGAATCCAATTATTAAAGATAATATTGAAGTCTACTTTTCGGATCTAATTTCAACATCAATATATTGAATTTATTTTTAAACTATGGTTACATCTTAATTTTATAAAGTGAATAAAGTTTATAAAATTTTATCCCCGATTTTCAAGGGTGAACCTATGCAAGGCTCAGGGTGGACAATTCAATTTTTTAAAATTTAATTAGTATTTATGATCCATATATATTTTGTATCCACTTAACTATAATTTTGCATCCCTGCCTATATTTGTTGTTTGAATAAATAACTTTTAAATTTTTTTGACCCCTTGTCTCTAAGTCTTGGGTCTACCTCTGTAGATTTTAATCATCATTGGTATAATCATGTTTATTTAATTTTTAACTTAATTTTTTTATCTGCAAGTAAAATAAGTTTAAACAAAGGAAATCAAATTTTTAAATATTTGACGATATAGTGTTAAGCATTAAGGTGGTATGGTGCAGACACTTATCGCTGATAATCATAATCATGGAATGTCTAACAATAGATATCAAAGGCCACTATAGTTGCATGGACGAATACATCTAAAATACTCTATTTTCAAAATATCTCAACACGTTAAATTAATTAATATTTATATAAAAATCTTTATATTTTTAATATTTATATATTTTTCATATTTACTGAATTATTTATGAATTTAATTATAATATTTATTTATCATATTATTTTTTTATAATTAATAATTGCAT
Source organism: Dillenia turbinata (assembly GCA_037126225.1). Taxonomy (NCBI): domain Eukaryota; kingdom Viridiplantae; phylum Streptophyta; class Magnoliopsida; order Dilleniales; family Dilleniaceae; genus Dillenia; species Dillenia turbinata. Next base: position 2,498,108 of record JBAMMX010000027.1, on the reverse strand, counting down.
ATATGATATTTTAAAATTTTATTATAAAATATGATTATTCTATTATTTTGATAAAATAATTAATATTTACATAAAAACATTTATATTTTTTATATTTAGATATTTTTTTATGTTTTCTTTTTTTTTTTTTTAACTCTTACAAAGTATTATTTATTTATATATATATTTTTTGGTATATAGTAGGACTCGAACTCGAGTCTATTATAACAGGGATGAGAAAGGTGCCAGTTAAGTTAAAGTTCATTGAAATTATTTATATATATATATATGTGTGTGTGTGTGTGTTTCGAATACATTTTTATTTTCACTTTTTTGTTTCCGTTCCTTACAACCTACGCCATTTCTCTATAAGAAGATTACGTCGAAATTACAATTTTTTATTGTAAAAGCCAATGAAGTTAAAAAGTGGGATCAATAATGGTGTATGACACAAAGTTGGTCATACAATAATTACAACATCTCTAGTTTTACTTTTACACTGTCGTGCAAACAATGCTTCCAATCTTGTCAACCCTTTTTTCCTTGCCATTGCTGGACACGAAGTCGAGGTTATAAAGCACTGGGACCATTGCAACTGAGCACAAGAAAACCATCACCGGCCCAAAAATCCAAAGCAACAAGGGGAGGGCCGCATAGAATAGCCTATTCCCCACAGTGTTGAGTATGAAACCTCTCTCTAAAAGCTCTGAGACATACTCTGGTGTCACTATTGAAGTTGGATCTTGAGGAGTGTTGACCAAGAAGTTCACTTGGTTTATGAACCTAATGGACAAAGAGTGGCAAAGAAATGAGAAGAGGAAGATGAGGAGGAGAGTAACGTATTTTAAGGCGACCATGAACTCTCCATGTGCTCCATAGACAGTGTCATTGAGTGGCTTCTTCACACTGTATGTGCTACTGATGATCGCGGCAAGGCCGGAGCAGAGGAGGATTGATGTGGTGGCCATTAAAGAAGATCCCATGATCGTGTTTCTAAGCGTTTGGACTGCCAAGATGTTTTTCTTGTCATTGTCCTGCAGCCAAAAATATTCACATTTTATTTAAGCTAGTTTGAGAATTCTAAAACACTTGTGCTATTAAAAAGGGCAATTCATCTTCTTCTTAATGAAATTGTTTCACAAAGTGGTGCTATATTTTTGTTAGTTACCTTTAGATGATCACTTATGGGTTGGATTTTGAGGAATATGTATAATATGATTTGTTAAATTGTTAATATGGCAAGTCTCTTACCGAGATGGACATTCAATTTTTACTTTTCTGCTTCTTTTCTTAGGCATTGATATTGATGTTATTCTTTTTCTCCTACTTGAAGGGTGTTTAGGGGGAGGTGCATGCCCTTCCCCTTGTTTTTGATGCTTTTTTGACCCAATTTTGCATTGCCTTGATGGCCTAAAGAGAGAGAGAGAGAATAACATCTCCAAGTCAGTTACTTATATATACCTCACCACTTAATAGTAAGAAAGTAATTTTTTTTTGGTACATAGTAAGGAAGTAATATATTAGTAGTAAAGAACTATATTGGGAAAACTCCCCCTATAGAGAGTTCGACAATATCTCAAATTGAATTAATACGAATATGATTTCGGATGTCAATTAATTAAGTACCAAAAAAATATTAGTAGGATGAGTTGCTTAAGATAAGTGGCTTTAATGTATTAATTGAAGAATTGGAAAATTTTAAGTCCACCCAAGATTTGGAAAGGTTCCTTAAAAGCCCAATTTTCCACCCTTTTTTTAATTGGCATAGCTGGAGTTTATGGGCATTGGCGTGATCAAGTTTTGTTTTCCATATGAGAAGCTCACACCTCATAGGAATAATCCCTAGTGGGGAAACATCCAAAATGACACGAAATAAAAGAAATCTTTAGTGTGTGACACTTCATATTTGCACCAAAGCTTTTCTTTCCACCGGCAATATGAATAATATTATGACGTTAACATGCAAAATCCCTTAAAAATACCCATTTAACCTCTCACAACTCATGTGCATTTGATTGTCTCTTTAAATAAGAAAAAGTAAAGCCCTGTGGTTTAGAGACTCTCTCTCGCTTTCAAAGAAAATATTTAAATGAAAAAAAAAACAACATTGATGTTTTATGCTTGTTAAAAAAAAAGCTGCATTAGCATATTAAACTTTTCTTTTTTATTCAAAAAACTTTTTTTTTTAATCAAAATTGTGTGTTGGTTTTTACTTGGATCTTCGAGGTGTTTTAGCCTTCTTCTTGCCCTAAAAAAACTGTTGTTACATTTTCTCTATGGCAGAAACTCGAACTTAATCTAAACTGAAGGGAGAGTCGGAAATAGCTAATATATGAAATAAATAATAATACTTTGGTTTAAAAATTCAAATTTCTAGAATGGATAGTGCTTTAACAAAATTTAAAATAGTACGAACCCTTTTCAAATAATCAAAATATTTCTTTCTTTTCATTATTTTTATTCTTTAATTTTATTTTCTCTATTTTTATTTTCAAATTTTAATTTTATATTATATTATATTATATTATATTTTTCATTTCTCTCCCATCTCTTTTATATTTTTCTCTCAACGGTGAACTTCAAAACTTGGAATTAACTTTCTGTTTGTTGTTGTTGTACCTGAGCCCTCTTCACAAGTTCAAGCTTATGGAGTGAAAATTTGTTTTACAAAATTTAACTGCAGGATAAAATTATGACAGAAAGCCATTTATCACAAATTTCTATATGCTTATTGGGAAAAATGAATGCAACATTGGCAACCACCGTAGTCGTAGAGATAAGTGGTAAAATGGTACCTTCATCATAGCAGAGACCCAGAAACGGCGTCCGCTAGCATTGGTTCCGATAATGGTGATGAAGGGTTGAGTGCGCACTTTGTGCCATAACCAAGCGTGGTATGCCATAGTTATCATCAACGCTGTTGGCACCAACATCACGTCCAAATAGCAGTTTCTCCACTCCATAATCTCTCTCTCTCTCTCTCTGCTAAATGTAGGGTTTGTGGAGTTTCTTTTTCCTTAGAATGATGTCTTCGCACAACTCCGACTATATATATACGGTGAGAAGAAATGCATATGGACGGGTATGAACGCAATGTCCACTCGAAAACAAAAGGGGATATCTCACTTGTGATGCTTATTATATTACGCCCCATGACCATGAGCCCAATTGGCTTATTTTGTTTTGTCCCCATCTGCCCCCCAATTCAGGCTTTCACGCTTTTGCCTCCACTTTTTTAACTTATTTACGGAAATGGTATTTTTATTTTACAAGATTGGTGGTGCTAAAAGAGATGGCTTATGCCTTATGGTGTTATTTTAAGCAAGTACTAAACCCTTTCATGTGGTAAAATCCATATTGGCAATGACACCCTTTTAGCTTATTTAGGGAAATTATCTCAAAGTGCTTGAAAGGTCACGAATCCAAATATTGCAGATGAATGGTCGACCATGAATATAAAGGTTGAAATGTGATAATGAATTCTTTTAATAAATAAAAAGTATGATTTAAATTAAAAACTTTCATAGTAACAATGAAAAAGTTTTTACATTGGTATCTACTTACTTTTTTTTTTTTGCGAGCAAAGGGAAAACAAATGTAATAGTATATAATATATCTTAAAAGTTTTATTATATCATTAGATTAAAGTATGGGTTAAAAGTGATTCTATTCGAATGAATGTTACGAGATATTAATAGAAAAGTTTTGGGGCTCAACGAGTCAGCCCAAAGTTTGTGCTGAAGAATTAATCTCGAAGAGTCGAGCTCCAACTATTTTTTTAGCTATTTTAGGGTAAGACCAGACTTTTAATATTGAACCTAAAATTTATATCCGTCCTAAGATTTTAGGTTTGGTGGGGATGGACCAGCTTGAATTTATAAAAAAAAAAAAAAAAAAAAAAAAAAAAAAAAAAAAGTGCATATCTAGTGGCCTGAACCGGACGATAAGGTGAAGTATTATGTTAACGGTTCAATTTTGTCAAATAATGCTATGCATGAAGTAGATAACCGTAGTTTGGTGATTGCTATATGACCGTGGTAAATAGGTTTTTTTTTTTTTTTTTTGACATGTTATTCGCACTTTGCATAGTTATTTTCCAAAATATTGAGTTTTGATACCCAATTTATTTAAATATTATGATTTTTATTGGGTTGCCAAAACAGAAACAGTCCGCACAGAAAATGGGATACCCGGCTGCCTTCTGGGTCTTACTAAAAGGTACATCCCACCTTAAAAATGCCTAAATTATAATATTCCACTACGTACTCTCTCTCTCTCTCTCTCCATTCTCTTCTTTACCTGCTAAGTATAAAGAATATAGTTGATGCCTTATCTCTAATGCAACTAGCAAGTATAATTGGTGCGAGGCTGCATGTTAGGTATGCCAAAAAGAGTAGAAGATAGGATAACCCACATAAGTTTGGTAGTTGATCATTGAAGCTTTCTCTTTCAATCTTGAATGATATCACAATGGCACCATTTAAATTCATAAATTATGAAAAAGAATTTTTTTTTCTTTTTTTTAACCCAAAAAACTTTAAAAATCCATATACCATGTCAAAATTAAAAAAAAAAAAGAGGGAAAAAGTTCATATTATCTATTTAGCACATATCACAAGATAGTACATTTTTAACTAATGTATAACATTGTCCTCTTATGTTTATATCTTTTTTATTTGAAGAAAATTTTTACATAAAAAATAACATGTGAAAGGATCACTATATATTGGAGATGCATTAATGGGGTATGATGATAAAGTGTTAAATTAAAATAAAGAGATAACGATGATCTTTTGCTCATGAAAAAGATTTAATTTCCATAATACATTAAGAGATATTTTATATAATCAACGTGTAACAATTGCTAGAGATATATTATCTCGCTGTCATTAGAGATAGACTTTGTGCCTCATACATCATATCATTAATGTCACAATATGCCCACAATATGGTGCATATTTAGTTTGGCAGCCTGTCCCCGGGCTGCGGGAAGGCAATATGCCCACAATATGGAGTGAAAATTTCAATTGTTAATGTCATAAAATGAGCGCAAGTCATCATTTTGAGACTGACTAGTGATGATAAGATTTGGCGAACTTACACATGCCCCAGCACACCCATTGCATTACATGACCCCAGTGCCCAATGCCTTCAAGTTTAGTGGACCAGAGAACATGCCAAATTGACATAAGGGGAAATTGACATAAAGATGGTAGGTTGTCTATCCTCGTAGATTGACCATAAATATTATTAAAATTTGAATCTATTTTACTAAAAAAAAAATTATTAAATACACAATCATCAAATTATATTTACTCAGTTTACTATATTATTCTCCGTAATAATCAATGAAATATCACGTATTATTTTATTATTTATATCATTAAATCTTAAAAGATATTTATCAACAGTCATTTAATAGATAAGAATGTTAAATCTCTTAATTAAATCTCATATTTGAAACTTAGAAATGAAAAAAACTATATTAGGAGAGTTACCCCCTAAATAGATCTGATAAGCGAAATTAGTTAGAATATAATTTTGGAAACCGGTTGGTAACTGACATAGAAAAAAGAAAAAAGAAAAAAACATTGATGGGATGTGGTCCCTAAATCTAAAAGTGATTATTTTCTCCAAGAATATTGCAATGGGGAGTCAAATCGGGTAAAAAGGAGGGATGGAAATGAAATGGTAAAAGAGACATTCGGGAAGAATGGAGGGGGCCATTACGGGAAACAAAGGAAACGTGGGGGAGTGGGAATCTGAGGAGGATGCGTTTAGTGAGTATGCTAAATGCTTAGAAGATGGGGGCAAGGGCAAAGGGAAATGCAAAGACAAGACAAGTACCGGCCAGCTAAGGTTAGCAAAGGCCAAAGGGTGCACACACCATCTTCGTGAGAGATATTGGGGGCACCATTTCATTTCTATTTATCAGAGTAAACAGAGAGTTGTGTCCGTTTCATTCTCCGCTTTTGCATGCGTTTCTCTTCCCATTGTGCCGCTTACGTGACGACAGTGCCCTACACGTGTACGTGACTCTCTTTATGGAATTGGTTTTTTGCTTGTTTGTTACTTCTTACTTTGCTCTTCATGGATTATGACTTCCATAAGCCAACATCATTAGTAATATACATTTTGGGTTATCACAATTAATCATATAACAAGACGCTATATGATTGGATGTATTGTGTTTTCTTGATGTGTTCAATATTTTAAGAGGTATTCGTTCTAAGATTGGAATTTCAAAATATTGGCACGTCATGCTCATATGATATTAATTTTCTCTTAATTTGTCAATTGGGTCTCGCTTCAATAGTTAGTATCGTGTATATATACATATATAGAAGCACAGAGTGCCATCTATAAGTACAAATTTGATGGAAGTAATAACACAGGAACCGGAGTGATCCAAGGAGGAATCACAGATGCTGGGAAAATGAAATCTAGCATTTGTTGTTTTTGCTCTCTTAATTGAGCATTTTCCTGTCTAAGATTGGCCAAGTGATTTTGGAGTTATGTCACGGTAAAGAATATTGACAATTTGTTAATTTAAGAAATCTTGGGAAAATCTTGAAAATAAATATTACAAATCTTGGGAATAAATTTTGGAGATTTTCAAATTGAAGAATTCTTCGAATATTGACTTTCTAAAATTCCAACACTGTAATTATTTAATTTATTCTTATCGATCTTATAAATATTCTATTTACTTTTATTTTTTATATTTTTAGAGTTTAGCCTCATGAAATTACAGTATAAATAGGGTTATTGTATAACCTATTGAATATATAATATATAAACCATTTTCTCTTAGTCTACTTTTCTTTATTTTCTCAGTTTTTCTACTTTATCTTGCTTTTTCTAACATGGTATCTAAACATTAAGAGTTTTATCTAATTTTATTTTATTTTTCCTCATCAATTAGACACTTTCTTCTTTGTCTAATTATAGAGAAATTAGATATTTCTCAACCTATATCAGTTATGCTTGATAGATACAACTATCAGGCCTGGTTTTAAGGGATGAGAAGTTTCCTCAAGAAAAGGAGGCTACACTATAAGAAAACACGATTTTAGTGACTATTTTTTTCCGTCACTATTTAACGACGAATTTAGCGACAAAAATTGAAATCGTCGCTAATTAGCGACAAATTATTTTTCGTCGCTAAATTTAGCGACGGATTTAGTTTTCGTTGCTAAATTTAACAACGAAATGCAATATCTATCGCTGATGAGCGAATGATTATATTTTCGTCACTAATTTGGCCACGGATTTCATAATCCGTCGTCAAAATTAGCAACGAAAAATAATCCGTTGCTAAATTTAAGGATGTATTATAATATTCGTCGCTAAATTTAGTTATGGTTTAACAATCCGTCGCTAAATATAATTTTATATTTTATTAAATATAATTTTATATTTTATTAAATATAATTTTATATTTTATTAAATATAATTTTGTGTTTTTATTAAATATATATTTGTATTTTATATTTTTATTAAATTAGGGCATTGATTTTAATTAAATATAATTTTATATTTTTTTCAAATATAATTTTATGTTTTTATTAAAGATAATTTTATAATTCTATTAAATATAATTTTGTATTTTTATTAAATTAGAGAATTATGTTTTTAATAGTAAGAGTTACAAAAAAAGTAAAGAAGTAAAAATATATATATATATATATATATATATATATATATATATATATATATCAGATAAGTTAATGTTGTATAGTGGTTAAGAGTACTCAAGACAACCACTTAAATCCATGTTTGAATTTGGGTAATGCAAGGGCTGATGGTGTGCGGGCATGGGCAGACAAGCAATAGAGGGCCGGAGCGGTGGTGAGCGGCAGCCGACCGGTAGGCGGGCGTGCTCTACAAAAAAAATATATTAAATGCGAAATTTAGCGACGGATTCAACATTCCATCGTTAAATTTTTACGATGGAAAAATTTTCATCACTAAATTCGTCGCTAAATGTATTAACAACGAATTTTTCTAAAATTTTTGTCGCTAAATCCGTGTTAAACCCATGTTTTTTTGTAGTGCTATGACGTTATGTTACAAGAGATATCAAATTGCCTATAAAATCTGATGATGAATCGATTGGTGATTTTGCTAACCGTCTTGAAAATTAGGATAGTAAAAATCACCAAATTCTTACTTAGTTTCGTAACACGTTTGCACCTTCTATTCATTTGCAATTTAGTCGTTTTGAGACACTAAAGAAATTTGAAATTTTCTTGCAAGTCACTATACTACATCAGATTTAACTCATTATTATCAATTGCTCACCGAACTCCACTCTTTGCGACAAGAACGAGGTCAGTCAATCAATGATTTTCTTACCCGTATGCAGTCAATATGGGATCAACTTACTTTCTATTAATCTCATTGGCAATGTACAACTGACGCTAGCAAATATGTAATATATCGAGACCAAGGACGTCTGGTCCAATATCTTATGGCTCTAAAATCAGATTTTGAAACTGTTAGAGATTCTCTGCTACATCGACATCTTTTCCCTATTATTGAAACTGTAGTTTCTGAGTTGATATCAGAGGATACTCGTCTCGAACTACTCAAACCTCAACATAGTGACGTTGTATTGGCCACCACTACTTGAGGACCAAAATTTCCAAATTTTTGTTGTAACTGTCAGAAGCCAGGTCATATCTTTCCTAATTGTCCCGCTGTTGATGTAGATTCTACAAGAAGCGAGGACATATTTCTAGTTGATGCCTTACTAATCCTATGATTGAATGTAAATATTACAAAAAGAAAGGTCATCTTATTGAAAATTGCCCAAAGAAGATCATTTAATCCCAAAATAGCTCTGTTACAGGTTCTCGACATATCTCACAATCTACTGCTATTGAGGATTCTGCTACTACCATCTCTTCTTCTCAGCCTATAATATCTCTTGGTGATCTTCAAACCCTTTTACAACAAGTTCTTTTTTCTAATAATCACAACCATACTGCACTTCTACCGTATCACGTAACTCTTTTTGGTTTGTTGACTCTACTTGCTCTAACCATATGACCCATAATTCCCATTCTTTTACTTCTTTATCCACTCCTATTATATCAGCTATAATTTATACAGTTGATGGCTCTATCATGCCAGTCACTCATATTGGTCATCTTTCTAACTCCTTTTTAGATTTACCAGATACATTCTTTGTCTCTACACTTATCTTAAATCTTATCTCTGTTGGTCAATTATGTGAACTTGGATTTGACATAATATTCACTGCTATTGGATGTCGTGTACAGGATTTTTAGATGAGAAAGATCTTTGGGATAGGTCTTAAGGTTGGACGTCTATACGAGCTCACTTCTCTTCACATTCCTATTAGTCGTTCCTCACTCTGCTGTGCTGCCAATGTTCCTTCCTCCTTTCACTTATGGTATCTTCGTCGGGTCATCTATCTCTTAATAAATTTCATTTTTTTGATTTCTTCGGGTTCACTAGATTCTGTTACTGATGAATCTCTTCAATGTATTTCATGTCAAACTGCAAAACAATCTGTTTTATCCTTTAATACAAATGATTCTATTACTAGTGCTTCCTTTGATCTTATTCACTTTGATATTTGGAGACCATCTCCATCATCAACTATGAGTGGGTCAAAATATTTTGTTGTGTTTATTGATGACTACTCCCGTTTTACATGGATTTATTTGATGAAAAACCGTTCAGAATTATCTTAAATATACAAAAACTTTGCATCAATGGTTTAAACTCAATTTTCTCAAACCATCAAAATCTTACGCACTGATAATGCATCCGAATATCTTGAGTCTACTCTTACTATGTTTCTTAAACAGTATGAAACCATTGTCCAACGTTCTTGTCCAGGTACTTCATAACAAAATGGTAGAACAGAATGAAAACATCGACACATTCTTGACATAACTCGGTCTTTACTTTTCTCTACTTCTTGTCCGTCACAAATTTGGGGTGAGGCAGCTCTTGCAGCTGTACATGTCATCAATAGAATACATTCCTCTACAATCTCTAACATCTCTCCTTTATGAGCGGTTATATGGTTCTCACCAACATATAATTCCCTCAAAGTCTTTGGTTGTGCTTGTTTTGTGTTACTTCAACCTCATGAGTATAATAAGTTACAATCTCGAACACGATTATGTTGTTTTCTAGGGTATGACATTGAACACAAAGGATATAGAGTTTGGAATCCTGTCTCCAATCGTCTTCGAGTCTCTCGACATGCCATCTTCTGGGAAAATATCATGTTTTATTCCCTATCTCACTTTCGTACCACATCTCAATTACTTACTAATCTATCTTTTAATTTATTTTCTTCTAGTTCTGATATATGTACAGATACTTCAACTCTTATGGCTTCTCCTTTAGATTCTCTCCCAAATGATGGACCTGCACCATCTTCTACTGAAACTGAGTTGCCTCTTGAATCCACTCATTGACCTACAAGAGTAAGAGCACCCCCTGTTCGTCTTCTTGATTATTATTGTTATTCTACAATCTCCACTTTACATGAGTCTCAATCTTACCGAGAAGTTAGTACTAATTTTCTTTGGCAGCAAACTATGCAAGAAGAATTTCAAGTCTTGAAGAACACACATACTTGGGATTTAGTTAATCTTCCTAGAGGCAAAACTCTTGTAGGATGTAAGTAGATTTATAAAATCAAAACCCACTCAGGTGAGACTATTGAATGATATAAGGCTTGACTAGTCGCAAAGGGATTCACACAGGAATATGGCATTGACTATGAAGAAACATTTGCTCCTATTGCTCATCTTACTTCTGTGTGTAGTTTGCTTGCTGTTGCTGTAGCTAAACAATGGCTCTTGTATCAGAAAGATTTAAAAAATGCTTTTCTCAATGGAGTTCTAAAGGAAGAAGTTTATATGAAACTACCTCTAGGTTATTCATATCCTGCCAACAAAATCTGTCGTTTTCGTCGAGCTTTGTATGGCCTAAAACAGACTCCCCGTGCCTGATTTTCTACTTTCAGCAGTACTATCAGTGATTTTGGCTTCTCTCCTAGTGCTTATGATTCTGCCCTCTTCATTCAGAAAACTAATCATGGTACTATTTTACTTCTTTACGTTGATGACATGATTATCACCAGAAACAATACTATTGCAATCTCCGAATTCAAACATTTTCTCTGTAGCAAATTTGAAATGAAGGATCTCGGTCATCTTAGTTATTTATTGGGACTGGAAGTTACTCCTACATCTTCTGGTTATTATTTGTCTCAGGCAAAATATGCCTCTGACCTTCTTTCTCGTTCATACATTTTAGATAATAAAATTGTTTTCACTCCTCTTAAGCATAATGTTAAACTTTCTCCTACAGATGACAACCTTCTTTCTGATCCTACCTTATATCGGCAATTAGTGGGCAGTCTTGTTTATCTTACTGCCACTCGTCCTGATATCTCTTATGCTGTTCACATTGTCAGTCAGTTTATGACTACACCAAATCTCCTCATTTTGCTGCCGTTCTACGGATTTTTTGTTATGTTAAAAGTACCTTATTTCATGGACTTCATTTTTCTGTCTCATCCTCTTTACGGTTATGTGCCTATTTAGATACTAATTGGGCTGGTGATCCTACTGATCGACGATCTACTACTGGCTATTGTATTTTTCTTGATGATTCTTTAATCTCTTGGCATAGTAAGAAACAAACTTTTACAGCTCGCTCTAGTACAGAGGTAAAATATCGTGCACTTGTTGACACTACAGTAAAATTATTATGGCTTCAGAGGTTTCTTTGTGATCTTAGTATATCTACTTCTTCTCTAACTCTTTTATATTGTGATAATCGGTGTGCTATTCAGATTACTCATAATGATGTCTTTCATGAATGAACTAAACACATTGAGATTAATTGCCATTTTATTCGTCAATATATAACTAATGATGATTTTCAAATATTTTTTTTTTCGTTTTGTCGACCAATCTACTGATCTTTTTACCAAGACACATATTCCTGGATGTCATGATAACCTACTACACAAACTCAAGATGACTTCTCTATACTTATTTTGAGTTTGAGGGGGTGTAAAGAATATTGACAATTCCTAAATTGAAGAAATGTTTGAGAAAACTTGAAAATAAAAATTGTAAGCCTTGGAAATAAATCTTGGAGATTTTCAAATTGAAGAAATCTTGGAATATTGACTTTCTAAAATTCTAACACTGTAATTATTTAGTTTATTTTTATCAATCTTGTAAATATTCTATTTATTTTTATCTTTTATATTTTTAAGATTTAACGTCATGAAATCACCCTAATAAATATACAATACAGAAGCCATTTTCTCTTAGTTTTTCTTTATTCTTTCAATTTTTCTGTTTTATCTTGCTTTTTCTAACGGTCACCATTAGAGCATCAACACTAAGGAGTGATTGGGAGAAGGAGGAGGAGCCTTAAGAGGAACATACCTCCAAATTGGACCTTGCTTGACACTGCCAAATACCTCAGTCAATGCTCCCATGGAATAGACCATTTTGCGCAATCAGCAACTCTAGAGTTGCTAGCTATTTCAGAACAGGTCTTGATATCTCAACATACCTCTCTTACATTGTCAAAAACATTAATGCCGGTCACAATTTACTTAACAAAATAAACCAATATTGAGGCATGTTACTTAAAATAAAGATACCACCATAGCTCGTGCATTTGGGTGTATTCGCTCATCTTTGTTCTAACAAGTCATTTCGAACTGCTCTGAAAAAATAGGGTCCCTACCATGCACTTGTCTCTACGACATTGTAAGTGTAGAAATTGTAAACAGGTAACAATGAAGTTATATATAATTCAAAGAACCTTATAAAGTCATAAAACTTACAAATCTATCTACATACACCTCAATGCATATGGGCCCAGCATATGCTGGATAACCCTGATTTGAACAATAAACCATCTTTTTTCTGCTCACTTCTCCTGAGCTATTGACTTTGCACCTATCGGCCCTCATTTGATCCCATTGTTGCTTGTTCAAGAACGACGGGCATTTGTGCTTAGCCTTGGCTTCTCGCATGTACTTACTGACTTCCTTTTGCTCTTTTTTCAATATGATCGTGGTGGGCTAGGTCCCGAACTAATTTTGAAGGTCATATAAAAAGAAAAAATGGAAGTCAATTTGAAAGGGAGGACTATTACACTCAAAAAAAAAAAAAAAATGGAACTCCGCCCACCATGATCGCCTTGTGTTTTCCTAGTTTGTATAAGTCTCGTGTCAATTTCTACTATTACACTCAAAAAAAAAAAAATAGAACTCCGCCCACCATGATCGCGTTGTGTTTTGGGTTCTAGAAATCCTAGTTTGTATAAGTCCCGTGTCAATTTCTCTTGATCAGCCTGTTTAGCTTACTAACCACATGTGGTGATTTGTTGAATCTACAAAGAGAAAGGAAACAAAAAAGTTATTCTTTGTAACATATATGAAATTACACAAGCATAATTGAATATCTACACTGGATGGGATAAAAGTACTCACGTATACCCATCAATGGTTATTAGCTCTAGGGTGCACTAATTCCAGAAAATCACTCAGCCTTCGTAGGCATGTTTACCTATTGATCATAATCATTTAAAATTAATGTAAATTTTGATTTAGGATTTAAAATTTAGAGTTTAAGAGTTTAGTATTTAGAAATTTTATAGTTTAGCTTTTAAGATTTAGGGTCTAAGGTAAATCTTAAACCCTTGAAACCTTAATCTTAGGTTGAGGTAGGATAAGTTATTTTTTTCTTTTTTCACTATTATGTCTATAAATATTCACTTCTAAATCACTTATTGCGGATAATTGTTTCACGCACAGACACAACTAGAAGTAGCCCCTTGTATCCAAGAAAGACGATTATTCACGTTTCATTTGATAGTTAATGAATTGAAAACTAATAAACACACGTAATTTTGAGAATTTTTTGAGCAAAATATGGAGATGTTTGATAATAATCAATTTTTTTTTTTTATAGTCGTTATAAACATAAGAAAAAGTGTTTTTTGATGAAGAAAACTAAGGGAAAATTAGCTCTCTTTGGTAGGTAATAATAATAATAATAATGTTTTTTTTAATAACATAAAATTAAGTTTCCACAAAAGATGTTAAACAAAAGTCTTTGAAAGCTTGCATATCTTAACTTCTTAATCAAGAAAGGATCATACTGAAATAATGAGACATGAAGACGAAATTGATGATCTCATGCGCAAATGGGTGAAATTCATAAAAATTGTCACTGCCAAGTGGAAATATGCACTATGAGATGAGATTTCAGGGAAAACGATTTTTATCATGCAAAGGTTTTCTTTTCCCACATCACATGTACTGTACACATACGAAATGAGCTAATTTTGATCCTTAGTCATCTTTAGAGTTACGTGTCTTTTCCAAAATTGTACTAACATTTTCATTTTTTTTTCTGATGAGAAAATTTGTACTAGCGTAATTCAATCAAAGTGATTTGTTTTTCTTGATCACAAATCTTAGATCTCTCATACAATCACTTAAAAGATGAAGAACATTCTAAATAAAGAGCCATGTAAAAAAGATTATAAATTTGTCCTTTTCTCCTTCATGCGAGCCATGCAAAATTCAACGACCGGCCATATAACAGATGAAGAACAGTTGGAAATGTGAGAGAGAGAGAGAGAGATCATTCTAAATAAAGAGCGAGGGAATTAATAAAAAGAAAGGGGGAAGGAGGGCATGGAAAGCAATGAAATGAAATTATGTAAAAAAGCTAAGAGCCAATCGTGACTTTGTTTTTGGGTGTGTGGGGGGGGGAGGGTCTTTGCATATTACTAATCAAGTAATACAAACTAAAACACAAATTAGGAAAGTTGTCTAATCAAATCAAAATAATGTCATTGGAGGGCCTCCAAGGAAAAGTGGTGGCCAACATGGCTAGGTCTAATTGCTATGTTGAAATCCACATCAGACCCATTTTATGTATAGTGCTGCAAAACATCTGAAAAAGGAACAGCACCCACATCTCATCAACAAGATGTTTACACTTGTCTGCTTATTCTTGTGCCATATCTTGTGTTGCTTCTCCTACCTCGATTATGCATTATCATTGTTGTACACACAAGGTTCGCACAATTAATATAACCATCTAAACCCTTTTAGATGCATTTACATATATTGAATCTCAAAAGCTTTGACAAAAGTTAGTTTATGTTTGGCATAGTTTTCATTTTTTGTTTATGTTGATGGTAGATTCCACTTGCTTTTTTGGGATGGATTTGATCTGACTACTTCACACCCTTTTGTTTCTTTTCTCTTGTGGCTCAAATGAGAGTTTGCTCCTATATTTTTTATGACTATCTTATTTGAACAAGTGCACAACAGCATTGATGTTAGTCCCCCTTTTATTGTTATTTCGTCATTGATAGACCTCAAATGGCCTATGAAAGAAAGCTCAATAGAGGAAAAGAGAGTTCTCGAAAAAGGGCCATGTCAGAAAAAGAGAGCTCTTGATGGGTTTTGCTTATGAACTAAGTTCTTAAAGCTTTTACGCTTCCAGACCGAGTATGACAACACAATGAGGGGGTTGAGTCAATCTTATAATACGGGGTGGGGCCATGCACCTGCATCACCCGCCCAGGGGATAATACAGAGGACATCGCGCGACCAGTGCTCATGATCATTATGTAGTTTCATATCCTTAATTCCATGGAGGGTAGAAATTTCTTTAGAAGGACGGTTGATTTAGTTAGTTTTAGTTCATTGTTGTTCGTTAATTAGTGTTTAAGGTCTGTTAGTTTAGACTGAGCTAAGCATGTATATAAAGCAGATTGTAATTCATTTGCAAAGTAATGAAAACAGATTCTTCTTTTTCATCCCCAACTTTTGTCATGGCATTTGAGCTGGATGATGATATATGGTTTGAAGTTTTAAAGTTTCGATCATAGATTTCTTTGTTGATTCTTATTTTAGTTGTATTTTGTTTTCGATTAACACAACTTTTAAATCCCTTGATCAAATTTTTTTCAGATCTTTGATTCTTGGTTGATTAGTTTTCATTTGAGATACATGAATATTGGTATCTTTAATCTTTGTAACCAAACAGGGTAGACATGCTAATGTGGAAGTTGACTAAATATTACAAAACAGATAATACCAATAGGAACAACTTTCTGAGTTGCTATACACATATGTGAAACCATATGGAAGGAAAAAGGCGTAAAATTTCGAAATTTTAATTTTACTATATTCTTCTAAAAATATCGTTCAAAACCTTACCTAAAATTGACTATTCATGACACTTAAAGACATCACATAAGTTAGGCTATTACACAGACCGAGCTGAGTTCGAGCCGCTCGGTTAACAGTTTGATTCGACTTGAGTTTGATCGAGTTCGAGTTGAGTTCGTCACTTATCAAGTCAAGTTCAAGTAGTATAATTTTAGACTCAAAAACTCTACGAGTAGGTCGATTATATATATTAATATATATTATATATTTATATATAATTATAATATAAAAAATAAAATAAAATAAAATATATTAATATATTATGTAATAATCGAGTTTTTGAATCACATTCAAGCATTTTGTTGTATAGTTGAGTCGAGTTCAAACCCCTGTTATATACTACTCATTAAGTTCGAGTTCTAATATAGGGATATTTAAGATTGACTCAGATTGAATATACCCCTAAAATAAATCTAATAAAACAAACAAAACACTTTTTTATCAACGACAACATCATAAACTAGCATGAAACAAACCTCCTACCTAGTCCGGCAGGCGACATTAGAACAAGACATCATAAAACATAATTGATTATATCATCAAAAACATACAAATCACATGGGTCAACAAGGTCATTAATCATATGCATGAACATTAAACATCTTTGGATCATGAACATTAGGTGGCAACTCTAGAGCCACCAAGATTTATCTTATCACTTCTTTAACTTAGTTGATAACATAAGGATATGAACATCATATGCTTCTTGAACATATCATATAACTTTAGAAACATAACTTGAGTCGAACTCTAAACTATCAAAGCATGAGAACAAACATGGGCATATTATATCCCTAGCAAGTGTTTCAACACCATTTTTACCCCCGTCTATGGATGAATTTAAGAATCCCTTTTCAAACCATATTGGACCTAGAATGTTGATGATCTCTTATGGCCAATTTCATGACCTCTTGTGCTAAGTTAAGTATAAGGGATCTATGAACTTCTTGTAGTTATTATGCTTGTTTAATTATGATTTTTGAGCAACGTATGAAATACTAATGTGCAGGTATAAATGGCGAAAAGGATTATAACTTGAGACTATTAGAAAAAATAATATAATTTGCTCACTTTTGAATTTGTTGATGACAAATTGATAATAAAGACTCTTTAAAATTTAAATAACGTAAAGTGAAACTCTCTCATGATGGGCTAGTCATTTTGAGTACCTCCTCGGGATGAATTTAGTGGCTGAATTTGATAAAAAGGCTCTTAGTTTTGACTGACTTATATTATTACCACAGAAGTCTAGATTTTACTCTTAAACAGAGAGACACTGCTCACAAGTTAACTTTTCTAATTATGAAGGTTGGAGCATGCTCCTTAGAAGGGAGGTTACAAACAAGATAAGAAATAAAAAGGAAAATGAATTAACTTAAGGAAACAAAGAGTAGTGAAAATGATAAAAACCGAGAAAGAAAACTAGTACTGAAATGAACCTAGTGCCCCGACATACTCTAAGGTTCAGAAACATTAATGGTTTGTCACTCTTGAGGTTATCCGAGGTGAGCTGTGTGATTCGACTGGTTTCTTGTATGACTAGAGGCAGGGGTGAATGGGGATTTCAAATTTGCTTGACCCTTCCCCTTATCTTCTGTTTGATGATTTCTTTGTATCATTATTATATGACGTAGTTAAGTGTAATTAGCTTGTCGTACATTGTTATTCATGAATCATGTTTTATGCATGATATTTGCATTATGTAATCTACATCTTATGTATGCTTCCTCTTCCCAATCCCCTTGGAGCGGAGGGGGAGCCATCAGGCATAGTTATGGAGCTAACCAGATCCCTCCGCCCTTTTTCTTTATCACATTTGTACTATTTTTGTACCATATAACAATGATATATTTTTTTAATCTGTTTATGTATCTTTTTGATGTGAACATGTGTAAGCAAGACATATATGCCTTATGTTGTTTTGTTGGTATTCAAAACCAACTTGAAGTGCTTAATTAAGATTAAAGAAATTTTAGTGCTTGATTATATTTGAGAAGAGGGAATGTATGTCGACAAAAGTGTTCAAGATGAGACCTTATTGACCTTTGTCTTGGAAATGTCACTAGAACAGTGGAGACTATACCCATTTTTCTGTAAAATATTAGAGTAGTAAAAGCTTTAAATTTTTCCACAAATACTTTCTGTATTTTCACACACATGGATAACAATCGGTAGACCGGTATTCCAGGTGTTTCTGTGTTTTGTTTGATACCATATACTCATTTCCGTATTTCTATGACTAGAAACTGGGGGCGAGATACTCCAAAGGCAGGTCAAAAAGTGGATAAGTGATAAGTCCATTTTATGCACCTAATTTCATGGATTTATCATATGTTTTTTTATATAATTACATAGATTTTCTACTTAAATTGGTTAATTATTTTTTAGATAAAAAATTGAGTAGAAATCAATTAAAAGAAAGAAAATTGTGCATCCAAAGAATAAAATTAAATGTAGAAAATTTGTGATATTGTAGCTAACTGTGTTATTGTGGAGATTAACTTAAGCTAAACCAGAAATGAATTAACAAATATGAAGCAAGAGCTAATATCTCCTATCCTAGGAATAGGCATAAAAAAGTAGAAAAGGTTGAAGATAGAACTACAACTTCCTAGTTTAGCACTTTGCCAAAAATAGTTTACAAATAGGAGAAAAATGCAACTAAAGTTAGATCTCGAATTAAAAAATTCAAAAAAATTTGTTTGAGCAGTCAATTTTGAAAATTCATATCTTAAACTAGAGAATTATTCCGATTAATCTTATTCAAATGACATTGAAAAGATAATATTGAGCTCTACAACTTTCGTGTTTCAAGAAAAAGCAAATTCTAATCGGAAAAGATATAATCCCTACCAATGGTTAATTAACCTAATGGGATGTGGTATTAAATCTCTTAATCAAAATTTTGAATTCGACTCGTGATTTGAATATGAAGCAAACTATATTGGGAGGTAGTCCCCTAAATGGGTTACTACAAGTCCCGAATCAAATTAATTAGAGTATGAATTCGGATGTCGACTGGTATATTACAAAAAAAAAATAAAAAGACAAAATCCTTTGTGAAAGTAAGATTACGAATATAGAGGTAATTAGGTCAAGTGGTTCAAATTCAAGAATAAAAAAAAATACGTTAAAAGAGTCATCTCTTAAATAGATTTCTCATAAATATTCGAATCGAATTAATCGAATTATGATTTTGAATGCTCTTGATACGGTACAATATATAAATATATATATATATATAAATATATAAATATATATAAATATATATATATATATATATATATATAAATATATATATATATTTATATATTTGTTGAACAACAAGTTATATCGAGTCTATTGAGCCCATAATTTATTCAATCTTTTCTCAAGAAAGGCCTATGGCTGAAGCCCAATTACACTCCTTTTCAAGACTCAAGCCCACGTTCAATTCCCAAACCCAAGTCAAGCCCAAAATCGTCAATCCAATTAAACCCAACAAATTCTACCACAAGCAATAGTCGAATATATTTATAAATATCGCCCTTAATACCATAGAATTTAAGTTTATATTGCAGTAAAAATTTGAAAATATTTATTTAAACTTTAATAAAAAAAGAAAACAAGTACAAAATCAAAAATCTAGAATAATATAAATATTTATAAATATCAATATATATAGAATTATATATATCATTACAATTCACAAATTAAAAAAAATATATATTTATATTTATTATATGATGGTTTATATTGAATTTATCATCAATTTTGAGTTATTGTATATTAGTAAATGCAACAGTTTGGGTGGTATATTAATTTTAACGGATATATATTTATCTCTATTCCTCTCTCTTACAATTTATTTAAAAAAATATAAAAAATTATAAATTTTAAAAAATATTTTATAATCTTTGAATTTATTAAGCGTTCAAAAAAAAAAAAAATTAGCCAGACGATTCTTTTATATTGAATATGTTATAATGTTTCAGTTTCAGGGTAGCTGCAAGCCATCTTACCGCGGAAAAGGGCGATACCTCTCTCTCTCTCTCTCTCTCTCTCTCTTGTCGGATAAGGTCGACCGCCAATCCACTTTCCCGCTCATTCCCGCCATCGTAAGGTGCTCTCTCTCTCTGTCTCTGTCTCTCCCGCTTAATATAATGTGGGTCACCTGTTTTTGCAGAAATAGTAGCTATGGTGTGGTTTGACGGTGTTGATGAAATTCGTCTTCTTGTTGCTCCAGGTTGCTTGCTCATATCTTCTCCATTTTTGACATTTACAAATTTTATTAGAGATTTGCTTCCGAATATTCTGGATATTCATGTGCAGCTTTAATCTGCAAAAGAAACTAAGCGTATGAACAGAAACCAGGGTTTTACGAGAGCAAAATCAGTGGTTGATAGAATTAATCAATACTTGGAGACTAATTGTTCTAGTTATAAATTATCTTGGTGATTCATTGATGAGGGATATGTGTTACAATGGACTAAAATCAAATCTTGATTACTGCATATATTTATATTTGGGAAAGTAGATAAGAAATACATGTTTTTGAGACACATTTCTGATTGTAGCCTTGTGAATAAAGTGAATCCCACCTCTTTCGGTGGGATAGAATGATACTCCCGCTCAAATGGTGTCTTAATTGACCGGTAGTGCCCGAATTACTTTAGTGATCTAAACACTAGGATGAGGGTATGCCGGACCTAGTAGTCCTCTTCTCCACTTTTATCTCCAATACAAATGAGGCTGTTATTTTATTGATTAACCATGAGCCTCTTGGCTTATTACCTTGTGCTTTGATGGCAGATTCTGGGGCAAGTGGCAGTGAGATGGGTCCCTTGTTGTCTCTTCGCCATCCCAAGTCAGGTAGATTGGATATCTTTTATGCTTTTGTGTCCCAACTCCCCAATATATTTTGTCAAAAGTTGGCAGAATTGGTATGTTATTGAGGAAATTTATAAGCTTCTCCACAGAAAATGCTTGTGTAGAGGCAAAAAACAAGAAGTTTTACCTTATGGATGTGCCTATCATTTACTTGAAGTTTGTATGCATCATTTGTAGTTCATCTTTCTCAAGTTCGACCAGCTACCTTATGGACATCATCTCTTATAGAATCAGATTATTGTTTTAAGATGCCCACAAGGGGCATTTTAGACAATTAGGTAGGGTTAGTGGGGTAACTCCCACTTACCCATACCTCCCTTAATTCTCTCTCACGTAGAATTACATTCATATGAGGAGACTAACATCTCCATCCTGTAGAGAATTCTGTGAGATCTAAAAAGGCCACGAGAGAGGTTTGTAAAAGCTTGAGAGAAAATTATTCTCTAGAGAGAGAATAAAATGAGGGTTTGAGAAAAATTCTGCGTAGGGAATTTTTCCCGTCGCAATGATCGCCGGACTAAGAGTTGCGGTATCGTGGTATTGCGGTGGTGGTTCGATTAACATCGTGATCACCATCCCAATCGCGAGATCCGATCGAGGGACGTACGGTCGATTTTGGAGACTCTACACATTGAGGTATTTATCCTATACCCGATCTATTTGTATTTTTTCAAAAATTATTGTGTATGCTTCCGCTGTAATTGAGTCACTAAAATATCCGACATTAGTATCAGAGTAAGGTTGGATTATTAAAAATAATTTTCGGAATTATTTTTGGGTATAGAAAAATTTAGGGTTTAAAATTTGAGGTTCAGATCACGGGTGAGTTTCGTGAATCCGAGAACACCACTGTGTTACCCATGATCCGTAGAACACAAAAATAATTTTTTCGTAATTTTCTGAGCATGTTTAGGCGGAAAAAATTCCGGTTGAAAGTTTCGGCCGTGAATAGTGATCAAACCATTCAATCCCAGATTTATCGAGTTTTAGGGCAAATCAATGCATGAAAATTATAGATCTGTGTTCCTTGTTTCATGCTCTTCGATTTGATATATATATTGCATATTGTTGATACCGGAAAATTGGGTTTCAAAATTGGCCGCGGAGGGCCGAAAATTTGAATCCGAAATACGCCGAGTTTAGGGCGTAATTATCAAAATCGAGTCAAGGATTCTTGGAATAAATGGAATTAGAGATTCCATAAAAAATCCGGTGAAAACGGTACCGGAAAAGGGTATTTCCGGTTGCAGAAACCATCGGCCGAAGACGAAGATGCCCAACCAGCAGGCGCGTGCACGACACATGCGCGAAGGCCTGTTGTCAACTGTGTGCCTCCACTTGGCCGCTTCTTTGCAAAGCTCTTTATAGAACCCACAAATAGCCTTCACCATCTTATTGCCCTCTTTGAACTTCTCTACCCCATATCCTGCCTATACTTTTCTTTGTTGCATGCATATTCATGAGAAGGCACATTGCCTCCAAGAGATTTCTTCCACATTGATGATTTGGCTTAGCTCCTTTTTCAACTCTATTTTAAATCAAAGAGCCTCCTCCCCCAACACCCAACTATATTGGATATGAAATGTGAGAAGCATGTATGCTTTATTTTCTGATAAACATTAGTGCAATGTAATACCTCTCCTCAAAGAATTCTAATTCCAGATTTATTATTATTATTTTTTGTGTTATTTTTGTGTGTGGCTACCTCCTTAGATTGTTAGGATTGGCTCTTGCAATATTTTAATTTTCAACTCTATTTTAAATCAAAGAGCCCTCCTCCCCCAACACCCAACCATATTGGATATTAAATGTGAGAAGCATGTATGCTTTATTTTCTGATAAACATTAGTGCAATGTAATACCTCTCCTCAAAGAATTCTAATTCCAGATTTATTTTTTTTGTGTTATTTTTGTGTGTGGCTACCTCCTTAGATTGTTAGGATTGGCTCTCACAATATTTTAATGGCAAATCGGGCATTTCATCTCTGTTAAATCCTGCCTTGTATTGAAAGGAAGATGCAGTAAAATTCCAAAGTGACCCATTCAAACTGAATATTAAATCTGAAAGGATTTTGGTGTTAAACTTACTCTCTCTCTCTCTCTCTGTGTGTGTGTGTGTGTCTAAACCATGAATGTTTTGCCTTGTTGTCTAGTCGTAGCTTGTACAAACCCATGTAATATGTGTGTTGTCTGTTAATGCACAATAGAAATTTTTTTAAATGTGTGTTTCCATTTTTTTTTTTCAGGAAGCAGAACATGCTATCATCTAAATGGTGGGACTCTTCATGAACTTCAATGGTTTAAGAGATCCTATGGGTCTTGGTTTCTTGGTGATTATGTTTGTGAAGGTATTATCTATATATGAGTATTACATTGTCATTTTTCTGCTTCCGAAATATGCCAAACTTTGGACCTCCACCAAATCCAGTATGATAGAATTTATCGTGGACCCTCATATGACCTTACAAGAACTGCCATTCCTTGACAAACCTTAGTCCCTTCTGTTTAAAGGAAAGGGTATTTTCACTTGACATTAGCTTTAAATCAACTACATTTCTGATTCTCTTGTCCAGCTCATTGACTGGTTGATCTATGACATGCCTTCAAGACTTTTCCTTCCTATTCTGTTATTTGCTTTGCTGTCTTCTTGAAGCATTGCTGTAAAGCTTTACAAGTGCGTATGTCTACTAGGTATTATAGAGAAGATAATTGCACCAGAAAGAAATTCAAAGCAAAGAAATGAAAACTTTTGATACAAGAGAATCAAGCAAAATTGGATGTTAATTTGTTTTATATGGCACAAGTTTCAGTGTCTCTTTTTTGTTCTTCCGACACTAGAAAATTGTGTGCAGTTCCACTTGCCAAGGTGAACACTCTTCTTAAGGTTATTCTTCAGGGTCCCTTTTTTGTTACTTCTATGGTGGTTCAGACTTCAAAGAAGATATTTGCAATCAGCCTCGTTTTGCATATATCTTGCATATATCTTCTAAAGCCTTGCATACGTCTACTAAACTTTTGCATGTCTTACATGCTTCTATATTAATACTTCTACTTCTAAAGTTTTGCATATGTCTTCTTAAGCTGGGTCTTATGTGTGGAGGTGTGGCAACATGGCACCAGGACTCAACTTTTATTTCTCTTCAAACCAATGAAAAAAGTAATTGCTATAATTATGACATTGTTGTAAAGAGGAAAAATCACGATGCTGTCATCAAATTTATTGTGGTGGCATGTTCATATTTCAAGAAACTCAAAAACAAAAACAGTGCAAAGGGTGGGGAAGAGTGATTGCACAGGCCAATAAAAATGTGATGCCTATAATCTACTTACAAGTACCAGCTATGTAAACAGAGTTTTCGAGTAAGCAAGGTTTATAATGGGTCCTTAAGCTAATATTTGGTTTAACCACAGATTATATTTAATATCTGTCGTAATATATAAAATTTATGATTTGCCATGATCAATTATGTATAGTTTCTAATAAGTTTTGTGCAACACACAGAGTTATGCAGTTAATGCAGTAAATGTGATTCGAAACTAATGACTTACAACTGCTAGTGAGTTGGTGCTTCTTCAACATACTTACAAGCCCAAATGAGAGAAGCTGATCTCCAATGCGCATCTGTGCATCTTTGTGTGAGCATTTCACTGACTGCATTTGCAAAAGTATCCATGTTTGATTTGATCAGCTTAATCTCTTGAATCCAGGCAATTTGAGTTTGCTTGCAAATTTTAGCATCATCATTTCACCTTCTTTAGGGGCGCTAACTTGTGACTATATGAAAGACTTTGAGGAAGGATAAGAACTAAGAAGCAATTCTGGCCAAGTAAAGTCTGCTCCAAAATAAGCACATTAAGCTTGGAATAACTTCTGTTGGTGCATATTTTGCAGTAGATTTAGGCGTACATCTGCCATTGCATGTGGACTTGGTTGTTACTTTTGACACCCATTACTGTGATGTGTAACCTAATTTAGTATCTTAAAGCACAGCAACGTGGGTAGCTTGCAAATATTTGGATCTATATATCTCCATTTTCTACCATGGAGCTGGGATTTTTTTTTTCCCGGGGGGGGGGGGGTGGGGAGGAGGGAGGAGGTGGCTTCAAGTGGTTGAGGGTAGAACTACAGTTGTTATCACATGGAACAAAATTATGGCAGTTTATTTTATGTAGGGTTTTACAAGAGAGCCTTGAAGATTTTCTAAGTTCAGAGGGTTGGTTTGCCAAAGGTGCAAATAACATGAAATATGTAAGGATGATAGTTTTGTGGTGTATTTCTTGGGGAGAAATGCTCTAATCTCTGAAGTCCATTCCCTTTTCATAGCTCTCTTATAGGAATCTTGCAAGGATGCTGTTTTTAAAGCCCCCGGGGGGGGGGGTTTAAGTTGAGGATATGGGATAAGAAATTCTTCTCAAAATTGTCACTGTAACTGCTATTTCTTTCTCTTTTTTTTTTCCTTTTTTTTTTTTTTGGTGAATGCTTCCTCGTGGTGGACAATTTGCTGTATGACTCATCCATTCATTTCTTTTTTCCATTTTGTTCTTGTTCTTTTTTGTTTCTTTTTCTCCGGTATGTCAGTAGGCAAATTCAAATATGCTATATGAAATTAGAATGCATACACAGGTTCTTGTTGCTATTTTAGTCGTGCTTATCATATGTGAGTTTGGATATGCGATGCAGCCATCTTGAATTGTGTCCTCTCTATGTTTCATGGAAACATCTTCATTATGTTCCAATTCAGTCATGGAGAAGTGTACTCTCATTGTTCACTGAAAGCAAAAGGTTAATGACAGTTCGTGTGTTTGTAATAGGTGCCCTATTTAAATTTATTATTGTCAATAGTTCAGTTTGGTAAGAGGAAGTCAACTTGATATTTATTTTCTATTTATGTGATTTTCCCTTTTTCGGTATTCGTTTTACTTATTTTTATTGCTTGACAGATGGACGTCTGTACACTGCAACTCCAATTGATCCTGTTTTTGTGTTGTTGCCTGTTTTTGAGGAAGCTAGAATGAAGGTAAATGTATCATTCATTTAATGTACTTCTATCAGAGGATTGAGTGTTGAGCAAAAATATTTATTTAATTGCATATCCTTGACACAATTTCATCCTTGTCATCCAAAATGATTATGTGATTATGATCCCTTAGTTTTAGTCCCTTGTTATAGAGGAAAACCCTTTGATCTTGACATTGAATATCAAGTTTATAAATTTGGATTAAGTTCGTTTAAGGCTAACGACCCATTAATCGAGGTAAGTGAAATTCTGAATTTGATTAGATTTATGATGGAGCCTAGTCAAGTATGTGATTGGCTATGTACCTTGATCAAGAAATCAAGTCAATGGTGGTTCTTTTATTTGACAAATTGGTTTAATTTAATTAATAGATAGGTTGTTTATTAATTATAATTTGGATGAATTTTGGTTTTTCTTTTTTTGTGGGCATTAATGGTTAAAAACACTACACTGCATACTTTTCCTTTTGGAGGAATTAAGTCTAAGTAATTCCAAATTTTTTATTGAATTAATATGTATGTGATCTAGTACTAATTGGCACTACTAGACTCCCCATCTTTGCTTTAGGATGGATAAATCTTGATAGTTTTGAAAATTGGTTTCGTTTTAAATAGGAAAAGGTTCGACCAAAAATCACTTTATGGCATATGGTTCAAAAGTATCAAGGCGCCCCTCCCTTATCACTTTGCATTGCACTCTTCTGTCTAGATTAGGGTGGTTAAGTGTTAAAAGAATAATAAAAAATAAATGATGATGCCACCATTATTATCGAGTTTCACTATTCACCACCATTATTCCGCTATTCTTAATGTCAAAATATTTATAAACTTAAATCAATATTTAACTTTTTTTTTAATAAAATCTAAAATCTTTTGGTTCTTGTATTGTAAAATTTGATTTTTTTTTTCTTTTAAAGAATTGCCTCAAAAGTGAAATTTTGATGAGTTAGAATCTTGTTGTTTGTTGAGAATAAGCAATTTGCAAAGGAAAATAGATGGTGATTGAACAAACTTAATTCTTATTTATTTTATTTGTTTTTGTAATTTTTAATATTACTATTTTGTTATTTTGTGTGACAAACCCCATAAATTAAATGGATGAAGGTAAAGTAATAATGGAGTAAATCTAAGGAGGACACAATGACTAGTTTCCAATGACACAGAGGTGAAGTAATAGCAGGCCAACCCATTGGGGCGAATCTGTTTTTTTCCCATTTAATTAATAGGTATAGGATGTATTAATTATTGGTCTTTATGGATTTTGGAACTTCACATGAACTTGAATAATAGGTTTAAATTTGCATTTTAAGTGTAGGATTTATAGGAATAATATGATTGGCCTCATAATCTTTAAAATGAAAATGTGATTAACAACAACAACAATTTGACCCTTAATCCTAACAATTAGGGTTGATCATTTGAGAGACAAATATGGAGAATATTAAAAAGAAAAAAGAAAGAGTAAATTTGATTTAATTTGTGTGGATTCTCCTGCATCATCTATTCCTATCCAACGCAGTTTTCTAATCTAAAACCTTTACTATCATATCTTTACAAATAACTTGTATCCAATTCTTCAATGGTTTTCCTTTACGTTTTATTAAATCTCATAATATTTAAGTTCACTCCCCGTGCATTTTTGAGTCTTCTTTGCACATGCCTGAATTGCCTCAGACGACACTTTTACATCTTATCCACAATTGAGCTAACTCTCAACTTATTACGAATCTTTTCATTTCTAACTCTATCTTTTATAGTTTAGCCACACATCCACCTAAACATTTTCATTTCTGTTACAGTCATTTTCTGTTCTTGTTGTTATTTAATAACTCAACACACAGTACTATACAATAGTGTAGGTCTTACTATAATTATATAAAACTTTTCCTCCAAATACAGTGGCATCATGCGATCGCAAAGAACTCCACATGTCCTTCTCCATTTCATCCGGTCTGCTTGAATCTTATGATTCGCATCTCCATCTATATTGTTGTCATTTTGATTAATGGATCCAAGATATTTAAAACATTCACTTTTTGATATATATTTTTCTTCTAATCTAATCGTTTCTTTATCATTTTGATGATTGTCGTTAAAATTACATTTCATATACTCAGTTTTTGAATTGTTCAATCTAAATTCTCTGGACTCTAGTGTTACCTTCCATAACTCTAATTTAGCACTAATACTATCTCTAGTTTTATTAACCAACAATATATCATTTGCAAAAAATATACACTATTGTATTTCATCTTGGATGTTTCTTGTGATTTTTTCTATCACTATTACAAAAAGGATAGGATTTAATATCGAACCTTGATGGAGTTCAATGTTAATAGGTAAACTATCACTCAGATCTCCACAAGTTCTTACATTGGTTACTACTCTATCATACATATCTTTAATAAAATTAATGTATTTGAAGGAGATCACTTTCTTTATTAGCGTCCACCACAATATATCTCTATGAACCCTATCATATACTTTTTCTAGATCTATGAATATCATATGTAGGTCTCTCTTTTGTGTTCTATATATTTCCATCAATTATCTTAACAAGTGGATTGTTTCCGTAGTGGATTTTTCTTATATAAATCCAAATTGATTTTGAAACACTTATCTACGATCTCAACCTATGCTCTATCACTCTCTCCCATAATTTCATGGTATGACTCATAAATTTAATTCCTCTATAGTTGGAGTAATTTTGTATGTCTCATTTATTCTTATATAATGGTACAAGTGTACTCCCTATTCATACTTTGGATATTCTCTTGATTTGTCAAATTTTGTTGAAAAGATCCGTTAATATTATTATACCAAATTCACCCAAACACTTCCACACTTCAATGAGAATGCTATCAGATCCTATGGTTTTATTATTTTTCATTCTCTTTAAAACTTATTTAATTTTATGGGTCGAATTTTATGTTTAAAATCTCTATTAACCTCTTTTATAGGTATCTCGATATTGCCTATATCTATTATACTTTTAACATTAAAGAGATTATCAAAATAGTCACTCCAACGCTTTTTATGTCCTCATTCCTTACAAGTACACTATTGGTTTCACTTTTAATACATGTAACACTATTTAAATCTTTTTTTTTTCTCTCCCTTAGTTTGGTCATTCTGTAGATCTCTCTTTTTTCGTCTTTAGTCTCCATTCTCTTGTATAGTTCGTTTCACATCTTATTCTTTGATTCGTGGATAATTTTTTTTCACCTCTTTTTTTGCACTTTTGTATTTTTCACATGCATCGCTACCACTATTACTTTTAAAGTTCTTATAACACTCTCATTTGGTTCGAATAGCAGTTTGTGTTTTTTCATTCTACCATTATAACTCCTTGCCTATTGGGGCTTGACCCTTAGATATACCAAGAGTCCCATACCTATACTCTTAATATTAGTAAATATCTCTTTCAACACTGTCTCTGAATCATTATTAGCGTACCAATTTGCTACTTGCATTAACTTGTTTCTAAAAATCGTCACATTTTCCCCTTTCAGATTCCACTACTTAATTCTTGACTCCACAAATGGTTGAAACTTTTGTCTTTTTAGGTACACGTATATCTAAAACTAAGAGTCTATGTTGAGTTGTTACACTCTTCTCCGGTATAACTTTACAATCTTTACAAGTCATTCTATTACCTCTCCCAGTGATTACCTCTCCCAGTGAGAAAGAAGTCTATTTGACTGACATTGGAACCACTTCTATATGTAACTATGTGATTCTTTTTTCTTGAAACTGGTGTTTATGAGTATCAAATCGAATACTGTGACAAACCAGGAGTCTAAGATGAAAATGTGATCATGGATGTCAAATTTTCATGACATATTCCTTGGCAGAAAAAATTCTGAAATTTCATATTAGAATATGGTTAAATTGACTGTGTCAAAATTTTGCATCAGTTGGCATTGCACAATTTTTTGCTTCATGCTTACAATTTTTCTTTTTCTTTTCTTTTATCATGTCAAAGTGGCTCTAATCCAGAGGAATTTATTTTTGCTTCTAATCAACTATGATATTGCTTGACTAATTAAATTTTTTAGTTTGTGTAGGATTATATAGTGTAAACCATATACCAAAAGATTTGAAATTCTGGCAAAGTTCTGTCTTTTTCATGGTTTGTTAGAACCATTTTCAATCCATGCAAGACTCTGTGGTGAGAATTATGCTCCAAAAATATTTGAAATCTCATGAGTGAATTGAATTGTCTTTTTCTTAATATGATAGAACTAATTAAACTTCTAATTCACATCGAAATTTTGTGGTGAAAATTATATACAGAGCATATTTGAAATCTGGCCAGAAAATTATTTTTTTTTCTTGGTTGTATAGAGCCAATTGAATTGTTAACGCATGGAGGATTTTGTAGTGTAAATCAGACAACCAAAATTAAAATTCTTGCAGGATTTTTTATTTTGGTCTATCTCAACCTCTTGAGTATTAGGTTGCAACACCAGTTGAAGTTTTTATCTGGGCAGGTAATTGTGGTGTATCACATTAAGTTTTCTATTTCCACACTGGATTTAACAATTTATGACACTGATAAGACCCCCAAATTAACCATTTTCATAATGTTACTTCTTGTTTAGGCCAATTTGATGCGGAGTGATAAAAGTGCACTTGACCGGTTAAAAATTAAAGCACAACACCAGCAACAACTTAAATCTGGATAGGTTTTGTGTTGTTTATCATGAATTGTCCGGCACACTCTTCATCAAACTGTGGGTAATAAAAATTTTATTTTGCTTGACCAAAACATGAAAAGGACTTGTTAATTTTATGTTTGAAAGAGAGAGAGAGAGAAATTTGTTTTAGTTTTTTGGAGAGAGTTTGGTATGGAATTGGTGTTAGTGCATCAGAAGCGGAAATGTAGAGGATGATTTTAGCAATGGAAATCACATTGAAATTGTTCTTTTGCTCAGAAGTGATTGAAACACAAACAGAAGGTGTTATACTGGCTACTAATTTTTTTTTCCTCCCTGCCTTCCTCTAACCCAATCGTCAACTTCCCCCACCTTAAACAGTAACTCCTGCTGTTATTGAATAATGGGAAAATGATGAAGGTTGTTTAAACTACCCTATTACACACAGCATTTCTAAATTTGCTATGTTTTAGGTAATGGGTGGTCAATATTAAGCCCTCCACATGGCCAATAATTTCAAATAGCCAATCTGCAATTAAAATATGAAATTTCTACCCTTTTTTGATAAAATGTATATTAACCTGCCCTCTAGCCTGATGTGTAATATCTTGTTTGACACATGAAGTTCAAATTTCCTTTCAGATGAAATTTTCATGATTTTCTCTACCCTTATGTAATGTGTTTGTGGGTGTGATGTTTATCCAATTTTGTCTTAGCATGACCTTTTTGAGGGTATAAAATTTGTCTATGCCTTTGTATTTGGTTTTTAAATATTATAAAATCTTGTCTCTTGAAGATTTTATGCCTATTTTATTATGTCACCTGAAATTTTAAATGGTTCATAATCATGCTTACTTTTCAAATGTTTTCCACAAAACACTGTATCAGGCTCGTGTGTGTGCCTCTCCATCTAACTTTTGGTTACTATATGCTGGTTCTTGACTGTTTTCATTCCAACAATGCAGAAGGGAGACAATCCAGGCAAGCTCAGGCTATTGGATGAAATTCTTTCTGTTGATGGCTATCCTGGATATCAAAATTTAATGTCCATTGCAGAGAGTTCCATGCGAGTAGTTTGTGAAATTAAAGGTTATTCGTAATCTTCTTCATTTGATGCATATTATGCTAACAAACTTTTTGAACCATGCCATCAAAGAAATAAGCATTACTTGTTATGAGGACCTAACTCCCACCAGTTATGTTGCATCACCTGTATAACATTGTGGATCATAACATTCATGGCCTATCTTCAATTTCTGGTTTTAAAAATCATGTATCTTGCCATCTTATTAGTTTGATCAATACACCTCTGTGGTGATAAAATTAAATGACAAAACATGTTCTTGAGTTGAAAAGGTTCTTTTTAGACTGAGATTTGTGATAACATGTTGGTCAAAATTGGCTTACATTCTGTGAGTTGCTTTTCATATTGAACTTACAACAGGGCTTGTAGCAGTAGCATGTTTCGGTTCATGCACCAAATTCTGAATCAAATTTCTTGTATATAGCATATTTTCTCCAGTAAGGATTGGGCCTGTGCTCCTAGGAAGTCTTTGTGTTGTACCCCCATTTTAACTTATCAAAAAAAAAAAAAAAATTATTTGCGCCTGAGAACCAGATAGGCCTCCTTGTAACTTGGAAACATGCTTGAGACTGTGGTCTTAGTACATGTTTGACTAGATGTAAGCCTCTAACTATGTTTTGAAATCTTCAATTTGTCTCTAATGAGGAAATCATTCTTTATTACCAGATTTGATTTCATTTATGTTCCTTTTCCGTTGTTGATAGCAGGGGTCTTCTGAGCATGTGAAGTTCTCTGATTGTTCTAAAGGGTTGTTTTGGGTTAATGGTCCTGTCTTAATATCGTGTGTTTATTTATTTATTTATTTATTTATTTATTAGGCGTTTGCTAGAAGTACTTGTTAGGATTTTTAAATTAAACATGATATTTTAAATTTAGAATTATGAAAATGGTGTCTTTCTTAAACTATTTTTCACCATAATGTAAATTTTTGCCACAAAAGGTTCTACCCTAGCCATGCTTCATTTTTGTTGTCTTGTGTTTGCATGTGCATATGAGTTTGTGTTTGTTTGTTTGTTTGGGTTTTTTATTTTTTATTTTTTAAAATAAATATGTTGCTATGCATATTACTTAATATAGTTGCGGTGATTTTTGCCACAGCTGCATTTTTTAACATTTTATCTGCATTGATAGTGCTGAAAATTAAACTGTGAAATCATTCTATGTTATGCAAACATGAAATGTTCCATATCTTTTTTTACAGTACAAAACACATAGACAATATATGGAAACACTATATAAAAATGAAACTGAGTGTTTTAAAGAGGCCAACAAAATTGATAGGAGAATGAAGATTGAAAACAAAGATAAACTTCCTGTAGATATGGAAGTAAATATGAAAGAGGTCCTAGATACCTAACAAAAGGGAGCTGCAATGTCCAATCATCATGATTAATGACTTTCATTCATATGAAATCAAACTGGGAAATGTTTTGGTTTCTGCCTGCTATAGTGGACTGGGTTCATGCCAAACCAAGTACATCTGAAGGGTTTCACTGCTGGAAGGAAGAGGATGCCTTTTCCCTTTGGTGACCAATTCATTTTTTCTGAAGGCTGCTTTTAGAGTTGGATTATTTTGGTCTGGTGGCAGCATCTGACCAATATGTACTGACATGGAATGGGTTCATGGTTTCTCTTTGTACAAGAAATTTGGACCGCTTTCAGCTATATTTCGGCTAAAACTATACACCAAGCATGAGAGAAGAAACAGAGTGATAGTGCAGATGTTTTAAATGAACCTGGTTTCACTCTTTTTTGTTGCAATAAATTAGAAAAAGAAATCATGGCTGAGGTTTCATCTTAAACTAACAGTATTTTAATCGCCCATTTGTTAATAGTATTTTAGAAGACCCAAAGATATACTGGTTAGGAGGATCGAGAATTTAAATATAGGAGATGTAGTAAAACTTAGAGATAGACCGTTGAAAACTTGGATGCAAGTTATTTGTAAAGACATAATATTTAAAAGTTTAGAGGAGAAGATGGCTTTGGATAGGATTGAGTGGCATAGGAGAATCCACACAAATTAAAATAACTTTTTTTTCCCCTTCTTCCTCCCCATATTTGTCTCGCAAATGGTCGACCCCAATTGTTGGGATTAAGGTTCAGGTTGTTGTTATTGTTATTTGTTAGTTGTTCTATGAAAAAAAATGTCTAATGAATACAGATAAGTATCCATCTTCAATTCATTTGTAACTATTGCCATTTGCTTATCATGTATTATTTGCATTCCTTTTCAGAAATTGGTTCTTCAAAGTTTTTTAGGCTAGATGATGCAAAGGTTCTGACTTGGTTGCACTATAAGGTATTTCCCTGTTGTTTAAAGATTAGTTTATTGTTGTTGCCAAAGATATTCAAATGCTGTGTGATGTGTTGGAAGTTCTAATTAGTCATCAGATTGATCTAATCTTTGCCTTGAGCCTGGGAATATATGACATCCCTCTTGATGGGATAAATAGTAGTGTTAGTCAAGGAAATAGGACAATCCCTTGGTGTACAAAAGAAAAAGATTTGAAATGCTAGGGAACCTAACTATTGGTATGGGCTCCGCTCTCCATTCTTTGCCAGCAATGCTGAAGGTTGTTATTGCCATGCCCCCCCGCGGGGGGGGGGGGGGGGGGGGGAGGTTTTAGCAGGGTATGCTTGTATAAAGTAACAACTTAGAAAGCAGTGGTAGTGTATCTTGTTAGCAATTATCTCACTTTCCTGGTCTTCTGCTATGAAATTGAGCCTCGCCTGCTCCTAGAGGGGGATGGAGAACTTAAATCAGTGGGGCACTAGCGTTACTATTGGTTGGTACCTGTTAGAGCTAGAAATAGTGGTCTCCATTTATGATACAGATAACTGGAAACAGTGATCTGATGTAGCATGGTTTCAAAGAAATTGACAAAAATGCAAACTACATAAGTAAAAAAGAATAATTCAAAGAGCAATTATGTTGGGCTGCAATCAAGCAAGCAATTTAATTCTGTTGCATTTAGAAATTTACATGGGCTCTTATATATTCTGTTAAAAATGAGATAAAAGACTGAGACGCTATTCAATTTCAATGTTTGATCCCCTCTGCTGTCAACAGGTACTCCAATTAAAAGACACTCTTCGCACATTGGACAAAAATTATGCTGTCCAAAATGACAAAGATACATGTATGGTGAGATGGAAATAGCTATTCCTTTTTTTTCCTTCTTGTCTTCTTTTATACTTCTGTACCCTTCTTGTCTGTTTTCAATCAAAGCTGCTGAATGTCTATCTGAGTTGGCACTTAGAAGTGATGCTTTATTCAGGATCTTGAAAATGATTTATGAGCCCAAGGATATGTTTGTAAAGCAGTTTGAGGCTTGGAAAATTGTGCTTAGAGCTTATTGTTTGTATCCTGTTGTGGCTAGGTCCTTATCATAGCTATACATTTTCTGACATGTTCTTTCTTGGCTTAAGAGTTTGATAAATTAGCAATCAGTTGTTGATGGTCTTTTTTTGCAAATACAAGATGCTCATTTGTGACATGATAGTCTTTTTTGAAAATACAAGATTGATCCTTTGTGCAAGAAGTTACAGGATTGAACCCCTTCTGCTGGAGACCACTTCGCCAATGCTTACCAACACTTTTAAAGCCCCTAGCTCCAAATACGTGTTTTCAAAATGAAACCGATAAGGACTCTCCCCGAGCAACTGTGACAAAAATCTGTCCAACCTAGATAAAGATGGGATCTTCCTAAAGTTGGGACTAAAAGTAACTGCTGACTCCACCAATGGTAGATCAATCTAATAATTGTTGCACACAAATGAAGAATTTTGTGTTTTGTTCTCCTCCCTCAGTATCTTCCTAGAGGATGAAGAACCATGTCAAAATCCACTCCAATAATTCATGTTTCCCTCGTCTTTCACCATTGTTAAATCTCTCCACAAATTATTCCTCTACACTCCTCTAGGACCACGGGTCTTTGAAAAATCACATTAAAGCCTTCTCAACTATAGTTTTGAATATCAACCCTTATCAGCTGTATTGGCCAATACTTATCTGTATCAGCCTTTGCCAAGACTGATATAGGCTGTTACAGGGCAAAAAATATAGGATTCCTGTTCATAGGCCACTATGCCATATCAGCTAATATAGAGATTGTATTGGCTAATATGGCTGCTACAGTGGTTGTTGAATATTAAAAAAAAAAAAAATCAAAAGAAGAAGAATTCAAGGAAGGAGGAAGAAGCAGGACAGCAAGAGGTCAATCGCTTTCTTGCCCAGTCTTTCTGGAGACTGTCCTTCTTGGCCTCTTTCTCCCTGCTCTCTTTTCTCTTCTTGTACCAATCATTTATTTTTTATTATTTTTCTCTCTTTTTCTAATATCCGGTGGTTCCCATCTGGATCCTCCCCCCCCCAAAAAAAAGTTTCCTTTTTGTCTTTTGGTATTTTCTAAATAACTTTACCATAAAGGACACTATTTCAAACACATTATGTTTATAGAATATCATATTATTTTCTGTTATAAAGTGTGGCATGTACATATTCAACATTTTTTTGTAACAAAATAATTTTGTTTTTTTAATTCACAACTTTTGTCTAAATAAATTTTTAGTAATAATCTTTAATAAAGGAATATAACATTTCAGGTCATTGCATTATTGAAAGTAATTTGAATGACATATACACATAATAGAGTTAGTAAAAACTCTTTAAATGCATAAATTTTATTTGTAATGTAACTATGTATCAAAAAGTTCTGATTAGAGTTGAAGAGGGAAAAAAATGGTTCCCCTCTATCACCACTATCCTCTTATGTGACCCAGCCGCATCAATGGTGATACCAGGATTTATACCCATGACCCTAACCCCCTTAAAACGAGCCAGGATAAGAACATTCAGTACCCCAACAATAACTTCTAGGACCCTCCTTTTTCCATAAAATGCAAATTCCATCAGACAGCTAAAAGGCCCCAGAACTTCTGTCACTAACACACCACAGGACTTGGAATAGCTGGTCAACCCAACCCCCATTTTGGTCTTTTGTAAACCAACAATGTTTTCCTTCCACTTTTTAAGGAAACCCATAACCAGGACCGCTGCTAATTTATTTAAACTCTTCACTATTCTGCGAAATGATCTTCAAACTAGATGTTAAGCTATATATTCCTTTTCTGAATTGACCATTAATCCCTCCCTTGCTTGTAGTTCATCGTTCCCCCCTTCTTTGGTGATGGTGGAAATGTCAACTG
This sequence comes from Dillenia turbinata, assembly GCA_037126225.1. Lineage (NCBI taxonomy): Eukaryota > Viridiplantae > Streptophyta > Magnoliopsida > Dilleniales > Dilleniaceae > Dillenia > Dillenia turbinata. Next base: position 2,461,014 of record JBAMMX010000027.1, on the reverse strand, counting down.
CTACTTTATATTATGCACCACAAGTGCCAGGGAAGCGTTTGATGTTGGTAGTTTTGGAGACTAATAAGGTTTTTTACTACTAGGCTGGTCCTGGGTTATCAATTCAAGACTTTTCAATCGTTTATACTGCTTTTTTTCCACCCCTTTCTCTTTCTTCACATGTGCCCTGTCTTTCATCTCATTGTGCCATCTTCCCGCTTAAACTCGTTAGAAACAACTTCAAAATCTTTCAGTCACAACGCAAGCCTCTATGGACAACAATCAAATGATTATTTGTATAATCAATGTTTCCATCTGTAACAAACACCGGTGCTTATTAGCCAACAGAACTGATACTTGAAACCAGGCTAGGCAGTATCAGCTATAAAGAACGACAAAAATGCCGGTGAAAATAAGAAATAAAAGTGGGCCCTGTATGTACAATTTAGTTAAATTATGACTTGTTGGATTAATTTAATAATTTGTGTTACCCTGTCAAATAGACGGTTATAACACTGAGGGATATAACAGTACATCTGTCTCCAAAGCATTGAGTTGGAAGATATTCTACAAAATTCCTTATGATACCTTGATGTCCAAGTCAATTTTCATACCAATAGCTTTTTGCAGCTGGGGCAAGAATAATACATCAGTATACTTTGGATGTTGTAGGTTTAATACCACACTATTTTGACCCTTGTACATTTTGCAGTGATTGATGCAGTTTCAATATTAGCAGAATATTTGAAGGAGGAGCCTTGGTTAGAGCTCTTATGCAATCACCTCAAGTAAGAGTCAGATTTCTATTCTTTCTTGTAGGTACACAAATTGTGTACACATTTGGGCTGAGCTGGCTAAGTTGGAGGTAACATACTCCTAGCAACTTATGCTTGGAAGAGTTCAACTCTTATGATTCACAGACAAATTGAAATGAAAGCCATGCATGTGAACATGTGTTATTATTATTTAAACTGCCAAAATCCTAATTATGGTGTTAAATTTCAATTGAATCTGCATATTGGGGTTGTGGTAAATCTTTCTGGTCAAAGGAGCTTGAGCTAGAAGGTTAGCGACATGTAGGATTGTTACTTTTCCTTTACACTTTAAGTGTTTCGAAACCTTTACTCAAAAGGATGGTTTTATACTGAAATCATCAGTGCAAAAAAATGGTTAGCCTTGGTTGTCCTAGGATAACTTTTGTCTATTTAATTTCTCTGCCCATTTGTAAGTCTCTTTGTTATTTGAGTGCTGCTCTGCTTTTTTTTAATGTTTATTTCCAGGTCATTGCATTCTTTTATGCTTTAAGCCTCCATATGTTTGTTTAGTGATCACTTCCATCACATAATTGTGATTGAAACCAGAAGTTTTGTCATGCCTGATATAGTTTTAAGATTATATCATTTATGAGTAAATTGTAAAAGCTTTTATGGTTGAACGTATGAATCACCAATGTTGTGACTTTGAAGACTTATTGGTAGAACTCACTAATATTGTTTAAATTGGATATATATATATATATATATATATATAATGAAAGATAATATAAATTTAGGGTCATCTCCTATCTGTGCTTTCCGGTTACAATTATGATGCCATGGCCTAATCAAACAACTCAAATTTTGCAGGCTAGACTTGCAAGAGGCAATTCTGAAAGCTCCAGGGTCTGGAAAATTCCAGAGTGCTGAAGAAGGTAGTTTGGATTATCCTTGTGCAACACAGGTATGAACAAGCAGTGCCCTGTATACAGCTAAAATTTACACACACACACACATCTATATATATACTGGACGGATACAGCTAAAATTTATCAAGAAAAAAGTTTAACTTGCATTTCTCTCTATTCTTCCATAGGAATCATATATATTTGTTACATTGAAGTAGAGTGATCCATTTTGACATTAGTGATCACATTTGTTTTGATAACACTGTAAGCTATTATTGTATGGAAACAATGATTTTCTCGAGAGTTTAGTGAACATGTTTTTGTTTTAGCATTACTTGCCCCATGAGTGAGTACCCTTGAGATGCCTAAATAATTTCCTTGTCAATTCTTCATTCTTCTAGTCACTTATATTATTTTTCCCTAGGCAAAGAGTGCAGGTGAAAAGAGAACTAGGAGCGGGAAACAAGCAAAAAAGGAGAAAGTTGAGACAAACTCACAGAACATTAAAGACATGTTTTGCAGGGCTTCAAGAAAAAAGTCATGAGCTAATCTGATATTACTTGAAAAGGGGAGGACGTTGCGTTCATGGAAGCAAGAACAAATAGCAAGGTGGTTCAGTTGCCAAACCACGTAGAAAGATCTGAGCCACCTAATGAGATGTTTTTTCTCTCATCGGTATGCATTTGCAATGTTATTTGCCTCTGCTCCTCGCCAGTGTACTTTGTCATATTTCAATGATATGGAGATGTATGTACTCATAGTCTATTGAAGAAGGTAATACAATATTTCTGTACCATTTTCTCTTTTACTCTACCAAGCTTCCTTTTGCTTTGATGGTTTTTTTTTTTTTTTTTTGATTATATCGAGATTTGAACCCAGATCACCGGGTTAGGGGAGGAGGTTGTGACGATTAGGTTGTCTCTTTGGAGATGTTTTGATGGTTTTTTGGTTACCATTTTATGTTATCTTAAATTGTTCTATATAGCGACATCCAGACCTCACAGGGACAATTGCATGAACAAAAAGAGAACTAGACTTTAATCAATGCTAACCAGGACGCTTCTATAAAGTTCTGAGAAAGTATTTTATTACAGGTTTTTAGTCTAGTTTATTGAATAGCTTAAGTATAAAAGCCATGTTGGTCTGATGTACATGAATAAAATGTATGCATGCATATATAAACTCGTATCTAACAGACACCATCGGAGAGAGGTGTATCTCATATTAGCTTGCCATATTGGCAATGCCAAACAAGTCTAATTCTGAAAAAAGGTTGATCAAACACTATCATGACTTTTTTTAATCATCGATGCCTCAAGAACAACTCATGCAGTAGAGTTTATTCACTTCTATCCTCTCTTTCTTGGATCGATTTTGTTTGGTTGCACCTTGTACAAACAAAATAAAAAAAAAAAGGGATGGTGTTTTCGAGTGGCTTCTTTCACGCTGCAAGTGCTGGTGCTACTGAGGACTGCTTAGCAGGATTGATGAGTTAGCCATTAGAGTTGATTCCATGATTGTGTTTCGAAGTGATTGGACTATCAATATGTTTTTCGTTTCAAAATCTTTGATAACTGAATCGTGGCATTTAGAGTCAGATATATATTTGTCTTGCTTTTTTAGGTTATTTTGCGTTCTTCGGTGACTTTGTGCAGCAAGGTTATTTCTGTTATTTCCTCTGGAAAAAAAAAATTCATACATGCATATATTTCAATTTTCCCATAAATGTATAATATGTGTGTATTAATTTTGCCATAAAATATTCATTTATGCTTTTTTGCATTCAAAAATCTTTTATCAAAAAATAAATTGACAATCAATTAGTAGAGAAATCAGAGCGAACGAAATTGAATTGTTTTGTGATAACATTTTGAATTTTGCTAAGAAAATGAAAACACTTTTGAATTTGATTATGAATACAGTGGTAATGGGACGTGATTCAAATGACAATCGGTATAGTGCCCGAGATCCGAAAGCTCAGGCTTACAGTGATAGGGGATTTATTTCTCGAACAGTGTGATCGACAACTCGTCATTCAATAAAGGTAGCCTAATCGATTATCTCTAACAATCAGTTACACCGAACAGCCATCCTATATCTGATCGATAGACATCGCTCACTAAACATCAAGCATTTTTGTCCTCACCAAACAGAAAAGTAACATTCAACCGAATCTTGCCACTTCTTTTGTTTCCTACTATGATACAAGATGAATCTCCCGAATAAGGAAGGAAACTCATAGAATCTAATTGATAAGAAAAGAAATCTTCTCGTATAATCGAGTTTCCTAAAAGATAAAGATCACGAATATCTTGACTATCAAACCCTGAGATTTTCAGGCTTTCACATAAGGAAATTAGGATTTTAATACTTCAGACATACACGTTTCTCGTAACATCTCATATAAAAGCTTTCGATATATCGAAATCTAGGTACGCTCCCTTGAACTTAACATTTAACACATAAATTATAGGGAGACTCTCTTTCTCTCTTTTGCTCTCAGTCTGTTATTCCTATCAAAAATTGATTTTTCTGATTTGAGCATTGAAACCTCTCCAGCCGAAACACCCTTCAGTGGTTTTTTGCAGATTTCAAGCCATTTCACCCATCAGCTGTTCGAGTAGAATGAGTCGAAATTTGTGGAGGTGAAACCCACCTCCAACAAATTGGCGCCGTCCGTGGGAAATCAGACTAACTCTCTAGGCAAACGTACCATTATGGCAACAATCAAGAGAAGAATGCCAATTATCGACTTCGACGATGACAATTTAATTGAACTCGATCTTAATCGTATAGATCCACTGGTCATCACCATTAAGATAGAATCCTATACTGTCAAGAGAGTTCTAATTGATCAGGGGACAGACTGCGAGCTTTCTCACCTGGGATGCCTTCGAGCTTATAGGTCTTAGCTCATCTCGTCTTCAACCTCCCACTGGGTCCCTCAAGGGGCTCTTTTATGAATGTATCTATCCTAAAGGCATTACCCATCTCATGGTAACTTTGAGAATCCAACCCAACCATGCGACCGCCGAAATCCTTTTTCACATAGTAAAATTGTTTTCGCCTTACAACGCCATTTTTTGTCATCCTAGTCTGGACAAACTGGAAACATTACCCAACATGAGATACATGAAGATAAAATTTAGAACGATGAATGGAGTCATTACTCTTTGTAGCAATCCTGATCCTTATGCTTTCTTCTCGGCCGAGGTCGTACAAGACAACTTTTCGATTGACACTTTGGAGTTTAGCGATGATGTCAGATCAAGAACCAAACCTGAACTGGTAGAAGGGGTGATCGAGATTCCCCTGACTGATGACTCCAAACAGACTATTCGCATAGGGACTAACTGGCCAACCCCTGTACAGGAAGCAATTGTCGCTTGTCTACGAAGACACCCCAAAGTTTTTTACCTGGTCCTTGGAAGACATGTCAGACATAGATCATTCAATTATAGTTCATAGGCTAACGGTTAATACCAGTTACAAACTGGTAAAATAGAAGAAGACGGTGTTCACTCTCGAATGCCAACACACCATACAGAAAGAGGTCCAGAAATTACTCTCGGCGGGATTCATCCGCGAGGTTAAGTATCCCGAATAGTTTGCCAACGTAGTTTTGGTAAAAAAGGCAACTGACAAATGGAGGATGTGCGTGGATTTCACCGACCTCCACAAGACGTGTCTGAAAGACAGTTATTTTCTCCCCAATATTGATAAATTGGTGGACAATTCATCAGGTCATAAGTTCATGAGTTTTATGGATGCCTATTTGGGCTATAACCAGATACGTATAGTGTTGGAAGATGAAAAAAAACAAACTTTATCACAGAATTCATCACATACTGTTACCAGGTCATGCCTTTCGGGTTGAAAAACGTTGGGGCGACCTTTCAACGGTTGGTTAACATGGTCTTTAAAGACCAACTTGACAGAAACGTAGAAGTATATATTGACGACATGCTCGCCAAAAGTATCAATGTAGAGACTCATGTTAGAACGATACAACATGCACCTGAATCCCGCAAAGTGCACCTTTGGGATTACATCTGGCAAGTTCCTAGAATTCATGATCACCAATAGAGGGATCGAGGCGAATCCAGAAAAAATAAAAGTCATACTGGATATGTCTCAACCTCAAATGTTGAAAGAAGTACAACACCTTACGAGTCGAATGGCAACCTTGAGTCGTTTCATGTCGAAGGTAGGCGAAAAATATAAACCTATCTTTGATGCCCTAAGAAGATCCCACCGATTCATATGGACACCTGAATGTCAAGCGGCCTTCGAACGACTCATAGAATATCTTTTGGCACCCCCGTTGCACTCTTATCCTGTCCCTGGAGAGAAACTCTACTTGTACCTCTTTATTTCTGATCGGGCACTCTGCTTTGTCCTTATCAGACAAGAATCAATCGTTCAGAAGTCGGTATATTACATTAGCCAAATATTAAAAGAATATGAAGTCAACTACTAGCCAATCGAGAAGGCAGCTTATGCTCTAATTGTATCAGCAAAACGCTTTCGACCATATTTTCAAGTCCATACTGTAGTAGTGCTTACCAATCAAACACCGAAGCAAATCTTTCAAAAAAAAAATGATACTTCTGGTCATTTTATCAAATGAAGCGTGGAGTTAGGTGAATTCAATATTCAATACCAACTGAGCACTACAATCAAAACCCAAACTTTGGTAGATTTCATTCTTGAATGTACCATTTTAGTTCCAACCGAACGTGAGTCCATCGATAGCCAAGACGAATAGTTACCACCCGATTGGACGATGCACGTAGACGGGTCCTCAAATTCCTCAGGAAGTGGCACTGGACTCATATTGGTGGATCCTGACAATTTCAAAACCAAATGTCTTACGTTTTGATTTTCGAGCCACCAACAATCAAGCGGAATATGAATCCTTATTGATGGGACTTCGAATTGCAGCAAGCATGGGGGCTCGAAGCGTTCGGGTGTTCACCGACAGCTAACTGGTCGTCCAGCAAATCAAAAGAGTTTATGGGACCAAAGACCCAATTATAGCTAAATACTTGAGAAAACTATGTGAAACGATGAGCAAATTGGACAAAATCGAGATTTAACAAATTCCTCGGTCAAAGAATGCACAAGTTGATACACTTTCCAAGTTGGCCAGTTCTGATTCAGTTGCCTCTAGCTAAACAATCTATATCGAAAGTCTACCCCACCCCTGCATAGATGAGTCTGAAAAAGTCCTTACTCTTGAATAGCCTCCCAGTTAGAAGGATCCCATAGAAGCATATTTAAAGCACAACCGATTGCCAAATTCCCCACTGGAAGCAGCAAAACTGAAACGAAAGTCCACTCATTATGCTATTATCGATGGTGACCTGTATTGGAAGTCGTTTACTCATCCATATTTAAAGTGCTTAACTCCATAAGAGGGAGACTATGTCATTCGGGAAATCCACGAAGGCATATGTGATAACCACTTAGGGGCTCGAAACCTAGTCCATAAAGCCCAACGCCAAGGATACTATTGGCCGACCATGAAAATTGATTCTGATAATTATGTCAAAAGGTGCGACAAATGCCAATGTTTCTTTTTGGTCTCTCAGTTACCCTCCACCGAACTCTGTCCTATTGCGAGCTCATAGCCATTCGCCCAGTGGGGGATAGATATCGTCGGACCGCTCCCTGTAGCTACCGGACAATGGAAGTTCCTCATAGTAGCCATCGATTACTTTACTAAGTGGGTGGAGACCGAACCTCTGACCCAAATAACAACTGCCAAAACCCAAGCGTTCGTATGGACTCATATTATCACAAGATTTGGTATATCTTGTGTCCTCATTATAGATAACAGAAAGCAGTTTGATAATGCCAGCTTCCGAAAATTCTACAACAAGTTTGAAATCAACCACAAATTCTCATCAATCGCCAATCCATAGACCAATGGACTAGCCGAGATAACCAATAAAACAATTCTACAAGAGTTAAAGACAATGCTCAATGAGGTCAAAGGTCGATGGGTAGAAAACTCCACAGTATCCTCTGGTCATACCATACCACTCCTAGGAGGGCAACCGAAGAAATACCTTTCAGCCTAATGTTCGAGAGCGAAGCCGTCATCCCTATGGAAATAAGAATTCACTCACTTCGGGTAACTCGATATGATGACGAACGGAACAAGTTTGCACTTCGAGAATGGCTAAACCTGCTCCCAGAAATCAGGGAGTCCGCTTCTGTTCGAATGGTCGCGTATCAGCAGCAAATGACCCGATACTATAACTGAATAATCAAGAGCCGAATGTTCAAACTAGGCGAATTGGTGCTAAAGAAGGTGGGAGCCACCTGTCAACCCCAACCCAGGGGCAAGCTCGTACCCAATTGGGAAGGATCATATCAAGTTCACTCCGTAGTTCGCCTAGAAACATATCATCTCAATAATCTAGACAGATCAGCTGTGTCTAGAATTTAAAACTTAGAAAACTTATACATCTACTATCAGTAAATCTTATCGTCCCTTATAGTCAAAAAGATTCTTCGTCAAGTAGATCTTTATGCTTCACCTTTTCGGTTGTCCTATCAATTGTCTCCTACCGATGAGATCTATTTTCCCGAATGGACCTGCGTCGTCCTACCTACTGATGGGATCTATCTCTCTGAACGGATCTGTGTCACCTTGACCTACCGATAGGATCTATATTTCTGAACGGGCCTGCGTCACCTTGACCTACTGATAAAATCTATCTCCCTAAACAGGTCTGCGTCACCCTGGCTTATCGATGGAACCTAGCTCTTGTATCCCTTTCCACTGGTCGAGCCATAGCAGATGACATAGCTCAAGAAAACTCTCATACATACCAACAATAATATCATCCAGTCAGACACATGAGAGATATTCAAAAGGGTGTGGTCAGAAGCAAGTAAAAAAAACGAAAGATTCTCTCTTTTATTTCCATATGACAAATATATATTAGATTACATGAATAATTATACTTTACAAGTCCTTGAGCCGAATCTGTCATGTTGAAGAGATACATAGAAAGTTTATAACATTGTCCCCGAACAAGGAAACCATAGCCCCAAAACTGTTCGCTACACCCGAAAACGCAAAGGAAATAACACAGAGAATACGGAAGGAGAAATTAAAACCTGCATAAAGTCAAATTTAGACAAAAAGACTGAAGAAAAGGGAGTGAGGAAGGTACAAGGTAGAGACTGTGAGGATGCCTCAGGATTCAAACTTTCTACCATCACAGCTCCCTATACTAAATCGAACCCTCTTTTCGATCTACCCAAAGAAACACGAGTCAAATGACAAATTCAACCCAGTAGGAGATTTTTATCTTAATCTCCCTACTCGAGTCGAAAACTCCAATAGGAATCTCGAATGAATCAATCTTGGTGTCTGAACACCAAACAACATGATGAGATCTCACCTCGACAGTTCCATTTTTGACGAGATCTCACATCGACAGAAACAACCGATGCTATTGAGCATAGCAAGCAAAAGCTCTCAATTGGAAAATCTTTCAAGGAAAAAACGACTATCATAAGAAAAGAACTCCCACACAATAGAGTACCCAAATCCTTCTGGGAGGCATATGAGGCTTCAACACCTCTATTTATACCTATAAATGAAGAAAATCTCCGTAAATCGCTGGACAAATGAAACAGTTCGATGAAAATCATGCGAAATAAATGATGAATTTAAACCGCTTTAACTTCCTGCACTTCATTTATTGTAAAACAAACGATTCAAAGGGTTAAATGCGTTAACACCTCGAAAAGGCGTAACGGTTGGAAAATGAGGAGGATTCGTCTTCAATTCGCTTTAACTTTGTATCGGGCGAAACATACAAATGATGAATCGCATGATCTTAAGAGACACGTGTCATTTCGAAGCCTTCGAACCTTCCTAATCTCTAGAGAATAGATATTACTCATGGTGCTTTCTTACAAATCGACACCATAACTTAGGGACAAATGATAGGACGTGATTCAAATGACGATCGATATGGTGCCCGAGATCCAAAAGCTCAAGCTAACACTTATAGTGATAGGGGACTTATCACCCGAACAGCGTGATCGACAACTATGGAATCTAATTGATAAGTAAAGAAATCTCTCAGTATAATAAAGTTTTCTAAAGGATAAAGATCACGAATATTTTAACTATCGAACGCCGAGATTTTTGGATTTTCACATAAGAAAATTAGGTTTCCAATACCCCGAATGCACATGTTTCTAGCATCATCTCATATAAAAGCTTTCGGTATATCGAAATCTAAGCACGCTCCTTTGAACTTAACACTTAATACACAAGTCATAGGGAGACTCTCTCTCTCGCTCTTAGTCTGTTATTTCTTTCGAAAATCGCTCTTTCTGATTTGAGCGTCAGAATCTCTTCCATCGGAGTATCCTCTGACAGTCTTTTACAGGTTTCAAGCCATTTCACCAATCAGTCGTTCGAGTAGAAGGAGACGAAATCTGTAAAGTTGAAATCTAACTCGAACAAGTGGTAAGAGCTCTTCCCTGCATTAATCTGTCTAGGCATAATAACACTTTCAGAAGATTATAATTATTTAGGTTAAGATTGAAAAAGTAAAGGCACATTTGAGTTTCTGTCCTAATCAATTGCTCTTATGAGCATCATTTAACATAACAATAGAAATTCATGAGAGAAAAAGCTCCACTTGTTGCAAGAAAATCTTGCTGGAGAATTCAGGGGTAGAGAGAGAGAGAGTGTGAAAGAATTCGTCTAGAGAGAGATAACAATTATTCTTTTCTTTTTTGGAGATTATAAAAGAAAAGAAACGGTTGGAAAAGTACCATAATATAAAATAAAAATTAAATCTTTTAAAAAAAGATGGGGTGCCCCTTTCATTGTCCTACTCTCTGCTAGCTTCATTCTTTGTCAATATTATCTTTTACTAACTTTAAATAATATTTTTTTTTAATTAAAAAGTACCATAATATAAAAATAAAAATAAATATTTTAAAAATAAATTTTATTAAATTAGTAAATTTGTTTTCTACAAAAATATGAAAGTAAAATTGGTGAAATTCATAGATTTTCTTAGAAAAAAGTATGTATTTATTTATTTTAAAAAATAGATAATTATATACATAAATGTAATTAGTTAATGTAAGATCATTAAAATATTAGACATTTATTGTTATTATATGTTAAACTAAATTAATACGAGAATAAAACAATATTTTACACATGCTATAGTTTTATTTAAATACTATTAGACTTATGTTTTTTCATTCCCATTTTAATACTATAATGCAAAAAGGGAATTATTTTCTTAAAATAGAAATTAAAGTGACATAATGTAAAAAGGGTTGTATGCTCATGGATTTAGGTTAAAAAAAAAAAGACATGTAAACAACATTTCTTTTATACTTTTGAATACAAATTTATAATCACATTTTTATCTCAAAACATACACACACAACTAATTAATTAATTAATTAATTAATAATTATGAGAATAAATTATGAATATTACTAATTTTGATTTAATAATTTTGTAATAAACTAGTTTCCTAGTATAGATTAGAATATTATATTAAAATATTATTATGAAAAAGATTTTTTCTAAAAAAAAAATATTTCAATTCTATGTTAGCATACCTTTTAATTATAAGAAAGTTTTAGTTAAAATATTAAATTTCAAAAATATTATTTAAAATCAGTAAGAAAATAATATTAACCAATAAAAAATATATATTCGGTTGTGGCCTTCATTTTATTGTTTCATGTTATTATTTACATCTTCTTTTCTTGATTCAAACATATTCAAATTCGAATTATGAGAGGAATTGGGACATCAATAGGAAATATGGTGATGTTAATAAGTAAAACCGAGTTTCCATATTGGCAGTGGCTCTTGAATTTATCTCAAACTATTTTTTTTTTTAATACGAGAGAGAGATAAACTCGAGATTTCGGATATGGGACAAATTGAACCGTAGCTCATTAGCAAATTTATCTCAAACTATGTGCACTCAAGATTCATGAATTTCGTCAATATTGTGCAATTTTTGGAGGAATCCCCATTATTATTATTTTTTTTAAAAAAAAAGGAAAAGAAAAAAAAACAATTTTCTTATTTTAGGATTCTTTCGAATTAATTCTAGTTTTAAGAGTTTGAACAATCACGTCAATACCAAACTCATTTGATTCTAATTATTTTCACGGTCACAATGAAGGTCAATGATTTCCAATCTCGTTCATTCTGCATCGATGTTTTACCGGTCGTCGTCTACAACTTCATCTTCACCCAAAACTGAAGCCAAACAATCCATCTGACATAAATTTGTTGGAGTTCAATTTTCAAGTAGTCATTCTTACTTGGAGTTAAATTTTCAATTCTAGAAGGGTAGACATGAAAAGATCAACAAAAAAACCTAAAAATTTTGCTGAAATTGTTAAAATGGGTCCAAATTTCTCCACTGAAAAAAGCAAAGAAGAATGGAGAATGTAGGTGGTCTAGTGGTAATGATTTCGATAGGATCACTTCTTTACTTGATCCAATTCTTTGTCACATTTTTGTCATTTCTTCCTACAATTAGGTGTGACTAAGACTAGTTCGTGTTTTTCTCTCTGGTACTTAACCACCGATATATGGATTATTCGTCTAATCTGGTTCAAGTATTGTGGGGTCTAAATTAAGGGTGGGTGGGCTCTCTCAGCATTTGTTTTTTCATTTTTAAAACTCAAACTCGAGATTTTTATTAAAAGAATGAAGTGTACTGTCATTAGATTACATTGGTATCAAGACAAGTTTGTTGTTCACTTGATGGAAGTAAATTAGTTTCAAGACAACTTGGAAGGAGTGTCAAATTAGTCCCTTAACCTTTTATTTAGTTATTTATTTATATTTTTTTGCTATATCCTTTCTCAACTTTAGTTCATGATGATTTTCTTATAAATCATCAAAAAATATTTTTATGCGGAAATTTTCATATCGAAATTTGGGTTAGAATCACTTACCTCTTTGATGGATGGATATTATAGGCCGAGAAAGTGTCACGAATTTGAAACACTCTCTATTATTCACAATCCAAATGGCTTTGATAGTGAAGAATTATTAATTTTCATGCCCTCTCATATTCGAATATGAGTAAGTTTCTCTCTCTTTCATACATAAAAGAGATGTCTTCTTCTCCTTCTTTCTTGTTTCTGAAAAACATACGTCCCTTCATGCAAAAGGAAAAATGCCTTTTCTTTAAAAAATAAGTGAAAGGGGAGTTGAGGGGGTGGTTATTACAAAATAACCACTTCCTTCCTTATTCAAAATATGTGGATCTTGGGTCATGGGTAAACCCGGAGCTTATTTCCAGCATCTCCCACTTGTACAAGAGAGTTAGAATCGTACATAATGTAATCATTTCAATCGAACATCACCAATTTCATACAGACAAGTGGATCGTGTAATTTACGAAATACCAAGAGTTCTAAAACTACACACCGGCTAAAGATATATAGCAGTTCATCGTTAAAATGGTGATAAGAATATCGTATCTCGTTATACCTCAGACCTCTTTTACTTGACCTAGTTAACGTATCTCTCATCCCTCAAAATAATATAAGAGTATACTTGATTTAATTCCAATCGTGTATTCACAATTACGTTTTCATAGACATAATTGGCCGACATGTGAATACAGAAAACGTGTTGGTCAAAGACAGTATTTCTTTCATATTACTAACTTTCAACTTTATCTTAACTACTTTTCTAGACATACACTGCCAAACCGAATCATCCATGGTTTTTTGGTGACATGCTAAAGTAGCAACACTAAAATAAAATTTCAAGAGACAGACTATAATCCTAAGGGTATAAATTAAGGTTAACTATAAATCTCTGAGTCTCACACAATAAGATGAACACAATAAAATGAAGAGGGATTCACCATCTCATTACTCATATGGTCACATAAGCACACGCGGTATGAAACATATGCTACGATGCTTTTCATTTCTATTTGGAAGCGTATGTCTTCTTTTCTAAAATAACGTATCGTACAGGTTTTAATCCAAGTATATACAGTATATGACTTGAGTTTTCTTTCTTACAAGTCCTCTAAAATCTCACATCGTCAAGAAAAACTTACACTTGGCTATTTGATAAGTTTAATAGATTGTGAGAAATCCTTTTTGATTACTATATGTGTAATATATATACTCAATAATCTCATCTTAGTACTTAACTAAAACAGCTTATATGTGTGTTAATCTATCATAAATTAACATACCTCATCTCTACATGTAACACAGACATTAGAGATGATTGCTTGTGTGAGAGAACCAATCTCAAAACTTATTCGATATACTTTCAATTGTAGACATAAGAATTTTTGACACAAACAAAATTCAAATATTATCGAATATGAGTATTACATCATATATACTCTATGTATAAGATCACAATCACAATCACAGTAACAAATACTGTCACTATCTACGCAACCCATGTTCGCCAACATGTCTCACAAAGATGTCTTTAGGTATTGACTTTCTGAAAGGACCAGTCACCACCTAATGCGTAGTCATATACCTCAACATTATTTCCCTCTTTTCAATCATACTTCTGATAAGATTGACCTTTGTGTCTATATTTGGTTTTACCATTATATTTGGAGTATCTTGTGCAAGTAATAGCTGACCGATTGTCACAATAAATCGTCATACTCGCACTAAATTGCTTACTACTCCCAAATAATGCAAAATATTCTTAACCAAACTCTTTCTTGAACTGCAGAAACATTAGCGACAAATTCTACTTCTATCATAGAAAGTGATACACATGTTTGTTTCTTATTTCTCTATGAGATAGCGCTATCATTGGGTAAGCAAACATAATCGATGGCAGATCTTCTCTCATGCAAATCTCCTCCCCAATCAATATTCATGTATCTTTTCAATATTAGATTCTTTCCTTAATAATAAAGGAAATAATCTGCAGTTCTGTTGAGGTATCCCAATATCATTTTCTTAGCAATCCAATCTCTCTTCTCTAGATTGAACAGATACATATTGACCAAACCTCATAGCATGACAAATTGTCAGAATGAGTACATATCATAGCATACTTCAAATTTTGACAGTGCTAGAATATGATATTCTGGACATTTCATATATTCATTAGGTGTTTTAGGGCATAAATCATCGCTTGAACTATTGCCTATAACTATAGGAGTATTAATGGATTTGTAGTCTTTTATGTTGAATCGTTTTAGAGTCTTTATAATGTAAGACTCTTAAAATAACTCCAGTAATCTCTTGAAATGATTTCTTTGTGATTCAATTCCCGATCTGTCTCACTCATATCCTTCATCTTGAAACTAAAGAACAACCATTTTAAGATCTGAAGGTCATACTCCCTATCATTCACCACTAATAATATGTTCTCAACATATAATGATAGAATCACAAACTTGTCATTTGATTATTCAAATAGAAATAATGGTTTTCATCTTTCATGACGAAATCATAAGAGATCACATCTCTGAAATATTTTAAATATCATTTTCTCAAAAACTATTTAAAATCATCAATTGCTGTCTCCTTGGCCTTTAACGACAAAACTCTCTGGTTGTGTCATATAGTTTTCTTCCTCAAGCACACCACTAAGGAAGGTAGTTTTCACATCTATTTTACGTAATTCTAAATTCAAATTGGCCACTATTGCCAATGTACGTGAATGGAGATAAATCTTATTATCGGGAAAAGATTTCTTTATAATCAACCTCTTTTACTGAGTATGACCTTTTGCTACCGGTTGAACCTTTTATCTCTCAATAGTTCTATCTGCCCTACGCTTAGTTTCGAGAATCTAATTTTTCTCATTAACTTAGCATCCTAGTAGAAGTTCAACCAACTCCTAAATATGGTTGAATCTCATTGACTCCAATTCTTTCTTCCATTGCCTTTTCTTTTCACTCTTGGTGGGATAAGGTAGAGTCTCATTCTCGTTTTTAGACTCTTCTTCATTTTCTGAAAAAACAACAAATACATGCCCTTTAATCTCCAAGTGACGCTTGGGCATGGTTTTTCTAGCACTTTTCTGAGTCTATAACTTAGTTGGATCGTTAGAATTTAAATCCCTTCCACTAAGATCAGTACCATTCTAACAATCCGCAATAGACAAAACTATTCTTTGAATTAACTAATTCAGATAACAACTCTATGTCCTTCACGTCTCCTCTGTTAAGGAAATCGTTTTCTAGAAATGTGACATCTGTGATTTAATCTCTACTGTAGTACCATCTTGTTATTCACAAATAAATACTTAATTTTCAGACTGGTTGGAGTATCTTATAAAGATACTCTTACTTCTATAGGGACCCATTTTTCAAACTTATTGGAAAGATCTCGAATACAAACTATCGATCCCTAAGATATGAGGTCACTCAAAGACAACAGTCAATCAGTCTAAAGTTTATATAATGTTGTTGGTACTAACCTTGAAGGCACTTTATTCAAAAATATAAGTTGCACTCAACAAGCCATCTCCCAAAAAGGAAGTCGACAAGTTAACATACGCTATCATGGATCTTGTCTATCCAACAATGTCCCATTTCTTCTCACTATAACACCACACTTATGAGATGTGTAAGGAATGGTCAAATGTCGGATCATGCTTCTTTCATTACTCAGATTCTTAAATCTATCTTATAGATATTCATATTATACATCCGTTCGATTATTTACCTCGCTCATATAAGGTCTAAAAGCACTCAAATACTTTAGACATATGAGAAAACAAATAGACATACCCAAATTGCGTGAAATCATCAATAACGTAATGAAACACAAAACTCCATGTTTTGCCTTCATATTTATTGGATCACAAACGTCTGAATGGATTAAATGCAATGGAAATTTAGTCCATATGGCTTTTTTCAAATGATTTTCTTGTCATTTTTCCGGCAAGACAATGTTTAAACGTCGATAAACCAACTTTCGTGAATGAATCCCATGGTTCAGCTCCCACTTATTGATTCACCATGTCTTGTCCTAATGTGACCAAGTCTCTCATACCACGTCACATCATCAACATTAGCAAAATGATGAAACCATTTTCAAATTGTCTAGAACAATATGCATGTCATACAAATACAAATCAACCCTATATTTCTAAAAGTTAACATGCAAAATGAGAGTTCAGTCACTTCGTAACTCCAATTTACAAGTGCCAACTCCTCTAACGTTCACTCTTGCATTGTTCTTCACATACTATCTATTACCAGAAAACAATCGATGAAAAATTCATAAATGTCTCCTTGTTTGTTCTAATATGTTGAGTTGTTCTTTTGCGATTCGTCTACAATCTCCTTACCTTTCTTACTTTTGTTCCAATCCCTCTCACGTTTAGAGTCTGAAACTCTTTTGAAACTAAACTCTACAACAAAAAGTATCAGCTATGGATCTTACAGTACAAAATTGTTCATCCTCAAGCTAAACATGACAAGTAATGTCTGAAAAAGTTTTCACACTGTTATTGTGAATCAAACTGACTTTCGAGTGCTCACACTTGATAGGAAGAAATCGGATCAAGATTTGAACTTTCTGTTCATTGGAGAGAACATAACCAGCTAACTCCCCACTTTCTAATTATGTTAAACATGACCCTTAAATGTCGTTTGATATTGTAATCACCTCGCTTTTTATAGGTAGCAAACTTCATGGTTAATTATCTAAAATGAATCATTGGTACCTCTATATTTTTTTCTGAAGTACACCCAAATGTCATGAGCAGTCACATATTGCTCACACTAGGATATCATGTCATCAATTACGAAACTAACCAAAGTCACTCGAGTAGTGAAATCTATCTTTTTTCACGTTTGGTTAGCATCTTATTCTCTCTTATACAGGGCAACATCACCCACTTTAGGGTATTACGTGACATGCTTGATGTCTTCCAAGATGTCTTATTCTTTCAGCACATATCTCATTTTATGGCATCATACCTCATGATTGTCGCCATTCAATTGTCATTTCTATTTAAGTCTCTAATAATGGATTTTGATACTATGGTTTGGGTATTCTAAGAGGGTAGACATTTGTACTAATTCTCATATCATACACGTAATTTTGTATTTCAAGATTAATATCTTTGATAAATCAACATTGGATATAGAATCAAAAGTATATTAGATTCTTAATCATCATCTATAGTTCTAATGTATCACTATCACGAATTTAATTTAAAATTATAAAATTCTATAAGTTTTAGATGAAAATTATTCAAATTCTTCCAACTTAAAACCTATTACTTAAATACACAAAGTATTTAAATAATATTTTAGTTTTAGATGAGAATTATTTAAATTCTACCAATCCAAAATTTCATCCAAGAGACCCTAATTTTCTTTTGCATTCATGACCATACAAATCAATAATCATAATCTATATACATTTAAAAGAAACTTTATATTCAATCAAAAAAAGTTTCTCTACTATGTGATCATGCTCCTAGCCCACAGCCACAGACATAACATGCAAAAGAAAATATGTAAATTTATTATTTTAATTCACAATATGTCCATTCAAGTAATCACATTCACCATCCCCTTGGATTATCTATCCCTAGGTGAAAAAATCTCCTTATAGTAAGTGGGTTAGTGCTATATATAGTATGGGATAATTTTTCTTCATTTGAATCTCTAAATTCTTAACTCTCCACATTTCTACTAATATGGATCTCGCATCGTCAAGAATGATACTCCCTCTCCCAGCAGTCATCTCATTAACCATGCTAACCCAATAAGGTGTCAGAGATTTCTTAAAATTATCTACGTCATTCTCCCAAAAAGAATGACCTATTTGAAAAGTTTCAAACGTTGTGCTTTCATAATCTCTAAATGATCTGATAAAGTATGAATTGGGTCATTCTTATAAATTAATATTTGACCTGACTTAACCAAACGTTCCAAATTTCTCAATACTCTAGCTCTCCCCGAGAGAACTCCAATTTTGCGTCCGAACATTACCATTACCCTAGACAACGGAAATAATATTAGGTCGGTTACAAAAAGAACCATAATATTATAATAAATCTCAGAGTATTTATTTAAAAATATTTGCTTAAATCTAAAATAATTTTATATTATATAAACTAATTTTTAAACATAAATTATGAGCAAAAATTCAAATAAATATTGGGTGCGAAAATACAAATTTCACCCGAATAGCCAAAATTAATAAAATAATTTTTTAAACTCATACAAAAATTTTTAGAATTTTTTCAGTATTAAAAATAATTTTTCTATAATTTTAAACAATTTTTAAGTTTAAAAATTAATAAAAATTATTTTTCGACTCCGAAAAATAAATTAAAAATAATAAAAAAATCCAAAAGGAGTAAAAAATTATTTTAATGAAAATTCTAACTAAAACGGAGAACTCACGTGCCTCCATGCGCAGCCGGCCACCGGGAGGGGCTATCCAAAATAGACCTCACTCTCCCGGGACAACACGTGAAGTGCACGCGCCGCCTTCTCAACGGCTACCAGTCTCGAAATTTTGGTTACCCCTCATTTTTTATACTTATGAGTTCAATGATGATTTCGGATTTCAAATCGGATAACTCTAGCATGGGAGGTGCACTTCACGGGCCCTATCGAGAGTGGGGAAAGACAGTCTGTTACTCATCTTCTCCAATTTTTGATTTTCGACCCAAATTTTGAATTGTTATATCTCTCTCAATTCTTAACTATTTTTTACGATTTTTATATGGTTGGAAAGTATTTTTCGAGATGAATTTAACCATATAAACTTCATATCACGAAATTTAGTATTTTAAAAATTATGGGTACATTAAGTTTCGATTAGGGTTTATAATATCTTTAATGTACTTATCGGATGCATGTCAAACTCGACAGATTTCATCCCTATGTCATAAGTATGCTATAGTATAAAACTGAGAGCATTCGTAATGCCTATTGCAAGTTGTCATTAATGCATCTGCAAAATTATTCATGGCACTTTTTTTTAATACCCTAAAGAGACAGGAAACACTTTAAATTACTCTGATATCAATGATGATTTTCGTACAAATCATCAAAAAATATTTTCATGCAGAAATTTTTTAGATCAAAATTTAGATTATGATCACTTATTTTTTTATGGATGAATATTTTAAATCGAAAAAATATCATAAATTTAAGGTACTCTCTGCTATTCATAACCAAATAACTTTGACGGTGAAGAATGATCAATTTTCATATCCTCTCATATTCGAATGTGAGTAAGTTTCTCTCTCTTTCGTACATAAAAGAGATGTCTTCTCCTCCTTGCTTGTTTCCGAAAAACACACGTCCCTTCTTGCAAAAGGAAAAACGCCTTTTCTTTCAAAAAATCAGCCAGAGGGGAGTCGAGGGGGGTGGTTATTACAAAATAACCACTCCCTCCCTCATTCAAAGTATATGTGGATCTTGGGTCATGGGTCTGCCCATGAGGGCGGACCCGGACCTTATTTCCATCGGTTCATAACAAAATTAGTCGTTCTGTCCATCCATTCATTAATTCAACTCTTCAATCCACGTGCAAAGCACATGTGGAAGTAAACAAATATAAAATATATTTTATTTTTTAGGAGGAAAAAAATGGTTTACTTGTTGGGTCTAAATTGCATCTGAAAATGGTTTGCTTATCGTCTGGGATGTCAAGATGTTGTTAAAATTGATAAGAATCTCCAACTCAAATAAACTATTTCTCAAGAAGAATTACCAACAGTGTTGATTGCTCTCGCTAACCAACGAAACTTTTCGATACTTTTGATACTAAGTTTCACCGATTTTGAAATATTTTCATATGTTAAATTAATTAATATTTATATAAAAATTATTATATTTATTATATTTACTTATTTTTTCTTATTTAATAAACTAATTATTCATTTAATTATAATTTTTAATTTTATATTATTTATTTTATGATTAATAATTATATATCTAATCGTTTTAGATTTTTATTATAAAATATGACATTTTATTAATTCCACAAAATAATTAATATTTCTATAAAAATCCATATATTTTTTTTATATATTTTTGTGTTTACTCTTATTTTAGTTTTCTGTATTTTCATAAAATATCATTTTTCTGTATCGTTTTGTATCCGTTTCTATTTTCCTATATCCATTTCCCAGCAGCCTAGTTGCTATTATTCTCTAAAATATATGTTCATTTCAAAAATTAATAATTCATTTACAACTCTATTTCTCATAATTACCTATATAAAAAAACAATTTGGAAATCTTATTTTTGTGTTCAGGTGTGAGATTTCAGAAGCAACTTTTTGGGTGAACCAGACCAGTTGCATAGCCATGCACGTTCCTACAAAATGACTCTGCCACTTCACCTATGCACTTGAGATTCACATTTTCAAGTCTGAGTCCAAGACATGGATACTTCGAGCTACATTCAAAATTTATTGCAAATTTTGTGGTAGAAGTTCCCCGAATACTTCTATATGTAATATCTCTTATCTTGATACCCGAGGCCTGTAATACATAAAAAAATATATACATATAAATATATATATATATATATATATATATATATATATATTAAATTTAAAAAAAAATATAGTTTCATAGGAAAGCAGTCCATACCTGGCCATGGCAATCCTTTTCGTGGTGGTAAGGACAGTAATTCTGATCAATGATAATGGGGTTCCGGACGTCTTTGATAAGCACATCTTCGAAATGCACCCCTTTCACAAATCCAGTGCTAGGCTTAGCCCAGGTCTTAATTCTTACCCCATTTTCGCTGCCGGTGAAGACAACACTCTTGACTGTCACATTTCGTACTCCTCGTTCTTTTACAGCCTGACCCAAACTCCCTATGCTGCCAAACCCAACACAACCACACTTATTTCAAACCAGCCAAAGCAAACCATTTAACATTAGGGCAGTAGATTTCATCTCGAGTTCAAGTTTTGAAAATGTAAAAACAATAACTGAGAAAACCAATTCTTTAATGAATCTCATAGTATTCAGCTGAATTAATCAGATGAAATCTGAATATCAGTTCGTTAAAAATAAAATAAAATAAAATAAAGAGAAGAAGAAAATATGCCCAAGAGGTACTGACCTCATGCCATGACCAGGCCCACAGG
Source organism: Dillenia turbinata (assembly GCA_037126225.1). NCBI lineage: Eukaryota > Viridiplantae > Streptophyta > Magnoliopsida > Dilleniales > Dilleniaceae > Dillenia > Dillenia turbinata. The sequence continues at coordinate 2,439,248 of JBAMMX010000027.1, read as the reverse complement.
TACAGTGCTCAATCCACAAGTGTCTTGAGCCTGGCCCAATAGAGATGCAATCATCACCGGTCATTATGGAGGCGTCGGTGATTGTGACGTGCGATGAGCCCCCAAGGTGGATACCGTCCGTGTTTGGGCTGTTTCGACTGGCTACCACTGCCACTCCTCCAATGCGGACATTGTTGCATTCATTGATGACAATGTGAAATCCCTGGCTACTCATTGATGATAACCCCTTGATCATGATATGTTTGGAATTTGTAAATTCCAAACTCTGCAATTTAATAAAAGTTTTACAATTAAATTTAGTTAATAGATGTAAATACAATTCAAGAGTAGAAACATGTGACTAAAGGCTGAGGGATATGCTTTTGGGGTAATCTTAATTCGAGTGTTACATACCGTAGCTCCAAAGGGGCAACCTGATTTAGAACGTTTACAAGCCCACAAAGACTCTCCTCTAGCATCAATGGTACCACCATAAATAGAAACACCACTAACTTCATGAAACAAGAGCCAATTTCCAGCTTTACCAAGAATGTTATAGTCAATTGGAGCCACAAGTCTTCCTTCAATCTTCATGTTGATCTTGGAGCTCTTGCATTTGCCTTGGAAGGTCACTGGCCGGAGCAAGTATGTTCCTCGTGGCACGTAAACAGTCGTTGAATAATCCGCTGAGCTACATGCAGCATTCCATGCATGCAAGAATGCTTGGCTCGAGTCCGTCTTGCCGTCTGGTTTGGCTCCATAGTTTAGGACACTGAAAATGGTAGTAGATGATGATGTCAAGCGAATGAAGATTGACAAGAGAACCGATGATAGAACAAAGATAATTGTTGAGTCCATTTTAATTAAGTGGGTGGAAAGGAAAACGGGAAGGAATGAATTGGGCATATGATTTGAAACATAGATACCAAGTGGCTTAGGAAATGTATTTATAGTGAACACATTTTTTAATGTATTGACTAAAAGTCTTTTTGGTTGTAGGAATTTGGGGGGTTAATTTGACTACTGATATCTCGAAATTCCATTAATCCAATTCGATGTGAGATTCAGTTTAGGAGCTGACTCTTCTAACGTTTACTTTTCTATTCTTAAAACTCGAACTCGAGATTTTAATTAAAAAGAATTTAATAGTCATTCACAGTTTAAGAGCTGACTCTTCTAACGTTTACTTTTTTATTCTTAAAATTCAAATTCGAGATTTTAATTAAAAAAATTTAATAGTCATTCATTAGACTCACAGATCGTTAATATATAATATTGAATCTTATGAAGATGTTTGTCAATTAAACAATGTTAAAAAATTCTTTTGGTCACAAAAGAAACACTTGATTTTGTAAATATTTAGTTTTTGGAAAGATGATAATTTTTAAAAAAAAAATCATGAAAAAGTAAATAGTTAATTAATTAATAATACAATTAATTAGGAATTTTGATAATTACGATTTTTTTTTAAAAAAGAAGAAGAAATATAATTGTAATAATAAAAAAACTTAAAATTTTTAAGTTGGCGGCCTGCTACCACCAAAACATTGAAAGTGCTATCAAAGATGTTTGATGCGATACTCGCCACATTGAAGTGGATGGAAGTGATTCTGCATTTTGATTTTGCATGATCTTTGTTGTACTCTCTCTCTCTCTCTCTCTCTCTCACACACACACAAATTGTTGGGCATTGGGGGTAGATTTACGTCATTGTCAAACATTCCTGAGTGGTGAAAATACCCTTGCCCCAAAGTTGATAGTGGAGAGGAGTGCCAATGTTCATGGATGAAAACTTAATTGACTTCTAAAATCTATTACATTAATTTGATATTGGCGGATCTATGCTCACCATTTAGTAAAAGTAGAAAGCAATATTGTTGGTGGGGCTTGCAAAACACAACACGAGGCATTTGACTACCTAATTTCCTAAGGTGGGTATTCTAGTCTAGTGTTTAAATGACTTGGTATGTGGAATGAATTAGGTGGCCACCTTAATTAGTAGACCAACCAGGAAGAACACATATGCCTCCGAGCTAGTCCTATGAAACTCTTTGTGCGCTTGAAATTAGTCATTGCCATAAGTAATCAAACATCAGCCTCACCTAATAGACTTAAATAATCACCACCAAAGGCCATTGAGTTCAATGTTATTGGAAAAGGTAAATTACACTTTTTCCTCCTATTGACCGAAAATCACACCGTGGAAAAATATTCACTTATATCCCTCTTTCAGTGGTTTTAAAAAACGTGACAAGTGGACGAAATTGTTAAAAAGTAACGGAGACATGTATAATGTCCATCATACCCCTCACTCTCGCTCCTTCTTCCACGTTCATCCTCAATATCTTTTTTTTAAAAAAAAAAATCCACTCATCTTCCACATTTGTTTCAAGTAATCTGCACCTTCATCTTCAACCAAAGTCCCATATGATGTATGATGGGTTTACCCAAAATAAAATTGTCAAACTCTTCTTCCACAATTCAATATTCAAATCCCACAAAAATTCTCAAAACTCCAAAGCAATTAAATCTCAATCAATTTACAGATCAATCTCATCCAAATCTAGATCACAACCCTTAAAAAAATCTAAATTTACCCAAAATTCCCCAAAATCAGTAAACAAATGCACCGCCTCATAGGAGCTGTCCATTTCATAGCCGCCAATAAGTGCTCCGATGCCAGTGAAGATGACTTAGACAACAATGGTGATGGATTTGGTGACCGATCGGCTAGATTCTTCTGACAAATGTTCAGTTTAATCGAAGTCCCTTCTTCGTCATCATCTTCTTCATCATTGGAGAGGGAGAGGGATAGAAAGACAAGGAGGAAAGAGAGAGAAATGGTTTGTTGGATCCACTGACCAATCCGATGATGGATCCAGTAAAATATGTAGAATAGAGAGAGAAATTGTCTTCTTTGTTGACGGTGATGGATCCAATGACCAATCGTCTTCTTCTGGAAGAGGAAATGGCTTGTTGGACAGCGAGAGAGAAAGAGAGAGAGAGGGAAAGAGAATTTGTTTCCATTTAAGTTGGAGAGAGAGAGATGTAGGCTAGTAGTTGTTTTCATCGAAGTTGGGGAGAGGAGAGGGAGAGGGAAAGACAGAGAATTTAGAGTTTTGGAGAAAGAGAGAGAGGTTTCCATTGAAGAGAATGAGAGAGAGGATTGGAAATTGAAGTTGCGGAGAAGAGGGGCAATTTTAAAAAAAAATAAACTTGTCAGGTGAGGGAGATTTCCGTGCGTGGTTCTCAATCTCCATGATTTTTTCACATTTCTGTGAGTTTCCATCAATTTTTCTTAATTTTTTTTTAAATCAAGGGGATAAATAGATATTTTTCTATCATAGGGATAGTAGTGGTTTTTTATCAAACAACTGGTGAAAAATTTTAATTTACACAATCGAAAACTCCTCTCTTGACTATAGATTTTTTTTTTTTTTTTTTTGTGTTATACTAACTAGTATTTGATCGATTAATCTGATTCAAACGCTTTTCAAGCCTATTTTAAGGACAACTCTATTAGTTTATTTTTTTTTTTCAAGTTTTAAAATTTAGATTTGGTTAAAAAATCTATAACCCTTATTATCAGAGTTGGTTAGAAAACCTGTAACCCTTATTATCCGTTGTTCTCTTGATTTTAGATTTGGAGTTTTTCTCTCTGTGTAACTCTATTAGTTGGGGGCACTTTTGTTTCTTGAGTTGCAAGCGATGCGCAGTACCATTGAGCAACAAGCGCTTCCCTCTTAAATTGAAGGCAAGATCATCAAAGGATATCCTCCCCAGTTTGTTCATCTTTTAGCCTTTTTCTTTTCTTTTTTTAAATTATATAGTGAGATTTAAATTTTAAATCACGAAATTACTTATCATTAAGTTTTTCTCTTCAAAATGTTCATCTTTCAGCTTTGTAACATGATTGTCGTGTCAGGTTTAAGCCAAATTTTACTTTTTATTCAGCTTTTTCCCTCTCTCCATGATCCTCCCGCTGGCCTTTTCTAAAGAACAATGTTGAATACTTCATTTAGACGTTGCTTTGAGAGAGAGAGAGAGAGCACCAATAGTAAAAGATAAATTTATACTAATTTTTAATAAAAAATTTTAATATAATAATAATTTTTATTTTTATGAAAATTTTTTACTTTTATTTATAAAATTTTATATTTTTATAAAAAAAATATTTTTCACGTTAAATCTTATCATAAATAGAATAAAGTAAAAGGAGATAAATACAGCTAAATTAAAATTTTCCCAAATAGTCTATGGTAGGGCACCTTTGCCGGAAGTTAGGTACAATAGCACCCAATTTTCGTTTGAATTCCAAAGTTTTATGTTCAAAAGTTTCACAATTTAGGTATAAAAAGATGTGCAGACCACCTTTTAAGCATTTTAGTACATCTTCATTTTTCATTATCCAAAAACTGCTATATTTCTAAATAAATCAATTAACTTTGTTAAAAAAAAAAAACAAAAATTTAAGGTCTTCCTCCCCAACTCTATACTTTTAAGGTTTTTTTGTACATACTTAATGATTTGGCCTTATATACTTAAACCCGACAATATGATTACCAATGCTCTATCTTTATCATAGCACCCTACTAGATTGCTTTCTTTCTCAATCTCCAATGTATCACACTAAAATCTCTTATTAATATTCTACTTTTATATTGAATAATGTAATTGTTGGTATGTTTGCAATTTTTAATGATAAGTAAATCATAATTCGTTTGATTAAGAAAAGAATTTGAAAATAAACATGATTAAATTAAACAAAGAAAGAATTTGGAGACTTTTAACTGAAATATAAGGGATAGTCAACTCGCTATGGACCAAACTGAACTTAGATAATACTAGAACTCTTGTATAACAAAATACCAAACTTTGTGATTCGAGCCAGTCGACTATATGCATAAATCAATCGACCCGTATAAAACTCTTGTATCACAGAGTATCAATACTTTGTGATTCGACCCAATCGTCCATATGTATAAATCAATCGACCCGCATTAAACTCGAGTACCAATACTTTGAGATTTAAGCTAGTGGAGTAACCACTTTGTTATCCAAGTCAACCCTTCACAATGGTCAACCCGCCAAGCTCCAACGGTCAACTTGTCAAACCCAACGGTCGACCCTTCTTATACTTCAGTCACCCCGTCTTCTCTATTCGGTCAACCCGCCAAAGGGCTTCAGTTGACCTGACAAGTAGTTTATTCTTCTTGTACTATAAGTTAACCTACTCTCTCCAATGGTTGACCCGTTCACCCCCATTGGCCAACCGCCAAACTCAAGCGGCCAACCCACTGTGCTCTAACAATTGACCACCAGCCCAAGTGGCCAGTCCGCTTGGCTCTAGCGGCCGACTGAGAGCACAAGTAGCAGACCTGCTGTGCTCAAGCGGCTGACTGAAAGCTCAAGCGGTCAATCAGCAGAGCTTCAGGTTGACCCATGTTCGACGGACCCACACCTTCTTCGGTTTACCTACAATTACTCATGAGGATGACATGTACTTTAGCCATTTGTTTGACTTCTTAAAATTGAATGACATGTACTTTGAATATTTAAAATGGATAACCTATAGGCTTAGCATTTTGACCCAAACTTAGTTTGCAAAGCATATAAGTAAACCAACTCTTACACTCATGTCTCAATGGATTAGAATGATTAAATTTGAGTCAATCGGCATACATTCAAGTCAACCCCATATGTAGACACACTTTTATTATTTCCGAGAACTAACAAGCTATTTGTAGGGGAAAGCAATTCTATTTTTTTTAAGACAAAAAGTACCCATTAAAAAGAAGTAAAGAAGCTTCCTATTGGTTTAAATACAGTAACGGACAAAAGTATTTATTGAGAACCGATGAAAACATTTAATAAGGCAGGTGAAGAGTATTAATGACGAACGTTCAAATTCACCTATCAGCTCAACGGCACTCTTCAAGTCTTAAAAATACTGAACTTAAGAAGGAAGAGAAAAAAAATCATGTGATTAAATGAACTTACAACGAATACATTAAACACTTACTCTGTTTTAAATTGTTTTTACTTCTTCCTTATTTCTTAGTGTCTAATCCTTTTTGAACTTAAATTCTATTACTTTTGAGGACTTAGTCTCATTTATTGTAACACTCCTCTTCTCTTGTATTCAAAAGTTTTAAAAGATTGAAATGGTATCTCGTCTAGGGTTTTGAGAGAGATAACCGATGAGGTCCAATGAGGTTGTAAGCATTTCAGGAAGTGTTAAGAATATTAGGTTTTGATAATGATAACAAAATTTAAAGTAAAAAAATAGATTTGGAAATAGAGTCTGCAAAAGCATAGAACTATAAACAATGTCGACCTGCTTCCAAATTCTTATTGACTTATTCATTAGTTTAAACAACTTTTGTCGACTTATTTAAAAACACATGTTGACAAATTAAATTAAACTTAAAAACATGTGGACCCGTCGTCAATTCCCTGTCAACCTGAATAAAATGATACCATAATTTTTCTAAATAATATTATGTTGACATGCCCAACATTATGTCGACCTAAAGTAAGCTTAACTCAATCTAAATTACCTCTTGTCGAACCAAATAATAGCATGTCAACATGTTTTTTAGATTGGTCAACCTAATCCATAAAATCGGTCAACCTGCTTCCCATGTCAACCTGACCACTTTTTGATATCGACCTGTACACATATGTCAACCTATTTAAGTTCACAAGTCCACCAATTTAAGTCATGTCAACCTGATTACTTTAGATATTGAACTTTCCATATGTCATATGCATCATGTTAACCTATTTAAGTTCACAGGTCCACCAATTTAAGTCCTAGGCTGACTCATTATTACACATGTCGACAAGGATCCTAATAGAAACATTAAGAAGGTCGACATGCTTGATAAAATATTGACCCATCCTATTCTTTTGTGAAGTCTCACAGGGCGACCTATCTCTAAATCATGTCAACCTACTAAATATGTTGACCAATTTGAAAATGTCAAGTCCACCAATTAATTTTGAAACAAAATCATGTCAACCCAAGAGCTGAAATATGTCAACCCATTAGAATATTTCAACTAATATAAATATGACAAGTCCACCAATTGGTCCTGAAATAGAAATGTGTCGACCCAAAATTTTAATGTGTCCACATGACTTTTTGACTTATAATACATAGATGTGGATGCCTTTTTAATTATCTCGACCCAATATGATATGTCAACCAATATAAATATGTGAAGTCCACCAATTGATTCTGAAACAGGATTGCGTCAACTTAAGAGTTTTTAGTATATCGATATCCTCTTGAACAAATGAACTTAAAGGGTCAACCTATCACTGTTCAATTTGAATAATCTCATAAAATTGGTTGATACACATATATAAATTTGTTAACCGACTACACTAAACTCTTCGAGATAAGTAAACTGGTCAACCTGATATATTAATGTCTTGACCTGACTTTTGAAGTTATAATAAAAATTTAAAACTGAGTTGATACCCTTTTTAACTTTGTCCACCTGAGAGAAACATTTTCAAAACTCAAAAATCAGAACGGTTTGAACACAACGTAATCTTGTCTGACTGTATTTTCTATCTTTCTCTGTAAAAGAATAATATCTCAATGCAGCAAAAGCTCCTCCCTTAATTGGCCAAAGAAAATGATTCGGTAGTGGGAAAATAAATCTTCAGTGCAAAATGAGGAGCAACAAAATGAAGAATAGCTGGAAAACATTTAATGATGGACATTAATGACCAATGTTTAAGCTCAACCACCATATGATGGCTCTTTCCTACTCATTAATAAATACTAGAGAGATGGAGAGTGTAACCAGAGAGAGAGAGAGAGAGAGATGGAGAGTGGACAAGTGAATGCTTCTCTAACGATAAGAAATAATTGCTAATTCACTACTCTCCTTGCTTTAATTCTCTTCATTTACACTCTATTTTTCAATCCATTTCATATTCTTGAGTGTAACTTCAATTCAAATCTACATTTGTCACATCTAAGGATTAAAAGCCTCAAATTCTAAACTTATTACTCTTCCTTGTACCAAAAAATGTAAAGACCAATAAGTGAGTCACGGTCTTGGGTTTAGAGAGAGAGAATATGAAAGTGTTGAGATAAAGATCCAACTTAAATCTGCAATCAAGTTTGTAATCTTGAGTTAATAGTGAAAATCCAGAAGAGAGTCTGAGAGTATATGTACACCAAGTTTAGTGAAACCGATATAAAAACTTTTTGTATTCTCTGTTCTTTTACTTAAACCATCAAACACATCATTTGTTGCTTGTTTTTAAAAAAGCTGTAAAACTATCAAAAATATTTAGAAATTAGCAAAAACAACTAATCACCCCCTCTAATTATTTTACAGGAAGAAATACTTATAAAGTTCCACTTGCACCTAGAAAGCAAGTGAGTTATACTATTTGAGAAAATAGTGAAAAATCCACAAGGTTGCAAATAGTGGAACCACAATAAAAATTTTGTGTACTGTGTTTCCATTTTTATCTTCATACATGATCTGCTTTATTTCTTTTTTCAACTCTTTCATCTCACCTTCATTCTCAATGAACTGAAAAACATCTAAACAGTCCAAAAAGTACCATACAACCTATTTACCGTCTCTAAATTGTATTTCAATTGATATCAGAGTAGGTGTCTAGTTTTAAGTTTAACCACATAAGATCCTTTGAAATGACACTTGAAAGAATTAATTTTTCACTAGAAGTCTCCTCATCAAATATAGAGCCAAAACACTATAGAAAAACCATGAAAAATACAAATGGGTTAAAGAGGTGCAAGAAACGTGACATCAAAAGAATAAAAAATGGTGAAAGCAAAACAAAAGCCCCGAAAGCCATAGACACAAGTAATCAACAACAATGTTTCATAAAAAAAAAAAAAATGAAAACGAGGTAAGTTACTCCTCTCCCTTATCTTACTTTTCTGATAATGACATTGATAATGAAATCTTCATGGATGATTTTTTTACTTTAGCACTCAATGAACTTAAGCAATTGATTCACAAAAACATGAATTTAATGAACACAATAAACATGTTAGAAATTGAAAGGAATAAACTTGCTAAAGAAAATAAAATGCTTAAAGTAGAAAATGAAAATCTTAAGAAAGAAAATAAAGAGCTAAAAGATGAAAAACATTTATTAAAAGTAGAAAAGAATATAGAAATTAAAAATCTTAACTTTTTTAAGGATGAATTGAATGAGTTAAAAGAAGAAAACATCAGTTTGCATGCTAAAATTAAAGAGAAAACTGAAAAAGAAATCAACATGCAAACTGAAATTGAAAATATAAAAAATGTTAATTTGAATGCTTGCGACGAAATGGATAAGAGTGATAAAGAAAAACTTATAAATGAACTCAAGCATGAAAAAGAAAAAAAAAAAAAGAAATTAAGTTCTTTACTATTTAAATTTGTTCAAGATCAAGAAAAACTTGACTTAATGTTAGGAGCTCAAAAAGCTATATTTGACAAAACTTGATTAAGATATAATACAGTTAAAACTCAGAAGAAATTATATAGCTTCTTTGTCCCTAGCTCACAGAATGATAAACCACGAGACAAATGTCATTACTGTATGAGACTTGGACACTACCCATATCATTGCAAACAAATTAAGAAAATGAGCCTAGATTCAAAAGGACCAAGAAATCATGTTAAGTGTCATTACTGTCAAAAACTAGGTCATATTAAGAGTGAATGATGGTTTACGAACAATCTAATATTTCAAATTAAAACGAAATTAAAATGGGTTCCTAAGAAACTGTTAAGTAATAACAATGTCAGATCGAAGAAAATTTGGGTATCAAAGGGCAATGCTTAAGTAAGTCTTCCATACTTATTCAAGAAGAGGAATTTTGAAAGTGCGATACTCAATGGAGGTACATCAGAATTAACAAGGCAAGGTAGATGTTGAAAGATAATATTTGTATAATCCTTATCTAATTTGTTTAAGAAAACATTGTTTGAATTCTATGTACGATAAGTTCTTATATATATTTCTAACATGCATACCAAAACTAAAGATAAAAGCTAGGAGACTCATTTTTAGAGAATGATCACTAAACTTAGAAATTGAAATTCCTAAGTGGTCAGACTAGATCAAGGTTCGTCCCTAAACTTAGAACTCTTAGAACATTAAATGTTAGGAAATAATCATAGAATACTCAATCAACAGCTTGAAACATATAGAAGCCACAACAAAGAAACAAGGTTGAAATACAAATCCAAAAGTTATATTCATATCGATGTGCTACTACAGAGCTTAAGCTTTAATCAATAATTTTTCGATCCCTAGGAGTCCTCAATAAATTAATTATATAGAGAACATTAGATAAAATGGATAGCACTATATCTTGAGAGAACACTTAACTGATTATTTGTGGGGTAAACAGAGCTTTTCATCAAAACAATCTTAAATAAAAACAGCTTCGAGCTTTATATAGGAAGAAAACTTGATATGGCTTACTTCCTGGGTATAAATGCTAGACAATAAAAAAGCTGAGAGCAATTAAGTTATTAAACTTCAGACAAAACATACAAAATTTACAATAAGAAAGAAATCAATTCATATCAAAATTAATAAATCTAATCCTTCCAGCTTACACGCATATATTTTGATGATGATCCTATAAGTCAGAAACTAGAAGATATATCAGAAAATAAAAAATCAAATAATAATCTAGAGTATCAAAAATCAAATAGGAGAAAAGAAAGTAAAAATGATCATCATAAACTAATTAAGACTGAAGAAATCAATGTGAGCAAATAGCTTCAACATCGAGCAAAAAATTTATATAATGCTTTAAAGGATGAAAACTCAGCTCTAGAAATGCAATTGGTTCCTAGGACAAAGGATCTCTGAGTAATAGGAACCAACTAGGTTAATAAAAGTAAATAAGTATAAAAAATGCATATCCCACTCAATGAACAATATAAAATAAAAATACTATCTTCCTGGACATGTAGACTAATAAGCTTTTGTTTGCAAAGCCAGATAGGCTAAGTGGAAGGACAAGTAGACACACTACTTAGATCTAGGAATATATCTCACTAAGTTTGTCCAGAAATGTTACATAACTACTTGTTTGTTGTACTTTATGCTTGTTCCTTTAACTTGATATTTTTAAATGTACTTATGCTGAACTTTGGTTGAGTTTTGCTTGAACACTATTTGATGATATGAAGTTATATTCTTGGAGTTATATGCATTAAAATATGAATACTCACTTATCCATTCATGTTGCATTCTTAATCATCATTCAAATGTTAGTCTTCATATCACCTCTAAAGAATGACATAATCCCTGAGTATATAGAGATATAAAACCAAATTGCTGATAGAAGCACAAAGCCTCCAGATAAAAATAAATTTTATGAGTTAAGAAAAGATCTAAGAATGATTAGTTGACTGTTCTTATGAAAGGCCGAATGAACGAGGGAAATCAATCGATAGACTAGAAGAGTAGGTCGATCATTAATCATTTCCCAGTCAGCTGACTACAAAAATAAATCAAACATTCCCACTTCTCAGCTAACCGTTCATATTCTCAGCCAACTGCCTAAAGCATTTAATCTTCATCCGGCTAGCCATCCTCACAAGGCAGCCAACTGTTTGCCTCACTCGATTGATAGCCTACTAAGGCAGTCAACCGTGTGCATATCACATGGCCAATAACCCAAATGGGTAACCAACCACCCAAGGATAGTCAACCATCCAAAGGCGCAGCCCACCGACCACCCAAAGCTTTCTAGCCGTTCTTTGTAATCACTCATATTAAAACTTAATCCATCTGTCCTACCTCCTTTATGACCTCTTATCTTCTCACACCAAGCACTCAATCACGTCTTGCATTGTTCTAAGCCACTGCACAACATCAAGTTTCTTACAAATTGCTCATCATTCTCAATTCTCACAAGCTGCTCATTGTTCTTTCAAATCATCATAACTTATATCAATTTATACCTAACACATTTACTTCTCAAAAATAAACTAAATGACGGGTTATAAAATCGATCAACTTACTTTAATCTCAAATTTGTATCTCTCTTGACTTCCTTCATAAATGGAGAAAACTACTTTGTCACTCTCTATTAATCAAAGGAAACCCTAGCTTCTCACTTTGTCTCAATTTACAACTATGGCCAGAAGTGATTTAGGATTCAACCACGAAGATTTCCCATTAAGACATCATAGTGAGTCTTTCATTCAATATTTGCTTTTCAAACCTATTATTCATGGTTGGATTATTGATTAGAAGTATTTAGAAAGCATAATTTCCCATATAGGGAACACATTAGAAAAATATGTTCATCGAGTCTCATCTATTCACTCTCACCAGCATACGATAGACTAGTAAAATTATTTTATAACAACACAGAAGACCATGAGGAAACCTTACAAGATAGGAGAGACAGTGAGATGATCATACGCACTTACAATCACGATTATGTGTTTAAAACTTTTCTTCGAGGAATGGAGATAATAGTGACTCCTAAACTTATTTGTAGTATAAACGGTTTACAATTAGTACCCAATGGGGAATATGAGGCATACCTTAGAACTAATATTCTAGATGAAACAAAGACTATATTCAAAAATAATTAACTGATAATAGTTGAATTCAAAGCCTTATCTTTACCTCCCTATTAAAAATTGCTTCATAAGATAGTTATCCATTGTCTCAGACCTAGAGTAGTAAGACATGATTTCATTACTCGAGAAGACTATTGGATAATGGCATGTTTTATGAAAAACAAAAATCCTGAACTCCATTTTCTAATCCTTCTAAAATTAATAGAAATAAGAATTGTGAAAGGAGAAAATCTTCAATATGCTCCATTAATCACAGGAATCATCCTTAGTCATGAGTGGACATCTCTAAAGAAATAGGTATTGAACCCAATCCGACTCTTAGAATTAGAGCCTCTTTTCTCTGTGAAAATTGTGAAGTTTTTAAACTATGTCAATCTCATCAACTCTTAGTTCCATAAAATGCTCCTCAAACATCAAATCAAACCTCACTTCAACCAATGGGTTCCCTACACTAGGATGATGAAGATCTGGACAATGAAATTCTTCAACTCCAAAATGTGTTATCTTCATTGGAAGAGAGGGTTGCGCTAGTAGAAACAGAGTTAAACATTCTGGAGGATAGATATTCAACAAATAAGTAATGATGAAAGGCCAGTAGAATTATCTACATGCATTCTTCTCATAAATGCTTATGTTTTGATAATGTCTAAATATTGATGAAACTGGTCTGAATTGTAAACTATTGAATTTGATGTTCTTCAAACTTGTTTTAAGTATGACCTTATGTAACACCGACACTGCGGTTTCCGTACTAGTATTCCAATTCATGAAATTTAATAAAATATTTCTTAATTTATATATATAGAGAAATTTTTAATTGTATTGATTTTCGATTTTGAGATATTTAAATTGAATTTTAGGTATATTTAAAATATTCGTGCTTCCGACTCGAAGTACATTTTGTTTTGATAAAAATTTGAACTTTAAATATAAAATGGGTATAAAGATATATATATATGAATATTTATTTAATTATTAATTTATCAATTACTTATCTATTCATTTATAAATTGTTGTATATATATATATATATATATATATATATATATAAATATATATATATATATATATATGTGTGTATTAAATAATAATAATAATAATAATAATATTAAAAAAAATTCGAATTAGGGCTAATAGCCCTAATTCCTCTCCTCTCTCTCTCTCTCTACTCTCTTCCTCACCCGCCTCTTCACCTTCCTCCCGCGGCGCTTCCTCCTCCGCCGCCGCCGCACCACCCGCTCCGCCACCCACGACCGCTAGCAACCGATCGTCTCTCTCAATCTCTCTCTCTCTCTCTCTCTCACTCGCTGTCTCACTCTCTCCCTTTCGCGATTCAATCTCTCCCTCACATGACTCATCGCCGCCGCCGCCTTCTTCCTCCGCCACCGCGAACCACCGCAGGTCGCCACCTCTCAGTCTCGCGCCATCTCTCTGTCTATCTCTCCCTCACAATCTCTTCGTCTCTCTCTCCCGCTGCTCTCTCTCTACTCCCTCTCTCGCGGTCTCCCGATCTCCCTCTCTTCTCAAATCTCTCTCCCTCTGCCGCACCGCAACAGCCACTGCACGCACCACCACCCCCACCGATCATCTCTCTCTTCATCTCCCTCTCGGTTTTCTCTCTCCCTTTCCCTCTCTATCTCTCGCGACTTTGTTTCCTCCTCACTGTCGCACTCTCTTTCCCTCCATCTCTCACGAATCCCCCTCCCTCTGTCTATCTCCCTCCAATTCGTCCCTTCTGACCCTCAGTCTCTCTCTCAGTCTTCTCTCGATCTCACAGTTTCTCTCTCCCTCTGTCTCACAGTCCTCTCTCTCACACTCTCTTCCTCCTTGGCTTGCTCGCACAATGCTCGCAGTGAGCACTGATTCAACCTTTACTGAAACCCTAAACGGACATGTGTAGGAGACCTTCAGAAACCCTAGGCTATGACGACGCCTCATTCACTGCACAGGTAAGAGTTGGTCTCTCAATAGCCCTAGAATTTGATTCTCTTAAGTGATTTAGTTTAACCGCTAGAATTCGTTTTGGATTGGGAATACTGCAGGTTTTGGACTGAACGGAGGGAATTCTGAAGTTAGGTCTGCGATCCGAGAAAACCTTAGGTGAGGGATTTCTAACTCATTCGATTTATTTGGATGCATTTAGGGTAAATTAGGATAAAAAGTGTTGTATATGTGTAGGATGTATGTTAGATTCGATTATAATGCTTTGTGTGACATTATATGTAATTATTTAGGTTAATTATAGAAATTTTATATGAATTGGGCTGTTCCGGATGATAGAATTATGTTGAGTTGATTAGAATAGTTCTCTTAGAGTTTAATTTGACGAATGCATGAAAACAGTCAAAATTTGAGATTTGAGCCTAAGGATTGATGCGTTGTTTTACATTATAGTTGGTGTTGCATATAGGTAAGTCAAATACAATCTTTATATTATGAAAATAGGTTTCAATACCTTTAAAATGAGATATGGTTTGAAGAAATCGGATGAGAATTGAAAAGTTTATGAATTTTCAAAGATTTTTCTAACTCATAGAGAATTTATGTATTTAGACTTGTTTTCGATTTTGAACGATTTTAGGTTTGAATTTAGTTTGATTTTGATTTGGTTATTTACTTATAAATGGAATGAAAATTGATGATATTGGAGAATTAAGGTTTGTACAAACTTAGGGAAAATGATAAACCCTAAGAATAATTGGAAATTTGATAATTATTGTGATAATTTGATTAGGTTGATCTTTTTGGAGACTCGAGGAGTCGAGTTTGGTTTGATTGTGGAAATAGGGAGTGACCACCCTCCCTAGAAAATGAGTGGGACCCTAATCTCTTGCATGAAATAGTGAAAATCTGATTTTAAAGTGTTTTTAAACAAAACATGCTTTGATATGCATTGATTCGACGTGTGATATTAAATCTCAAATCTGTTTTGTAATTATTTGAGTGTCTTAAACTTATGTTTTCCATGACTATGCATCCATGTTTGAAATGAAACAAAATTGTGCCATTACTTGAAAATTGGATAAGTTTCATTTTCTACCGTTGCATTGGTATACTGATTTGAAATGATTTGATGAATGTATTGGCACACGGATTTGAAATGTTTTAAGATCTGTGAGGGCACTGGGATGCCCACTTGTGATGATATGATTTTTACCTGTGGACGTTGTGCCCTTGTGATACTATGATGATGACTTGATTGATTCCGTAGCTACGAAGGGCGTTTGTAGAGGCACGAGTTGCCTGGATACGCTTTGGCCAGAGGTATCCGCAAACGTCGTGATTGCGATATGTATGGACCTGGTTGAACCATGTATTGGGGAGGTTCGTCAGTATAGGCGGTCTAGTACCGGGAGTTGCTTGTACATGATTGTGATATTCCTATGGGCCCGGTTGAATCATGTATTGGGGAGGTCCGTCAGCATAGGCGGTCTAGTACCAGGAGTTGCTTGTACATGATTGTGATGTTCCGTATGGGCCCAGTTGAACCGAAAGGGGAGATCCGTTAGAATAGGCGGTCTAGCACTGGGAGTTGCTTGTACGTGCCAACGTCGGGGTAGAGAGCAATTTTTAAACATTTATGCATAACAAAACCCCCGATGCGCCTGTCCTTGGTCATGGTTGACCCTTGCTAGGATTCTTTCGGCTTGCTCTATGATATACTTGATTTTTAAATGGATGCATATATGTATGATATCGTGTGAATGATTAAATGAGTTCATTTTAGCGAACATATCATGATTTGTTGAAAAATTTGAATTATTGATTACGAATAATATTATTTGACACTCCAATGTTCACCTACACTATTAGTACTTGAAATTAATCCCCTCACTCACTGAGTACTCTTCTCCGAGTACTCACCCCTCCTCTCTCCCCCCCTCAGACAGGATTATTGTTGTGCCGGAGCGACGCTTCAGATTTTGGAGATCTTGGTGGATTTGGGTGATTCACGACGGTGAGAGCAAAGTTTAATTTAAAAGATGAATTACGTATTTTATTTTGACCCTGCGAGATCTTGTTGAGGTCCGTAGTTGGACGTGTACTAAATTTTGGGACGACTGTATAATTTATGTATATTTATTTGCGAAACTCTCATATTTCATTTGCATTGAGGCGATTGTACGTATTTGAATGTTACTTGGGAAAAAGTATTGTATATTATATAAAATTTTAGGTCCACTCAGTGTAGTGGCTGCTCATGCTCTAGTTGGGCATGACAGTAGAGGTCTGTAGCTAGGATTGCTGATAGTTTATTTAGTCTGGCGTTGTCCGGATGTCTGTTGTAGTTGGTGGGATGTTGTGAGGCCGAGATGGCCCTTTTATTTTAATTTCAAGATGATTTTGAATTTTACATGATTAAACAGGTGAAATTGTACATGGGAGACCTCCGATTTATGAGAAGATTATGTCCGATTTTCTGTAAAAATACAGACGGCATTCAGGACAACGGGCGGCTATTTACGATCCCGGTTCGGGGCGTGACACCTTACATGACTAAATGAATTGGACACCTTGATGTACTGGTATTTTACTTTTTAAAATTGAAAATCTATGTCATTGATGAACCGAATGCTCATATTCATACTGATAGTTTATTGCATTTGTTTATTGTCCGATGATTATTCATGCTTATACCATAACTTGTATTGTAGTCTAACACATATATGCTCAGTTTTATGAGAGTATCACCTTCTATATATAGGATCAATGACACTCATCTAGGGCAAATAGGTACACTTTTAGGGGGAGTATTGATGGTTCATAACATGATCTATCAGTATAGAATTAAAATAGCTAAAAAGAAAAATGCAAACATCTTAATAGAGTTGGGCAAAATAGGTCAGAAACTACTAGAAAACAAAAATTATGGCAGTGAGGAACCTCTAATGTAATTGTCAAATGTCCCTCTCAATTTTCATCATGTCTCATTCATCATTCCATCTCCTGTTTCTATTCTTACTACTCCTGAGCCTTCTACGGCAGTTGATGACTTTGCGGACAATCTAGTTGAACCCACTACAAAACCCCACATGGATCCTCCTTCTTCCTTTGAAACTCCTCAAGATCTTTCTCTTCAAAAAATACAAAATACCGTAATGTAATCCAAAAAGTGACTAAAACAATTAGATATTAAAAGCGTTGAGAATAATGTATACGCATGGTTTGAAGGAGGCATGAGGAGGAATAACAAAAAGAAAAGAATTGTACTAATCCATCTTCCCCTACTTAAAGCAAAATGATGTGCAAGGTCGATAGTGAGTGAGTAAAGATCAAGGAAAAGAGGTTAGCGGAAGAACTAGTCGAAAAGGACCAGGTCATGGAGCAAAGAGGAGATTATGGAGCAAGGGGAAGACAATGAAGAATTTGTCTGTTAGGATATCTTCATCGTTATAAAGGATTTGGGTTTTAATGATTCGCTATGCCTATACAATTACGTATCCTTGTTCTCATGCCTTAGATGATAAATTTCCCTGTCAAAACATCTGAGGGAGTTTGGATTCTCTAAAAATAGGTCAATGACCTAAATCTTGGACTATTTTTTTACTCTTATAGTTTAACCGGTGACTAACCCTTTTTGTTGATGACAAAAAGGGGAAGAGAATATAGGACAAAACATAGGCAATCACAGTGAGTTTACAAATCAATCTGTGATTGCATTATAATTGGACTAAACCCTTATTTTGTTGATGACAAAAGGGGAAGAATTGTAAATTGAAAAGCAAAAATTAAGGAGGAGTTAGTTCCAAATTGTAGAATATTTTGTCATTATAAAAAATGGGGAGATTGTTAGCATATTTATAGATTTTGATGATACGCAAAATATAATTAGTTTAATTAAAGAAAGAATTTGAAAATAAACATGATTAAGTTGAATAAAGAAAGAATTTGGAGATTGTTAATTGAAACATATGGGGTAGTCGACTCACTATGGACCAAGATAAACTTAGATAATACCAGAACTCTTGTATCATAGAGTATTAGTACTTTGTGATTCAAGCCAAGCAACCAGTGGCGGAGCTAAGAAGAAGTCAGGGTGGGCAATTGCACCCCCTCAAATTTTTAAAAATTTTATAACTTATATCTATTTTATACCCATTTAATTATAATTTTATTTTCACTAGTCTTTTTTAAATCAATAAAATATATTTTTTATTTTTTAAAATTAAAAAAATAAGATTACAATCCCAGTAAATATTAATTTAATATTAAAAACCCCACTTTAAAAACCCTACTTTTGATTTTTCTTTTTCTGCCCCCACTCCCCCCACCTTCCCAGAACCTTCCTTCTCTCCCTCTCCCTGTCCCTGTCCCTGTCAGCTTCTCTCCCCATCCATTTTTTCCCTCTCCTTTTTCTTTATCTTTTTTTTTTGTGAGGAGCCCAATAAAGCTATGACAAACAGGAACACCAGAGGCCAGAGCGGACGCTCAAACCGCAGACGGATCATCGGAATTCCAAAAAAAAAATCTTCATTCTTTGCCCCATAAAAAAAAGGTACACACTGATTTGAATAAAAACTTAATTATTTTTTTTAATTTAATAATTAATATTAAATCTTAATATAATTTTTTTAATCGATTTTTTTTTCTGTTATACTTCTTGTTATTGAATGAGATTCTAGAATAAAATTTTCTATGTTTAATCACTTGTTTGTGCTGAGTTATTTTTAGATGAGGAATTGAGATTTTATAATAAATTCTTTTTGAAATTTAGATGATTTAATGTTTTGTATTTTTTGACATGGGTATTTTTTTATCACTAGAGAATGGAATTGTATTATAAGCCAGCACCAATATTTGGAGATGATGATCATTTGGGTCAATCACAAAGTTTAATGAAAAAACCTATAATTGAATTTAAATTGGAAGATCTTCCTACTGATCCTGGTCTACGTAAAAATATTTTAGACTATGATGCAAATGATCGCGATATTATAAGGAGAAAATACTTACAAGATGGGCCATTTCAACCAAAGAATTTTAAGTTTCCTCAAAGAAAGATTGGAAATGTTTCGAGAAAATTTTGTCCTTCTTGGTTTAAGGAATTTCCAACTTGGTTAGAGTATAGCATAGCCAAAGATGCAGCATTTTGTCTTTCATGCTATCTTTTTCGGCCAAGCCATGGACAACAAGATGGAGGAGAAACATTTGTTGGGGAAGGATTCAGAAATTGGAACAAAAAAGACAAATTTTCCAAGCATGTTGGTGGTCCAAGTAGTGCTCACAATATAGCATGGTTGAAGTGTCAAGATCTTATGAATCAAAATCAGCACATTCAATTGGCAATTTCTAAACAGTCAAGTCAATGTCGCGACTTATATCGAGCACGTTTGTCTGCATCTATTGATTGCATTCGATTTCTTTTACGTCAAGGGTTTGCATTTCGAGGTCATGATGAATCAGAGAACTCTTCAAATCAAGGTAATTTTCTTGAGCTTCTGAAATTTCTTGGTGATCACAATGAAGATATAAAAAAGGTAATTTTCAAGAATGCTCCTGAGAATAACCAATTAACTTCTCCTATGATACAAAAAGATATCGTAAGTGCTGCTGCTATTGAGACAACAAATGCAATAATTAATGATCTTGGTGAAGAATTATTTGCCTTGATAGTTGATGAATCTCGTGACATTTCTGATAAAGAGCAAATGGTGGTTGCCATAAGGTATGTGGATAAAAGTGGCATGATCATTGAACGCTTCCTTGGTATACTTCATGTTAAAGATACTTCTTCTTTGTCATTAAAAGTTACTCTTGAAGCATTTCTTACCAAACATGAATTAACAATATCAAGGTTACGTGGCCAAGGCTATGATGGTGCTAGTAATATGAGAGGTAAATTCAATGGTTTGAAGAGCCTAATTTTGAAAGAAAATCCATCTGCATTTTATGTCCATTGTTTTGCTCATCAGTTTCAACTCACATTAATTGCGGTAGCAAAAGAACACATAGAAATTACATCATTTTTTAATTTGGTTGCCACTTTATTAAATGTTATACGAGGTTCGTGTAAAAGATATGATAGTGTTCGAGACATCCATTATGCTAAAGTGAGAGAGGCATTGGAAAAATGAGAGATTTTGAGTGGTACATGACTCAATCAAAAACAAAGTCTTAAACGGTCAGGTGACACTCGGTGGGAATCACATTATGGTACTCTCATTAGCCTACTTGGTTTGTTTTCTTCAGTGGTTAATGTTCTTGAAAGTATTATGGAAAATGGTGTTAGTTCATAGCAAAGAGTTGAAGCATGGGACTTCTAGATTCAATACATTCATTTGACTTTGTGTTTATTTTGCATTTGATGAGAAGGGTTTTAGGGATTACCAATGATTTATCTCAAGCATTACAAAGAAAGGATCAAGATATAATAAATGCTATGAAGCTTCTTAAAATTTCAAAGGATCGATTGCAAGACATGAGAGACAATGGTTGGCATTCTTTGTTGGAAGAGGTTTGCTTATTTTGTAATGCTTATGGAATTACACTTGTTGACATGAATGATTTGTATGTTAGAGGAAGATCTCGGCGTAAAGCAAAAGATGTTACTAATCAACACCATTTTCGGGTGGAGTTGTTTTATAATGTCATAGATATGCAACTTCAAGAGTTGAATGATCGATTTACGGAGACAACAACTGAATTATTTCTTTGCATGACATGTTTTAATCCTGAAAATAACTTCATCGCTTTTGATAAACACAAGTTGATTCGGCTTGCTCACTTTTATCCATCTGATTTTTCTGGAGTTGATATTTTAGCATTAGATGACCAGCTTGAAAATTTCATTTCTGATATGAGACAAAGTACTAATTTCTCAATATTGAAAAGTGCTGCCAAACTTGCAGAGAAACTTGTTATGACCAGAAGACATTTGGTTTATCCACTTGTTTATTTACTTTTGAAGTTGATTTTGATTTTACCTATTACTACAGCTACAGTTGAAAGGGCTTTCTCAGCAATGAACTTTATGAAAAGTTGTTTACGAAATCGAATGGGAGACACTTGGATGAATAATTTTCTTGTGACATACATTGAGAGAGATGTATTTAGTAGTGTGGAAAATGAGCTCATTTTGTAGAGGTTCCAAAATATGAAGACTAGACGTGAACAATTATAATATAGTTGTTAGTAAAATACATGATATTTATGTACTTTTGAAGTTCATCATGTATTCAATTAAAACTTTTAATTTTTAGATTCTTTCTTATTAATATTTTATATTTTTTAATATATTTTTATTATTTATATTTGTTGATTTAACAAGTATCTTATAAAATTTTTGCACCCCCTATCTTTGGGTCCTGGATTTGCCACTGCAAGCAACTGTATACATAAATCAATGACCCACATAAAACTCTTGTATCGTAGAGTACTAGCGCTTTGTGATTCAAGCCGATCAACCATATACATAAATTAGTCGACCCACACAAAACTCTTATTTCCTAGAGTACCAATACTTTATGATTCAAGCCAGTTAACCGTATGCATAAATCAGTCGGCCCACATAAAACTCTTATATCACAGAGTACCAATGCTTTGTGATTCAAGCCAATCAATTGTATGAATAACCACTTTGTCATCCTAATTAACCCTTCTTGTTCTCCTGATTGACCCTTCTTGTTCTCCCAATCGACCCACGCTTTACGATGGTCAACCCACCAATCTCCAATGGTTAACCCCTCAAACCCAACAGTCGACCCTTCTTATACTTCGACCAACCCGTCTTCTCTATTCGGTCGACCCGCCAATGGGCTTCAACCAAGCCGACAAGTAGCATATTTTTCTTGTATTATTGGTTGACCTGTTTTTTCTGACAGTTGACCCAATCTCTCCCATTGGCTAACTGCCAAGCTTAAGCGGCCAACGACCAAACTCAAGTGACTAACCTGCTGAGCTCTAACTGTTGACCATGAGTGCAAGTGGCCGGCCCGCTTAACTCTAACGACCGACTGAGAGCTAAGTAGCAGACCTACTATGCTCAAGCAGCCAACTGAAAGCTCAAGCGGTTAATCCATAGAGCTTCAAGTTGACCCATGTTTTGCCAACCCACACCTTGTTCGGTTAACCTATAATTACTTTTGAGGATGATGCGTACTTTAACCATTTGTTTGACTCCTCAAAATTGAATGACATATACTTTGAATATTTAAAATTGGATAATCTATAGACTTAGCACTTCAATCCAAACTTAACTTGCAAAGCACATAAGTCAACCAGCTCTTACACCATGTCTCAATTATTTAGAATGATTAAATTTGAGTCAACCGGCATACATTCAAGTCAACCCCAAATGTAGACACACTTTTATTATTTTTGAGAACTAACAAGCTATTTGCAAGGGAAAGCAATTCTGTTTTTTGTAGACAGAAAGTGCCCATTAAAAAGAAGTAAAGAAGCCTCCTATTGGCTTAAATACAACAACAAGCAAAAGCATTTATTGAAAACTGAAGACAACATTTAATAAGGCAGGTGAAGAGTATTAATGATGAACTTTCAAATTCAAGTACTAGCATAATGGCTCTCTTCAAGTCTTATAAATACTGAAATTAAGAAGGAAAAGAAAAATGGTCATGTAATTGAATGTACTTACAGCAAACACATTAAACACTCTTCTGAGGACTGAGTCTCATTTATTATAACACTCCTCTTCTCTTGTATTCAAAAGTTTTAAAAGATCGAGAGGGTTTTTCGGTCTAGTGTTTGGAAAGAGATAACCAATGAGGTTGTGAGTATTTCGGAAAGAAATATTTGTAAATGTTTCATTTGCACTTGGAAAACAAGTGAGTTGTACTATTTGAGAAAATAGTGAAAAATCCAGAAGATTGTCTAGAAGTAGATGTACACCAAGTGTGGTGTTATTAATAAAAAATTTCATATGCTCTGTTTTCATTTTTATCTTCAGTACATGCTTCATTTTATTTCTTTCTTTTAACTCTTTTATCTCACTTCCATTCTCAATAAACTAAAAAACATCCGAACAATCAAAAAGGTGCTATAAACCTATTCACCCCTTTCTGGTTATATTTCAGTAATAATCCTAATTTTTTGAAAATAAAAAAAAAAAATCAAGAAATAATCAAACTTTCTTCGATATATGTTCACAACATCCATGTTAAATTTATTTTTTAAAATATCTCTTTTTGGACATATTTTTGAAAAGCAATCTTTTTCATAATTATTTTTCATAAAAATTTATGAAAGTTTTAGAAACTTCCTTTTTTTACATAGAAATGTTGACCATGGACATTTTTGCAAAATATTTCAAAGCCTTTCTAGACCAAAAGTGTGATTTGTGAAAGTTTAGAGGCAAAAGTTTGATTTAAAAGAAAAAAATACAGGGGGTTAAACTCTTATATTGAAATACACTCTTTTATTTAAGAAATATTATTCCTAACTTTATATATATTAGAAAAGTATGCCCATATCAGGTAAGAATTTTGAATCGACTAATGAATCAGAGATTTTCTCAATTTTTAAAAAAGTGACAAAATCTTTTGAAAAGTAAGTGTCACATAATATCTTTTTGTTTTTCTTTGTTCATGTTTGTAAGAATTGAATGGTACCATTTTATTTGTTTTACTCTCTAATATTAGTAAGTATAAAGTAACCACTTTGTCTTTGTTAATGTTAAATTATACATTTTTTCTTTGGTTTTACTTATGTCTTGGTACTGAGTAATATATATACATATATATATATATTAGTATAAACTATCGGTATTTGATAGTCATATTAGATCTAAAAAAATTAGGTTTGAGTTAAGCTGAACCTTAAGGGGTAAAAGTCTCCGATATCTATTTTCTTCATACACAAAATTTAAAACCAAAACTTTTCTTAAAGATATCAATGTTTAGACAATGTTGTAACTAAGTGTTGGTTATAAATCTGTATACACACACATATACATATAACAACAACAACAATCTAGACTTTCCATCTCAAATTTTAGAGTCGATCATTTAAGAGACAAATATCAAATAAAAAAAAAGAAAAAATACAAGAGTGTTGATTTAATTTGTGTGGATTCTCTTACACCACTCATTCCTATCTAAAACCGTCTCCTCCACTAAATTCAAACTATCATGTCTTTACGGATAATTTGTATCTAAGTTTTCAACGTTCTACTTTTACGTTTTACTAAGTCTCCTATATTAAATTTTCAATCCTCCTAATATATGTGTTCTTGGATCTTTGTTGCACATGTCCAAATCATCTCAGACGGTACTTTCGCATCTTGTCCACAATTGAACTAACTCTCAATTTATTATGTATTTCTTCATTTTTAATTTTATTTTTTCTAGTTTGGTCATACATCTACCTAAATATACTAATTTCAGCTAAAGTTATTTTATACTCTTATTGTTGTTTAATAGTCCAACACGCAGTGTCACACAATAGTGCAAGTTTTATTGTGATTCTGTAGAATTTTTCCTTTAAATATAATGATATCGTGCGATTGCAAGGAATTTTGAATGTCATTCTCCATTTTATCCAACCGCATGAATTTTATTGTTCACATCCATATCTATATTGTCATCATTCTAAATGATGAAACCAAAATATTTAAAGAGTTTATTTTTTGTTATATCTTTTCCTTCTAACCTAATCGTTTTTTCATCATTCTGATGATTGTCACTAAGCATATATCTCATATACTTAGTTTTGGATCTACTCAATCTAAATCATCTGGATTCTAGTGTGACCCTCTAAAACTTTAATTTAGTACTAATACTCTCTCTAGTTTTATTAACCAATACCATATTATCTGTAAAAAGTATACACTATGATATTTCATATTGAATATTTTTTATAATTTCATCTATCACTATTGCAAAAAGTATGAGGTTTAATGTTGAATCTTAATGGAGCCCAATGTTAATAAATAATGTATCACTCAGACTCCCCATAAGTTCTTATATTAATCACTACTCTTTCATACATATCCCTAATAAAATTAATTTATTTCAAAGAGATTCTTTGCTTTATCACTGACCACCACAACACGTCTCTAGGAACCCTATCATATGTTTTTTTTAAGTCAATGAATACATATGTATGTCTTTTTTCTGCATTCTAAATATCTCCATCAACTATCTTAACAAGTGAATTGTTTCAGTGGTAGATCGTTTTGACATAAATATAAATTGATTCTGAGACACTTTTTTTTTCACTCTCTCTCATAACTTCATAGTATGCTCATGAGTTTAATTCTTTTATAGTTTGAACAATCTTGTATGCCTCATTTATAAACAGTGATACAAGTGTACTCTTCCTCTATGTTTGGAACATTTTCTTTTTTTTTTGCCAAATTTTGTTAAAAAGAGTCGTGAATAGCACTACGCCGAATTCACTTAAAGCATTTTAACCTCAATAGAAATGTCATCAGATCCTATGGTTTTATTATTTTTTATTCTTTTTAGAGTCTCATTTACTTCATGAGAATGAATTTTACACTTAAAATCTTTATTAATCTCTTTTATAGGTATTATGATATTTCCTATACCCATTGTATTCTAAATATTAAAGAGATTACCATAATAGTCCATTCAATACTTTCTTATATATTTGTTCCTTACAAATATACTATTGGTTTCATTTTTAATATATTTAATGTTATTTAGATTTTTTTCCTTCCTCTCACTTAGTTTGACAATTTTGTAAATCTCTCTTTCTCCGTCTCTAGTCTCCGGTGTATATATATATTTCAATTTTTCTTTTATAAAATTTTTTACGACTAAATTAAAAAAGACATGAACTTAGAAATTCCCTACATCTCTGTTTCAAAATTAATCTTATCACATCTCCCAAAATCGCCAACTATCTATTCGTTTTGTGTAAATGATGGAAAGATAAGGCTAAGAACATATGATTTAATGGTTGAAGAAAAGGATTTTAATAAGAATCTTAGATCATTTGAAGAACACAATGAGAACCTCCCAAGGCTAAATGGGCCTGGAAGATTAAAATGGATCCTTATGAATCCGAATTCACAAGAAAAATGGTATTAGGAATTTGAAAAGACTTCAAAATGACAAAAATAACTAATAAAAAAAATAAGTGCTTACAAATTGACTTTTAAGATCCTATGACCAAATCGAATCATACGAGGTTTGGTTTTTTTGAATGGTTGATGACTAGAATAAGTAGTATAAATAATATCTATTATTGGGTTTTTGTAAATTCGATCTTTTTCTTAATGTGAGTCCAAAGAATTATATGCTCTTAACTCTTGAGTTGAAGATCAGAATTTGCTCTTTATATATATATATATAGATAAAGATCAGAATTGAAGTTTGAATGATCATTTGATATTAACTAGATAATATTATATGAATTAAATGCAGAGATCTAACAATATTTCAAAGGAACCTTATGAATTTTTGTGAAAAGTTAATCTCAAAGTTTCAAGTTAAGTTTCATAATACCCTAAATTCTTGGAGACGTTTGAATTGTGGTGCACTCTAAAATGTGTGATTTTTTTTTAAGTCGATAGATGTAGGGAGTTTTTCAAATAATTAGCATGACAAATTTTGAAGTATATAAGAATTTGTACATATAATAGGTAAAATTAATAAGTTAATAATCAGACAAATTTGAAACAATAGCATATAATAAATTGATGGTTTGATAATTTGATTGTTTGGTAATTTGTTCTTGAGATAATATGATTGAGAATATAAAATTGAGATAATATTATCAAGGAAATCTGATGTGCTGTAGACATTAACTTAACTTTCTGATAATTCAATATTCTGTGAGATTAATTTATTTGACAGAATAGTTTGATTTTTTTTCTTTTTTGTTTTATTCCTTGAATTCATATTCTGTTCCTGAAGGTTTTTAAACAAACCAACAAACAAAGTTTCATGCCAAAAATTCTAGGATCCAAATATGGTTAGAATCACTTATTTCTTTCCAACGATTGGGTATTTCAGATCAAGAAAATATCACAAAATTGGATCATTTTCTATTATTCACGATCCAAATACCTTTTGATAGTAATGATTAATCTTCAAGTCCTTTCTCGATTTTTAATGTTGTAAGTAGGAGTCCTCCCTTTTTCACATCCCATCAAAATGTCATAATTCCCTCTTTTCACCAAACCCCTAAAAATAGCTTTCTTCCCCTTTTTGTTACATTCCTCATTCTGCACCTTTCAAAATTGGGAAGTTGATATAATTCAAAAACGGGAAGTGGGAGTTGAGGGGAGAGGGAGTTGAGGAAGAGAGAGTTGGTGGTTATCCCAAAAGCCGTTTCGTCCCTTTTTTCAAAATTCAAAATAAAGGATTTGTGGGTTTTCCCAAGGGCAAACCACACTTATTTTCTAATATCTCTCACTCGCACACGAGGGTTAGACTCGTATATAGTATGATCATTACAATCGAATATCACCAATTTCATACAGACAAGTGGATCGTATAACCCACGAGAATACTAAGAACTCTAGAGCTATACACCGATTAAGGATATACAATAACTCAATATCAATGTGGTGATGAGAATGTCGTATCTCACTATACTCAAACCTCTTTTACTTAACACAATCAACGTATCTCTCATCTCTCAAAACAATGTAAGAGCATAATTGACTCAAATCCATACATGTATTCATAATTACATCTTTAAACATTACATCTTTAAACACTAAGTAACAAACATAATTGGCTGACCTATGAATACAGAGCAGCATGTCCATTAAAGACAGACTTCTTTTCATATACTAACTTTCAACTTTATCTTAACTATTTTCCTAGACATGCACCGTCAAACCAAATCATTCATGGTTTCTTGGTGACATGCTAAAATAACAACACTAAAATAAAATTTCAAGAGACAGACAAATGTGCTAAGGGTATAAATTGAAGTTAACTATAAACCTCCAAGTCTTACACAATGAGATAAAGAGGGATGCACCATCTCATTACCCATATGGTCACATAAGCACACGTGATATGAAACACGTGTTACGACACTCTTTCTTTCCATCTGAAAGCGTATGTCTTCTTTCTAAAATAATGCATCATATAAGTCTTAATCCAAGTGTACATAGCATTTGACCTGAATTTTTCTTCTTACAAGTTCTTAAAAATCTCACAATATCAAGGAAAACTCACATCCAGTTATTCAACAAGTTCAATGGATTGTTGAGAATCCACTTCAATTACTATATATATATATACGCAATCGGTAATCTCATCTTAGTACTTAACTAAAGCAGTATATATATATGGTAATCCACCATAAATTAACACCACCTCATCTCTATATGTCACACAGATATTAGAGGTGATTGTTCGTATGAGAGAGCCAATCTTTGAACTTGTTTAACATACTTTTAAATGCAGACACAAAAATTTTGGATACAAACAAAATTCAAATGTCATTAAATATGAGCATTATATCATATATACCCTATATATGATTACAATCACAATCACAATCATAAATACTGTTCAACCTACACAAACCAAGATATCTAACATGTCTCTAGGTATTGGTTTCATATAATGATCATCCACTACCGAATGCATAGTTATATATTTCAGTATCACTTCTCTCTTTTCAGTCATATCTATTAAAAGATTGATCTTTGTGTCTATATTTGTTTTGTCATAATATTTGAAATCTCTTGTGTAAACAACAGTTAACCAATTGTCACAATAAATCATCAAACTCCCACTAAATTACTTATTACTCCCAAATATTATAAAAATCTATTCAACCAAACTCTTTCTTGAACTATAGAAGTACTAACCACGAATTATGCTTCCATCATAAAAAGTAACACATAATTTTGTTTCTTGTTTCTCCATAAGATAACGCTATCATTAGCAAGCAAATATAACCATAAGTAGATTTTTGCTCATCTGAATCACCTCCCCAATTAGCATCCATGTATCCTTTCAATACTAAATATTTTCCTCGACAATAAAGGAAATAATTTACAATTTTGTTCAGATATCTCAATATCCTTTCATAGCAATCCTATCATACTCCCCTAAATTAGACAAATATCTGTTAACCAAACTCATAGCATGAAAAATATCAAGACGAATACACATCATAGCGTGCTTCAAACCCCAAATATGCTAGAATACGGTACACTGGATATTTCATCTATTCATCAAGAATTTTAGGGTATATGTCATTGCTTGAACTATCGTCTATAACCATGAAATTTCAATGGATTTGCATTTTTGAACTTTGTATCATTCCAAATCCTTTATAATATAAGACCTTTGAGATAATTACAATAATCTCTTGGAACGATCTCTATGGGATTTAATTCTCAATCTGCCTTACCTATATTCTTCATTTTAAAATTGAAAGACAACTATTTCAAATCTAAAAGATATACTCCTTATCATTTGCATCTAACAGTATGTCATTACATATAAGGACAAAATTACAAGCTTGTCATCGAACGTCTTCACATAGACACAATGGTTCTTTGTCTATTGTAACAAAATTGTAAGAGATCACGTCTCTGTGAAATCTCAAATACCATTGTTTTAAAGACTTCTTAAACCCATAAATTGATCTACTCAATTTACATATTCTATCTTTCAGACCTTTAATGGCAAAACCCTTTGATTGTGTCATGTAAATTTATTCTTGAAGTTCTTTATTGAGAAAGACAGTCTTCATGTCCATCTGATCTAATTCTAAATCCAAATTTGTCACTATTGCCAATAATAAAATAATGAAGGTAAATCTCAAAACAATACTCTTTTACTGAGTGTAAACTTTTACTACAAGTCAAGCCTTATACCTTTTAATAGTTTCATCTATCCTACGCTTCGTTTTGAGAACACACATGTTCTCAATAACTTAGCGCCTTGATAGAATCTCAACCAATTCCTAAAGTATGATTGGATCTCATTGATTCCAATTCTTCTTCCATTGCCTTTTCCATTCACCCTTGGTGGGATAAGATAGAGTCTCATCCATGTTTTTAAACTCTTTGTTATTTTTTGAAGAAATAATAAATGTATGCCCTTCAATTTGCAAGAGGTCATGGGTACTCGACTGAAATTCAGTACTGTATTTCATCCCCAGATGGATAGTCAGTCTAAAAGAACCATTCAGACACTAGAGAACATGTTGGAGAATATGTTAAGATCCTGTGTCATGGACTTCAAGGGTAGTTGGGACCAGCACCTCCCGTTGATCAAGTTCACCTACAACAATAGCTATCAGGTTAGTATTGGGATACCACCATACGAAGCATTATACTGGAGAAAGTGTCAGACGCCCTTGTGTTGGGATGAAGTCAGAGAGAGATGGCTTAGTTTAATAGATTTGATTGAGGAGACTCGGGAAAAGGTGAATGTCATCCGTACTCGAATGAAGGCCACCCAGGATGGGCAGAAAAGTTATGCAGACAGACGGTGGCGACCTTTGGAGTTCAAGGAGGGAGACATGGTATTTCTGAAGGTATCCCCTTATAAGAGGATGATCTGATTCAAACAGCGGGAAAAACTTAACCTCAGGTACATAAGACCTTTCCGAGTCTTTGAGAAGATTGGGAAAGTGGTTGGACCTACCTCTTGAATTATCACGGATTCACGATTTATTCCATGTCTCGATGCTGAGGAAGTATCTTCCTGATCCTTCCCATGTACTGGAGCCTCCACCGGTAGAGTTGAGCGATGATTTGAGCTTTCTCGTCCAACCCGTAGCCATCTTAGATAGACAGACCAAGAAACTACGGAGCAAGAAGGTCCCAATACTTTGGAGGAATAACCAAGTTGAGGAGTAGACTTGAGAGCCCGAGGATGCTATGAGAAGGCAGTACCCCCAACTATTTGATGTATAGTTTCAGTTTAGTTTCGAGTATGAAACTTTTTATTAGAGGGTTATGAATTGTAATACCGATTTCTGATAACTGTATATCATGTATCATTTCTCATGATTTTATATATATATATATATATATATATATATATATATAAATATATATATTAACATCATTTTGAGACATCTAAAATAAAATTTTAATTATTTATTTATTTATTTTGAAGTTTCGTCTCAAAATCGCTAAAATCAAAAATTTTATCGATAAGCTGAAAACCTTCTCGACATGCCCTGGAAAGACTTAAAGAAATCGAAAATGGTTAAGAAAAAGCCTACACACTTAAATAATCGAACAAAAATTGTATAGGGACCAAAATACAAATTGTTAAGAGTTAGGGATCTAAATACAATCAAGGAAAGTTGAGGGACTAAGTTAAAAACCACTCAATAATGGATAATTAGAGCCAAATGATTGCTCAAGATGGCAGCAAGGCTGGTTAGTGGCCACATGAGATGATTCCATATTCAAGAAAGTTCATTGGATGAGAATTTATGCATGAAAACTCATAGATGGGAAATTATACATGAAAGCTAAATAGAGTAGCTTGTGACACTTCTCCTTGATATGGCCGGACAACAAGACATCAAATGGAGTGCATGGAGTTTGTTTAAGTCAAAAATTGCATGGTTTGAGTGATAGGATAAGTGTATGGTTGAGATGATGCATAGAATGATCCAATGGTCAAGGGCATTTTGCTAGATTTATAAAAGAACTTGGTTATGGAAACTTGGCTCATTTTCTTCACCCAATTTCCCTTGGCCAAGCATCTAGACTCCATATCATAAAATTAAGTTCAATCATGAAGCCAAAGAGATAAGAGCATTGTTGAAAATTTTTGAATTTCAAGATAGGAGTATAGAAATATTGTAATGGAATTCATGTATATTGTGATTTGATTTTGTTAAGGTGATTAAAAAAATTCAAGGATTCACAGGAGGTGTTGATATGTATTGTTAGCAAGAGATCTTACAAAGGAGGTAACATGTCCTAACTCGTACAATGATTAAATTATTCGATGAGTAGTTACATTAGTGTCCATACTAGCATGCTAGATATAGATTTCTATATTTGACTCTTTTGTAGTATTATTGTGATATCTCATTCTATAGAAATCAAAAATCTAAACTGGTTCTTCTTGTGTAAACTAGATTTCCTAAGTTTTAAAATGGTATAATATGTGAAACATTTCATGAAGGAATCAATTTTTAGTGATTTTTAGAAATTTAGCCTATTTCACCAACTCTATTTCATACTCTATGTACAGCCAGTATATTATGTCAATTTTTGAGATAACTTCTGTATTAATTTGAAAAAATTTTAAACATAAAAATTGTTGGTCTCTCTCTTATCTTTAATTTGAGCTAAAAATCGCTTGAATTGGAGTAGCATGCAAAAAGTTATAGTATTTTTACTAAAACTATGCAAAAGTACTTTTAAAACTGAAATTGAGATAAAAATAAAATTTTATAAAATTATACACTTAAAATTTGAGGATATTCTAAACTAAAACGTTTTACATCTATGTCTTATATTCTATTTGAGATAAGAATCACTTAAATTGGAGGAGTATACAAGGAAATACAGAAATTCTCCCAAAACTATGCAGAGTTGATTTTAGAAACTTAAACTGAAAGAGTTATAAAATTTTATAAATTCGTATGGTCTGAATTTGAAGTTAGTCTAAACATAAAAGTTGGAGATATATATCTTAAATTTAAGAAAAAAACTTGAATCTTTTGAATCCGATCAAAATTTTAGAAGATATCATGATTTTACTAAACCTACACATGGTAAGTTTTGTATGAATTTTTCTCTAAGTATGGAAATTTGAAATTTTACCTTATAAAAGAAAATAATTCCATATGCGTCTTGTAATCCGAAAATATTATATTATTGAAATAATTAAATTAAAGAAATATACATATTGTTTAATTTAGGCGTAGGGTTACGTTTTCATACGAGGGGTGACTCGTTCGAGAAACGAGGACAGTTAGAGGGAGTGGCGTACCCTCCCCAGTCGATGTGAGTGGGACGAACTATTTTTGACTTTAAATGAAAAATAGTTTCAATCATGATTTTTATAAATAAATTTTGAAATGTGATTTAAAAATATTTCAGTATTTGTGGTATGTTTTGAAATAATATTCTATGACAATTGCATCCTGATATTATGATGACTTGATAGTGCCATATTTTTATGAGTAAAGATTTATAAATGATGACATATGGCACATGTGTATGATTATGGGATGGCGTATAGTGGCTATAGCACACTCCCTACCATGGTATTGAGTATTTACCCGACAGGGTGACGTGGTGGGCAACACGGGAGCAGAGGTTTGAATCCCCTGTCTCTGACCAACAGATCCAATAAACGAGCACCACATGAGGACCGTGCCAATACCAAGGGAAGGGGGTTAAAAGAAAAATATATATGTTTTATTCATATGGTATTGTGATAACCCCTTGGTGATTTTATCCTAATTAGACCAAACTATGAATAAAATGCGTTTTATTACTGACCGACACCCCATGATTGATGATAATGATGCATATTATTTTGAATTATACAATATGTTTGCGAATGAATGAAATATGAATTGAAAACGTTGATTTGACTTACCACTTTCACAAATTTATTTATTGTCATTGTAAAGTTCTTGCACCCCACTACTGAGTACGTGGATTATACTTACCCCCTTATATTTACATTTTCAGCTTATATTGTACTTAACTCACATTGAAGTACTGTTCCACGAGCTTTACTGAGAGACGCTATCGGAGACTACCTTATTCAAATCTTCCACTGTATGATTTTGAATTGGTGATATCGGATAGGGTCATAACATTGGTCAAGTGTATCGGCCAGAAATTCGAGCTTGCGAACTACTGGTCCAAAGGTCTTCTTTAAGACGTGAATTTGGTAAGGCAACGCCACATACCTAGACTTGTGTCACCTCGATGTGCGAGTAAGGCATACCCGTGCCTCGAGGAGTCACGGCGGTCTGTTCGCATGCTCGATCTGCGGGTCGAGGCATGACAGATTTCGATGGTATAGCACTAGATTCTGTATCTACTCTATTTCGCTTCCAGTGTTTGTAAAATGATTTTCAAAGAAATTACAATTTGCCTCCTATGGTTCTATAACGTTAATCCTTATTAGGGGGTTAGGTTGACACCTAACCCTTTGCTTTCCCACTTTTAAGTACTAAAGTGGTCCTTTATGTAGAACTATGCGTCCCCGAGGACGATTGAGGCATACCAATAAGATCCCGCTCGAGACCGCGTTATCGTCTTAGACACCTCAGGCTCCTCCTGCTAGAGAAGCACCCCCACCGCAACCCACATTCCAGGAGATAATGGCATGGTAGATGGCCCACCGAGACCAGATGAGAGCACCACCCTCACCGGCGGTTGAGACTCCACCTATACCTGTAGCGGCACCGATGCCTTCTCCTACGCCGACGACTACGCCGTCCACTCGACAGGTAACAAAGGTCACCACCTTGCTGAGAGAGGCTAGAAGTCTAGGGTGTGTGTCCTTCTCTAGGACCCAGGCCCCGTTGTGGCTAGGAAGTGGCTCAAACGGATCAGAGAGGCCTGGAGGATATGGAAGTTGAGGACAGACTCAAGCTGGCGATAGCAGTCAGACTGCTAAAGGATAATGCCCATGAATAGTGGGACGATGTCAAGGATAGAGCGGATGAACTGCTAACTTGAGATGACTTTCTGAGAGAGTTTGATTCCCAGTATTACATGATGTTTAACCGCAACATAAAGCGGCGAGAGTTCCTGGAGTTGAAGTAGGGGCGGAAGTCTGTGTTAGAGTACGAGACTAGGTTCCGTAGACTGGCGGTATTTTCCCAGAGATAGTGTTGACTGAGGAGACCAAGAGATTCAAGTTTGAATATGGACTAAATATCGCCATCAGAGACCGGATGACAGTCTCCGAGGATGATACGTATGCTAAGGTTCTGCAATGGGCATTGAAAGCAGAGTAGAACATTAAAAAGCGGAACAAACTCCGCAAGCAACAAAAGCAAAGGAAGAGGCCCGAATTTACGCAGGGACAGAGCTCCAAGAAGAGTAGATGTCGAGGTTTATATAGCGACGGCCCTAGACAGGGGCTCGGAACTATACCTCATGGGTAGTATGGGCAATCATCAGCCCCGATGAGTACACCGAGAGGTAGTTTGGGCACTGCGCCATGGTCCGGAGGAGCGCAGAGAAAGTCCTGCCCGATTTGTAAAAGGGCACATCCAGGCCCATGCTGATTCTTTGGCAGATGTTATCAGTGCGAAAAAGAGGGACATTTCAGAGACCGCTGTCCTGATCTACGAGCTGAGGGGCACAGTCATGCCCCAGATCAGAACTTTCATAGTGGCCCCAGGGGTGGCTTAGTATCTTCTATGGTACCTCCTCGTAGTACCATAGGGAAGTCTTTCACTGGGAGTAACATGTCTGCTCCACCTCCTCATCAGCAGCCCAGAACAAAGACTAGACTATATGCTGTGACCAACAAGGAGGCATAGGCCAGTCCAGACATAGTAATAGATGCTACTCTTACTCTTCATCCTGATAATGTACAAAAACTCTAGATTATGATGTATTCGATGAACTTTGAAAGATGATATATATATATATCTATTTTGAGGATTTATCCTTAAGAAATTCCTAATTATTTTGATAATATTAGGCTAATGAATGTTATAAATTCGAGTGATAGGTACTATGATTATTTTCGGAAGAGACGCCCCGTGTGTTGGTTAACACTAGGGCGAATAGTTCTGTGTGAACACGGACTTTGCTCACTGCGCTGATAGAGCTCTAGCATCACTGGATGAAGCGTTGCTAGTCATTACTCCCTTAAGGGAGCAGATTCTCAGGAAAAAGATGTACCAAGACTGTGGAGTCAAGGTGAAGAGCACAGAGTTAAAGGCAGACTTGATTCTACTAGACATATAGGACTTTTACGCCATCCTAGGTATGGATTGGCTATACCGGCACAGAACTTCAGTGGACTGTTTTGCTAAGATAGTCAAATTTCAGAAACCAGAGTGTCTAGTATTGGTTTTCCACGGAATTAGATAGGTTCTCTCGAATTGTGTGATATCAGCTTTGGAGGGCCGTAGATTGATGAGTAAGGGCTGTACAATGTATTTGTCTCATGTTGTGGACACCACAGTGGAGGGACCAAGAATAAATGATATCCCAAAGGTGTAAGAGTTTCCCGATGTATTCCCTGAGGAGCTATTTGAATTACCTCCAGTCCGAGAGTTTGACTTCTTCATTTATTTGGCACCAGGCACTGTGCCTATTTCCATTCCGCCATACAGAATAGCCCTGGCAGAGCTGAAAGAGATAAAAGTCCAGTTGCAAGAATTGTTGGACAAGGGTTTCATCAGACCAAACACTTCGCCTTGGGTGCTCCGGTATTATTTACCTGAAAGAATAATTGCACTCTCAAACTATGCATTGATTATCGATAGTTGAATCAGGTGACCATAAAAAATCGGTACCCATTACCTCGGATTGATGATCTATTCGATCAGTTACATGGGGCTTGGGTTTTCTCTAAGATTGACCTGAGATCCAGATATCATCAGCTACGAATCAGAGAATGTGATATTCCCAAAACAGCCTTTAGGACCCGATACAGCCACTTTGAGTTCTTGCTAATGTCGTTTGGGCTGACTAATTCCCCAACAACTTTTATGGACCAGATGAACTGGGTATTCCACTTATTCCTGGATAGATTTGTCATCGTCTTCATTGACGATATTCTTGTGTATTCGAGGAGTGATGAGAAGTATTACCAACACCTATGGGTTGTATTGCAAACACTCCGTGAGAAGGAGCTATATGCCAAATACTCCAAATGCGAGTTTTGGCTGAGGGAAATTAACTTTCTGGGTCATGAGGTTTTTGTTGATGGGATCTTTGTGGACCCAAAAAAAGTTAAAGCTATTCTAAAATGGGAGCAACCATGGAGTGTTACGGAGGTGCGGAGTTTTCTTGGATTAGCGGGATATTATCAGAGGTTTGTAGAGAGATTCTCCAAAATTGTCGCTCCACTCTCCAACTTGACGCGAAAAGAGGTCAAGTTTGTTTGGGATGATCGCTGTGAGGTGAGCTTTCAAGAGTTGAAATTGCGACTAATATCAGCACCCATCCTCACTCTCCCTACTAGCGACTATAAGTATAAGGTATACTACGATGCCAACCGATAGGGACTAGGTTGTGTCCTGATGCAGAAGGATGAGTCATCGCTTATGCCTCCCGACAACTGAAGAGGCATGAACTGAATTATCATACTC
Source organism: Dillenia turbinata (assembly GCA_037126225.1). Classification (NCBI taxonomy): domain Eukaryota; kingdom Viridiplantae; phylum Streptophyta; class Magnoliopsida; order Dilleniales; family Dilleniaceae; genus Dillenia; species Dillenia turbinata. The sequence goes on along the minus strand of JBAMMX010000027.1, from coordinate 2,401,482 downwards.
ACGACTTAGAGTTTGCTGCTATTGTGTTCGCCTTGAAGATTTGGCGACACTATCTGTACGGGGTTACTTGTTGGGTGTATACAGATCACAAAAGTTTAAAGTATCTACTCACTCAAAGGGAGCTCAATCTCAGGCAGATGAGATGATTGGAGCTTCTCAAAGACTATGATCTGATTATTGACTAACACTCGGGGAAAACAAATGTCATTGTAGATGCACAGAGCCACAAGTTGTCATCGTTAGCACCCACCGAGAGTTCTTATCTCTCGTACCTTATTGAACTCCGCTCACTAGGAGTCAGACTGACCACAGATGATTCTGGAGTACTTTTGACTAGATTTGAGGTGAGACAAACTTTGTTTGACTACATTCGGGACCTTCAGTCTACTGATGAGGAGTTTCGGGAGATATTGAGAGGGTCAACAGCGGGAAAGATGGAGACATCCGAGTCAGGGATGATGGCTTAGTAGTTTTTGGGATACGTATCTACATTCCCAATGATGATGACCTTAGACGTGCCATATTAGAGGAAGCTCACTCTTCAGCCTATGCTATGCATCCTGGTAGCACAAAGATGTACCGGATGATTCGAGAAAGTCACTAGTGGGTGGGCATGAAGCGTGAGATAACCAGTTTTGTTAACTAATGTTTAGTATGCCAGCAAGTGAAAGCTGAGTATCGGCAGCCTACCGGCATACTACAGCCTCTTCTCATTCCTGAGTGGAAGTGAGAACATATCACCATGGATTTTGTAGTGGGTCTTCTGCGGATTTCGGTATGACACGATACTATCTGGATGATCGTAGATAGACTCACCAAGTCTGCACATTTCCTTCCCATCCGCGGTAGCTATCCACTAGAGGGTTTGGCTCGCCTGTACATCAGTGAGATAGTTCGACTACATGGTGTTCCAGTATCCATCGGACAGAGACCCATGTTTTATTTCTCGATTTTGGCCAAAGTTGCTAGAAGCCACTGCATTTCACCCCCAAATGGATAGTCAGTCTGAGAGATCCATTCAGACACTAGAGAACATGTTGAGATCCTGTGTCACGGACTTCAAGGGTAGTTGGGACTAGCACCTCCCATTGATCGAGTTTACCTACAATAATAGCTATCAGGCAAGTATTGGGATGCCACCATACGAAGTATTGTATGGGAGAAAGTGTCGGACACCCTTGTGTTGGGATAAGGTCGGGAAGAGACAGCTCCGTTTTATAGATTTGATTAAGGAGACCCGGGAGAAGATGAAGGTCATCCGTGCTCGGACGAAGGCTACCCAGGATAAGCAGAAAAGTTATGCAGACAAACGGCAGTGACCTTTGGAGTTCAAGGAGAGAGACATGGTGTTTCTGAGGGTATCAGCTTAGAAGGGGATGATCCGATTCAGACAGCAGGAAAAACTTAACCCCAGGTACATCGACCTTTCCGAGTCCTTGAGAGGATTGGGAAAGTGGCATACAGATTGGACCTGCCTCTTGAGCTAACACAAATTTACGATGTATTCCATGTCTCGATACTGAGGAAGTACCTCCATGATCCTTCCCATGTACTGGAGTCTCAACCAGTAGAGTTAAGCAATGATTGGAGCTTCCTCATCCAACCCATAGCCATTTTAGATAGACGACCAAGAAACTATAAAGCAAGGAGGTCTCCCTGGTCAAAGTACTTTGGAGGAATGATCAGGTTAAGGAGCAGACTTGGGAGCCCGAGAATACTACGAGGAGACAGTACCTCCAACTATTTGATATATAAGTTTAGTTTAGTTTCAAGGATAAAACTTTTTATTAGGTTAAGAATTGTAACACCGATTTCTGGTGACTGTGTATCATTTACCACTTCTCATGATTCTATATATATATTAACATCCTTTTAAGACATCTAAAATGAAATTTTATTTATTTATTTATTTATTTTGAAATTTCACCTCAAAATCGCTAAAATCGAAAATTTTATCGGTAAACTGAAAACCTTTTCGACAAGCCCCGGCAAGACCTAATGAAATCAAAAACGGTTAAAAAAAGGCCTACACACTTAAATAAAGTGTGGTTAGTGGCCACATGAGATGGACAATTAGAACCAAATGATTGGTCAAGTGGGCAGCAAGGCTAGTTAGTGGCCACATTAGATGGTTCCACATTCAAAAAAGCTCATTGGATAGAAATTTAAGCATGAAAGCTCATAGGATCGGAAATTATGCTTGAAAGCTAAATGGAGTAGTTTGTGACATTTCTCTTTGACAAGGCCGACCAACAAGACATCAAATGGAGTGCATGGAACTTGCTTGAGTCAACAATTGTATGGTTTGAGTGCTAGGACAAGTTTATGGTTGAGATAATGCATGAGATGATCCAATGGTCAAAGGTATTTTGTTAGGTTTATAAAAGAACTTGTTTATGAAAACTTGGCTCATTTTCTTCACCCAATTTCCCTTAGCCAAGCATCTAGACTCCATGTCCAAAAATTAAGTTCAACCATGAAGCCAAAGAGGTAAGAGTATCGTTGAAAATTTTTGAATTTCAAGATGGGAGTATAGAAATGTTCTAATAGAATTCATGTGTATTGTGATTTGATTTTGTTAAGATGATTAAAAAAATTCAAGGATTCAAAGGAGTTGCTGGTATGTATTATTAGCAAGAGATCTTATAAATGAGGTAACATGTCCTAACTCATGCAAGGATTAAATTATTTAATGAGTAGTTACATTAGTATCCATACTAGCATGCTAAATATAGATTTCTAGATTTGAATCTTGTATGGTATTGTTGTGATATCTCATTCTATAGGAATCAGAAATCTAAATTTTTGTTCTTTTGTAAACTAGACTTCCTAAACTTTAAAATGTAATATTATGTGAAACATTTCACGGAGGAATTGATTTTTAGTGATTTAGTATGTTTCACCTATTCTATTTCATACTCTGGGTCCTCATTTTGTCAATAAATGAACTTGAATCTGAGTAGCATGCAAAAAGTTATGGTATTTTTACTGAAACTGTGCAGAAATAGTTTTAAAACTAAAACTAAGATGAAAATGGAATTTTATAAAATAATACACTTAAAATCTGAGGACGGTCTAAACTAGAAACTTTTAGATCTATGTCTTGTCTTCAATTTGAGATAAGAATCACTTAAATTGGAGGAGTACAATAGGGTTACTTTTGCATACGAGAGGTGACTCGTTCGAGAAACGAGGACAGTTAGGGGGAGTGACGTTCCCTCCCCAGTCGAGGTAAGTGGGATGAACTATTTCTGACTTTAAATGAAAAATAGTTTCGATCATGATTTTTATAAATAAATTTTGAAATGTGATTTAGAAATATTTTAGTATTTGTAACATGTCTTGAAATGATATTTTGTAACAATTGCATTCTGATATTATGATAACTTGACAGTGTCATATTTTTACGAGTAAAGATTTATGAATGATGATATATGGTACATGTGTATGATTATAGGACGGTGTATAGTGGCTATAGCACACTCCCTACCACGGTATTGAGTGTTTATTCGATGGGGTGATGTTGTAGGGTAACATAGGAGCAGGGGTTTGAGTCTCCTGTCTCTGACCAACGGATCCAATAAACAAGCACCACGTGAGAATCGTGTCAACACCAAAGGAAGAGGTTAAAAGAAAAATATATGTATTTTATTCATATGGTATTGTGGTGACCCCTTGGTGGATTTTACCCTAATTAGACCAACTATGGGTAGAATGTGTTTTATTACTGGCTGACACTCCATAATGCATGATTGATGATAAGGATGCATATTATTTTGAATTATACGATATGTTTGCGAATGAATGAAATATGATTTGAAAATGATGGTTTGATTTGCTACTTTCACAAATTTATTTATTGTCATTATATAATTCTTGCACCCTACTCACCGAGTATGTGGATTATACTCACCTCCTTATAATTATATTTTCAGCTTACACTATATTTGACTTACATTGAAATACTGTTCCACGAGTTTTACTAAGAGACGTTATCGGGTATGTGTTCATACCCATCCTTATTTTTGATTAGATCATGTATATAAATATTATATGTAAATTTGAGGCAAATGTTTTAAAGAAAATTTTTGAAACTATCTTCTTCAAATCTTCCGCTGTATGATTTTGACTTTGTGATATCGGGTAGGGTCATAACATTGGTCAAATGTATAGGCCAAAAATTCAAACTTATGGACTACTGGTCCAAAGGTCTCCTTTAAGACGTGGATTTGGTAAGACAACGCCACGTATCTAGTCTTACGTCACCTTGATGTGCGAGTAAGGCATACCCGTGCCTCAAGGAGTCGTGGCAGTCTGTTCGCGTACTCGATCTGCGGGTAGGGGCGTGACAATTTAAATTCCTTCAATTAAGATCAACACCATTCCAATGATCCACTATAGACAAAACTATCCTTTGAATCGACTAATTCAAATAACAAGACTCTATATCCTTCACATCACCTTTACTAGGAAAATCATTCTCTAAAAATGTGATATTTTATGATTCAATTTCTCCTACAATACCATCATCTTGTTCACCAATGAACACTTAGCCTTTAAACTGATCGAAATATCTTATAAAGATACTATTATTTCCATAAGAACTCATTTTTCTAAAATTATTGAAAAAATCTTAAATACAGACAGTCAATCCCAAAAGTATGAGATTACTCAAACATAATTTTCTATCAATCTAAAGTTCATATAACATCGTTAGTACTAACTTTGAAGATACTTTTGTTCAAAATATAGGCCGTAGCCAATAAGGCATCTCCCTAAAGGGAAATCGGCAAATTAACCTATGTCATCATGGATCCTATCATAACCAATAATGTCATATTCTTTTTCACTTTAACACCACTCTCCTAAGGTTTATAAAGAATTGTCAAATGTCAGATTATGTCTCTTTTATTATTCAGATCTTTGAATTATCTGACAGATATTTACACTATCTATCCATTTGATTCTCTACCTCACTTATATAAGGTCTAAAAGTATTCAAGTTTTTAGACATGTGAGAAAACAAATAGACATGACCAAATCGCGTGAAACCATCAATAAATATAAAGAAATACAAAACTCCACGTCTAACCTTCATATTCATTGGACCAGGAATGTTCGAATGGATTAGCTACAATTGAAAATCAACCCATATAGTTTTTCTAAATGATTTTCTAGTCATTTTGCAAACAACACTACGTTTTCACATTGGCAAATCAACTTTTGTGAGTAAACCCAATATTCCTTTTCTTACTAGTTGATTCATCCTATCTTATCCTATGTGACCAAATCTAACATATCATATCATATCATCAATATTTGTAAAATGATGAAACCACTTACAAATTGTCTAAAACTAAAATACATGTCATTCAAATACAAATCAAACTTATCTCTCTAAAAGTTCAAAATATAGCCAAATTTCAAAAGAAACAAGAATATATAAGATTCTGTCAAATTTCTGGAAGGTAGAGAATATCATGTAAAATGAGAGTTCGGCCACTTCGTAACTCTAATCTATAAGTGTCAACTTCTCTATCATTCACTTTTACATTGTTCTCCACATAGATCTTTCTCCTACCAGAAGACATTCAACAAAAATCCACAAATGTCTCTCAGCCTGTTCTCATATCGGAGTTGTTTTTTTGTGATCTGTCTCTAGTCTCTTTTTCTTTCTTGCTTGCATTCTGGTCTCTCTCACGCTTAGAATCCGAAACACCCTTATAACTAGATTTTACAATAAAAGCATCAGCTGGAATATTGCAGCACAAACCTGCTCATCCTCAAACTCAATATGGCAAGTAGTATTCGAGAAAGTTTTTACACTATCATTGTAAATCAAACTGACTTTCAGATGCTCCCACTTGGCAGGAAAAGATCGAATCAAGGTTTGAACTTTCTGGTTATTGGAGAGAATATAACCAGCTGACTTCCACTCTCTAATCATGTTAGACATGATCCTTAACTATTGTTTGATACCGTGGCCACCTTACTTTTATTCGGTATTAAAGTTTATGGTCATTCATATAAGATGAGTCATTGGTACCTCTACATTTCTTCTTAAGGTACACTCAATTGCCATTCATAATCACATATTACTCATACTTAGATATCATGTCATCAATCACATAGCTAACTAGAATTGTTCGAGTAGTGAAATTTATCCTTTTTTATGCCTTGTAAGTATCTTGTTCCCTTCTCTATAGGGCAATATTGCCCACACTAGGGTGGTACATGACATGTTTGATACCTTCCAAGGTATCATGTTCTTTTATCATATTTCACATTTTATGATATCATATCTCATAATCGTCGTCATTTAATTTGTTTTTTTCTATTCAATTCTATAATAATGGATTTCGATACTATGGTTTTGTTTTCTAAGAAAGCGGATATAAGTATTAATACTCATATCAAACATACAATTTTATACTTCAAAATTAACATTTATGACAAGTCAATATTAGATATAGAATCGAAATTTCACTAGATTTCTAATCATCATCTATAATTCTAATGTATCACAATTATAAATTTAATTTAAAATTACAAAATTCAATAGATTTTAGATGAAAATTATTCAAATTCTTCCAACATAAAAACTTACCACTTATATACACAAAGTATTTAAATAATATTATAATTTTAGACGAAAATTATTCAAATTCTACTAATCCAAAATTTTCATTTAAATACATAAAATATTTAAATAATATTTTAATTTTGAATGAGAATTATTCAAATTCTACAGATTCAAAATTTTCATTTTAGAGACCCTAATTTTCCTTTATATATATGATCATGCAATTCTACAAATATAGCCAACAATTGCTTACAAGAAACTTTACATAAAAAAAATTTAAAAGTTTTTCTATAGTATGATCATGATCTTAAGCAATAGTCACAACACATGAAAGAAAATATGTAAATAAATTATCTCATTCAGGACAAATCCATTCGAGATATTATATTTATAATTCCCTTAAATAACATGAAAATCAAATATATATCACATAGTTTATGTCAAACTCTATCAATTTACCTAAATTTTGTAATACTTAAGGAATACATTTGAATAATGCATAATAATCTTATTTCTACCCATGGTTTGTTATTTATGGTCCTTTTGTATTGATTTGCACAACCTTTGGTTGCAAAACTTTTAATATTAATTAATACAAAAAAGGGAATTTATATGCCTATGCACGTGTTGATAATTTTGTAATTCAATGTCCTGGAAAAGTGAATAGAGATGGTCAGCTCAAAAATGCAAAAAAATAAAAGAATAAAAGAATCAGAAATTGAGCTCAACTAGACTCAAAGGGCATCTCCACGTGCAGGTTCGGAGTTAAGGTCGGTGGCAGTCCAAATCAGACATCCCTGTCCGTCCTTCCAAGTCTGCCATTTTAGTTATAACACTTGCCATTATTTACACAAGTGCCACTCACCGTTCTGTGTTGGCTGCTGCTTTACATTTACCAAATTATGAAATTGTACATACGTTTAAACAAAAACAATATAGATAAAATTATAAACTATATTATTATTATCCAAAATAATAAAAAACTATATCAATTCATTCCACTAATAATTCCTCTTAAGTCAAATGATTTTTTAAAATAAATAACACTTATTTCCTTTTCATAAAATATATTAACTTGTTTTGTAAGTAATTTTCCTGTTAATATTTTTTTCGATAATTGTGATATATGCAAATTATATGATTTTTCTCTCTATCTCTATCTCTGACTCCCTCTTATGTCCTCGTGTTCCTTGCTTCACCGATGAGCTAACATCATATAACTTAATTATATAATGTATATGTGAATTAATCAGAGTGAAATACACTTTTGTAAGAATAGGAGAATGATAACAAGTAGACATGCTAATTTGGGAGAAAGGCCAACATTTCGTTGGTCTAATGAGAATGACACTAATATCCCATACTAAGAATCAAAATTCGAGTTTTGATAGTGATAAAAACAATGTTAGAAGAGCTCTCTTTTTATAATGGACCTGATAACAACTCGAGCGAAATTAATTTGAACGAAACTCTGGATACTCAACGGTAGACCAAATCCAAGACAAAAAAAAATGGGGAGAAAGAGAGATGCAAGAAAACAACCATATGAATTAATTACTGTATTTCTCGTATATTTTAGAAATGTGGCTAGAAGTGGAGATTTTTCAAAGATATGTGAATTTTGTATTTGTCTCTCTTCTTATCTTTCTTATTTCTTTAATTAAATTGATGAAACAAAGTTTACACAAAAATGAAAATTTAAAGTATTAATCTAATTTGGATTAGGCGATGATGCAAGGAGCTTTAAGTTAAGAGAAAAACAGCTGCTATGACTCAATTTTGAGATATTAATGATGTTCAAAGGATCGAAAAGGGCAGAGTATCAATTTGAGATTTTTCTAGAGTAATTGACGATAGATGAAACTTCAGACCGGAACTAATGTTGAACAAGAGAAAAAATTGATTTTGATTCAAAATAAAATTTGCGATAATCAAAAAGATAAACTAAGGTTATAAACATGTTTAAACAAATGAAAAGATGTGATTTCGAGTATCAATTTGATCAAATGACAACTTACCGACTACCATAAATCGTTGGTGCACCAGTGATGATGGTATTTCTGGTGAGAAAAGATAAAATTGATGATGATAGAAGGATCAAGATGAAAATTAGATGGTGATAAAATGTTAATTTGAGAAAAATTAGGGGTGTTAATAGTGTCGTGTCGTGTCTAATCGTATCGTATTTATATTTCGTGTTAAAAGTCCAAACTTATACACAACTCATTTTACTATTGTATGTATTGTGTTTGACCCGTTTATAATCGTGTCATATCGTGTTTATCTGTTTAATCCATTTAATTTGTAACCAAATTAAAACAAGTCACTCAACCCGTTAATCTGTCAAATTATTTTAATATGATTTTAGAATTCAATGAATTTTAAAGTAGAAAATATTTATAAATAAGAATATTGCATCACTAACCATCTTATCACATCCTTTACAATAGCAAAATATCCAAAATATTATAATATTTAACATAATTTTATCGAATCAAATAGATCAACCCGTTAATTTTGATACGACACGATTCACTTAATTTTTATCGGATCATCTATTTAATCCAGCAGATCGACACGACATGACCCATTTTTAAATGAATTGTAACCGTATCAATCTAATTATGCCTAAAATAGATTCGTGTCAATCTAAACCCACTAATTTCGCATCGTGATAACGTATTATGATAAAAATTGTTAAAAAAAAAACTAAAGATTTTAAGAGAATATATCAGAGAATATAAGTTGTTTAAATGTTTTAAAGAAAATGAAAAATTGCAAAGGGAAATACAAGTAAAGAAGAGAGAGAAAACATGTGATTTTCATGTGTTACAATTAGCGAGAAACTTTAATCGAATAAATCAAAAAAGAATAAAACAATAACAAATGTGACAAAATGATAAAAATTATAAGTATAAAAAGTAAAATGACAGATTTAAACTGAATTAAATATCAATTCATATGAGTTAATTAGTCTTATTCATATTTTTTAATGTTAACTAACAATATAAAATTTTAACTAAATAAAATGTAACAGTACTTCTAATCATTACTCCAGGATATTACGTGCTAAATGTAAGTTGAGGTTTCTGAATTTTGCGACCTGAAATTGAACCTTGCCGTACCTACGTACAGCCGACCCGAGATCTTACCCACTATAAACTGAGAATGCAAATAAACGAAGGATACGGTGGCATTTTAGTAATCCGCACGAATTAAAGAAGTAAGCTGACTCGATTCATGCGTGTGAAACCTTTTTCGCACCCTTTTCTCTCTCCCTTTTACTCTTTTCTCTCTCTCTCTCTCTCTCTCTTTCTCTCTCTAAATTTCGACTGCCTTTTATCAATTCAACTACTTCGCTCTCAAGTAATTGAAGGAGAAAACAGATTCTCTCTCTAGGAATCAGAGACGAATATGGATCGGAAATCGGGAAGAGACATGAAGAGAAGTCCTTCGGAATTGGCTCTCCATGAGTTTATCCGACGATATAGCGCTCCTGACAACGACAATTCCATTCCCGAAGATGAAGACAAACTCATGGAAACCAAACCTTACACTCATACTCACAACAGAGACAGAGATTTGGTCGAAACTCAAGGCTTTGTCGACGATGAAGACGACGACGACAAATGCTTTGCCGATATCTCCGCTTCTGATCTTAGCTTCGCCTTCAGAAATCATCGGGTCAGCTTTCTCTTTCTTTCTCTTTCTTTCTCTACACGGATAGCAATTTGGTCGCGTCTCGTCGGCGGTGGTCACGTGGAGGTCACGTGAGGCCGACCATTCAATTTTGATTTTAGAAATAATAATAAAATAATTATAGGATGTGGTAGGTTGGGCACTTGGTAGTACGTAACTTGTGAAATGCAATCATATCCGTCCAAAATAAATGATTTTTTGTGGTGATCGCTGAATATTTTGCCACGTAGCGTTAGAAAGGTGGAACAGGTATTGGGGGACACGCAGCGGCGGATCAGGATTTAAGGGTAGAGTAAAATATTTTTACTAAACAAAATTATATATATTTTTAAGTCACGTACACAATTTTTTTAGGGATAATTTTTTATTTAATATATAAAATTTAATAAAATTTTTTATTTTAGTGGGGGCAATTGCGCCCAGGTGGCTCCGCCACTGGGGACACGTCGTCTATACTGTCAGAGACTAACGGACAAAAATAGCTGATATGGAATTGGCGGCTTCCAGTTTTGATTTGATAGCGGTAGCTCCGGTGCCATAAGCCAATAAGCCGAGCCCTTTACTTGACCATGTTTATGGTTATGTAAATTATGTTGAATTGATCCGAAAGGTGTATTGAAAATCAATATGACAAAGAATCCTAGTAGTAATAAATTTTGTGATTATTTATGAATGCCTTCACTGTTTCAAGAAAACTGATATGAAGCAGAGTAGGTTAAGATTGTTTGACAAGCATCCAACCAGTGTTTGAGAATTGCCGAGAATAGTAATAAGTTTTACTTGCCTTGGAACATGTTTGTCAATTGCTTCATGAGAGGCATAACATTCTGCTTTGGAGGATGTATCATGCCATACGCCCATCAACTGAGAGGCTGACCAGAATTTTTCAAGTTCCTGTACATGTATGTATGTCCTATCCTATTTGTAATGGTGGCCGTCACTCCATCCTTCGCCTATAGAATGCCCATCCGTTACCTTTTTGTTGAGGAAATCCAGATGGCCGATAAATTTGAGTGGCTTTGGTCAATGGTCCCTAAAAGAGTGGTTGGCAGCCATCCAAAATCCTCAGGCAAGCTTTTATATCTTTGGGACTGAAGCGCGGCAAATTTTTCTTGTTGCAATTGTTTTTCTATGTAGTATGGATGATCAGAAACAAGAGCCACTCCCTTGCCTATAAGGAAGACCCTATTAGAATAGCAGCTTCTATTACAAAAGTTAAGTCTAGAAATTTTTGGAAGCTGTTCCTGACTATGGTAAAAACTTTGCTTTCCTGCAAATGTGTGAAAGTTGAAGTGCAACTATGATGTAGCATTAAGACCAACCCTACTGGTGATATCTGTGGTGTTTAGGGATTCAAAAGGGGCAGTGGTGGCTGCCTTGATTAGTCAAGGGTTCTTCATTTCTAATGAGGTTGGAGAAGTGGTAGCTACTTCTTAAGTTGCCCTGCTGGCTACAAATTGGGACCTCAGAAAGGTTTGGTTTGAGAGTGATGCACGGGGTATATCTAAAAGATTGAGTAAGTGGGATATCCAACCGAACTGGGTAGTTCCATCTTCTCTTCAGCAAGAACTGCTCTAGGTGCTTTACATAACTGGAAAGTGTCTCATGTCTGCACGAATGGGACTAGGCTTGTTCGTGCTCTTTTTCAATGGCCTGTTTCTTCTTCAGATTCATATTGGATAGTTTCCTTCCTGAGCATTACTGGCCTTGGAGGAGGATTACTGGTTTTTGCAATATTGGAATCATTGGCGAAAGTTCCCAAAAAAAAAAAAAAAAAGTGTAATGATTGATTTGTATACATGGCTTTGGACGTGGAAATGGCTTTCATTTTTTGAGTTGCCCATGCTTCATAGTGACAGGTAAGAGTAGTGTCAAAGAAATAAAAATTACACTAATGAAGAGTAGGAATTAAGGTTAATCTCCACCTAGAAAAGATGATGGTCTATGTATTCACTGATTTATGATTTAGGGAGAGCCAGGGATTGAGAAGGATATGAAGTATTGGATTAAGAATGGCGGTTGAACTTGAAATGGTTTTGGGATCCTATGGATACAAAAAGTCCAAGCTGGTTAAAGAAAAGGTTTTTGAAGATCTACAAGCAAAATTTAGTGATTTGACGAAGAAAGATCTGATGAAAGAATGAACACATTAGGATAAGGTGCAATTTAGAGTATGTTAAGAACCATAGACTAAGCTAGTTTGGTCATGTTCAAAGGATTCCTTGATATGCACTATAATGAAATGTGACAATCCACATGAGGGTGTCTCAGCAACAAGAGGAGGGTCTAGTAAACATGAAAGAAACATCTAAGTCAGTATCATTTTACGTCACCTAGAATCCTAATTCTGAATAGAATAAAACAAGAAAATTAGCTCACTTGGCCAGCCTCAACTTTTGGATATAAGGTTTGATTTGAGTTAGAGTGACAAGAAAACGATTGGATATAGAATAGCATAACGTTGAACTTTTCTATTTTAACAATAAATAAATAAAGATTATATATTGGGTTTTTTCCCAAAGTTGCTTCTTTCCTAGGAGAAAGATGCTTGTTAGCCAGAGGTGCAAGGTCATATATAATTTGAAGGATTTTTAGAGGGGAAAAAAAAATAGAATATGACAGAGACTACCAATGAATAAAAGGTGATTGAGCCCTTAGAAAATTTTGAAATTAAATGTTCCTGATAAATTTAAGATATAAGCCGAATTCTGCACATGTGAATTAGCAGTTTATATTCAACTTTTAGGAAGAAAAGAAGTTCGTAATTCTGCTTTGTAGAAACATCCTTATTCCTTATTGATGCTTTAACATGTTTAAGTTGTTCCTTATAGAAGTTGTTAGACAATCTTGATACCTTCTTATATAAAGGTGTCTATTAGATTGAGGAAAGAGTTTTAAAACTAGTTTGAGTTTTCATCAAGTTAAAGTGACAAAAGGCTGTCAGTAATAAGTTTTTTCTTGATAAATTGAATTAATGCCTCTTGTTGTCTCATAATCATATTAGTGGGTGTGGGTAGAGTCCTTTTGAAATATGTCAAGCTTGTCTTATTTGCCATTTCAATCACTTGATGCACAGTGAAAACGAAGGAATCTTTTGAATACCTTGCTCAATCTATCTTTACACGCACACATGCACTCCTCTTGCTTTCTGTTTCGAAAATAGTGAACTTCCTCTCGGGGCTAATATATATAATAGCTTCACTAGACAAATAAAAATGAGCCTTCCACTATTGAGTTTTTGGGTATATTTTCATAGGTTCCAATAATGCCAATTTGAAGCTAGCAGGTCCCATGCCATGCATGGTGCAATGCAGTTGGGTCATGTGAAATGGAGTGGGGATGGAAATGGCATTACCGGCCTTCCCAAATATTTAAACAGAGTAAAATATTTTCACATCACCTTTTAGCACATCCATTGGTTGTTATGTGTTTCAAGAAGGCTGCCATTTCTATGCTAATTATTATCTAAATTCTGATCACAAGTCGAACATGCGTAGAGTGTAAACTCTCTACCCAAATTTGCTGTCTCTTTAATGAGGTATTCCATTCCAGTGTCTTAAGTTGGTAGTTAATGGAAAAATGTGCTGTTACGATACAGATCCAGCAAGCAAGCGGGCGGTTGTTGATTCTGCCTTTGGTTCTTAATTTAACGAATTACAGAGCTTTTTTTTCCCCCCTGCTCAAATGCATTTGCAAGCCTATTTTATGAACTTATAAAAGTGCAATCAGTCTGCCATGAGAATGATAAATTGATGGCATAAGACAAAAAGTCATAAGTCGATAGGCCTCTTTCAAGAACGAAGATCATGCTGCTACTAGTAGCGGACTGTGGTGAGTGATCTAGGTGCGGCCAAAATAGGATTGTTGAGGTTATAAAGAAAATTATCAAACTTTTGAGCAGGCAACTATGTATTTTTCAATGGGGACTTACTGGGAATACATAAGATTTTGAGGGGGAATAAGTGCAATTTTTTTTTTGGGGGGGGGAGGCATGTCCCCCCCAAGGTTCTACTAGATTCCGACCCTTCTGTTACCTCAGCTAAAAATGTGCTGTTGCCTCTTTTGTCATCTGAGTTACGGCATTCTTTTTAATGTATCCCCTGAGATATGTTGAGAACCAATGTTGTTATTTTCCCAGCCTGTAATGGCTTTTATGCCTTAAAGGCACGACTGGATTCATCATAATCTTGTTATGGCTCTTAAAAGCTCATGCAATGTTTTACAGCTGTAACATTTTATAGCTTACATATACTTGATTTAGCATCACTTTCTTGATTGTTATTTATGCCTATGCCTTTTATGATTTGTTTTATCTAACTTGTTGGTGATTGTCATTTGTTCTTGTTTTCTTGTATACAGGACATAATCAATAGCTTTTCTAATTCTGGTGGACTGGCAGAATCCCTTCTGTGGCATCAGAATGTTACTCCCAAGAAATCTGCTGTCTCTGCAACCATGGATTCGCAGTCATCAATATGTGGTATGAACGAAGTCATTTATCATTTACAATTGATGGTCCACTTGTAAGTATAAAAATATATATAAACCAATTTGAGAAAGGTTCCAATGCAGTCTCTCCTTCTCTTTAGAATTAACCTAGTAAAGTTACGTTTGACTTGCTTATTTGGGAAATTGGTCAGTTGACAGTCCAAGCAAAGCTCAGAAACCAAAAGGAAGAGATGATCATGCTAGCGGAGCTGCTAGTGGTTCTTCACAGGAACAATCTGATGATGAAGACAGAGAGATTGAAGCTGGTCCATGTGAGCAAAGCACAGATCCAGTCGATCTGAAGCGCATCCGAAGGTATGTTACTATCAAAAGATGGTTTTAAATTTATTCCTGGTTCAAATACATGACGTTGTTGTGTTACAGAATGGTTTCTAATCGAGAGTCTGCAAGACGATCAAGACGAAGAAAGCAAAGGCATTTGGCAGATCTTGAGACCCAGGTAATTAACATTTTTTATGCTTATTTTGTCTCTCAAGGAAATGCAACATGCTCTATACTGGCTGCCAAAATGATGAGACACATGCAAATCGGAAATTAAAATATTACTCCTCTTTGAAGTTCTTGCTGAGAATTAATTTGCCTTCATTTTGTCTTCAAAACTAGTGGAAAGATGTCTTTATGCACTTCAACTTCCTGATTTATTCTGCTCAGAAGATGTGATAGAGCTTTCTTGTTTCTTGTGAGTTGACATCTTTGGTACTCAGGTAGAACAAATGAGAGGAGAAAACTCTACTCTGTACAAGCAGCTGACAGATGCTACTCAGCAGTTTAAAGATGCTTCTTTTAGTAATCGTGTACTCAAATCGGATGTAGAAGCTTTGAGAGCCAAGGTTAGTATCTTCCTTGTTTTACTCGAGCTTTAAATGCTTGCATTTGTTTGTTTAGGCTGCCATCCCGTACCGACACTCGCTGGACTATATTGTATGAGGAAAAGATAGATCAGAGACCCATTTGGCCATGGGTTCATCCATCCTATGCTTCATTCACACTAAAATTTTCTTTTCTTAACTTCCGTGGGAGGAACGACACACTTAAACTCCCATGGGACTTGAGCCTTGAGTGAGGAGAGCACTAGATTGTAGTTTCAATGTGGACAATTTCATAAATTTTGTGCAGCTTGTGGGTTTTGCAAATTAGTTTTCATCGTAGCTGCCAACTCTGGTTCCCTAGTAGTTTGAACGAAATCTTGACAACATTTCCCTATTGTGATTAGGTTGCATTTCTGGTTCCCCTTGGGTGGTTACTGTTCAGCTGAAGACATTGCTTTTCCTTGTATTCCATTGGTTAGAAATTATTTATCTTTTAAAATGTATTGGCAGACTATTAGAATATAAAGATGAAGACTACAATTGTAGGACATGCAAATTATTGTCAACTGCAATGTGTGGTATTGTCAACAAAACAAATACTTGTTCATTGGAGTTAATTTATTCCTGGTTGTCTGTATGTACTAATGGAACCAGTCTGTTGATCATAGGTGAAGTTGGCTGAAGACATGGTTGCACGAGGATCTTTAACCTGCAGTTTAAACTTTCTCCTTCAAAGCCATTTGAATTCGCCCCAACCGCTTAACACTCAAAATGTATGCCAGGCAGCAAACGTCTCCCCAACAATCACTGTTCGTGGAGAAGATCCTTCATATGCTGGACTACCGATTTCAGCTCAGAATTCAGCACCTGGACTTGAAAGTGGGGACAATCAGAACAACAATGTGGAAAACAACATTCTGAGTGATGCAGTGAGCTGTGGTTCTTCTACTCCGTGGCATTGGGACTCTCATGTCTCTCCAATCTCCAAGTAGAGAAAAGCTTTCTTTCTATGGCAATGTCTATGTTCCGAGGATTCTGGTTATTTCAAAGAATGCCTCGTTCTTATTTGTGTCGGACCCTAGTATTGGTGTGAACTACCGATGTGTGTGTTGATGCTGAAATGCTGAAATCATAACTTGTGTAATATTTGATGTTATTGTCAGCAATTTCTTTATACATAGCTTCTAGTCTCACTCTCCCGAGTGCTAGTCATCCTGAGCTCTCGCATGGTGCTAGTTATCCATCATCTCAAGCTTGCAAATCTGGTAGTTTAAAATCTTAGGCTCAAAGATGTCATTTTGTGCAGTTTTTCCTCGGCAGTTGCATGGTTTACTTTTCACAATGAGCCTCTTAAGGTAGTCTTAACAACTTTCAAGACTAAATTAGAACCAAAACTATAATGGGATGTTCTTAATCTTCTTTTTTTTTTTTGGTAGAAAGAGACAAGGGAGAAACAAAGACCCATAGCAACACACTAACGAAAACCACCTCTTCTTTTCTCAGCACTCTCCTTATCCTCTTTCAGCCACCTAATGATTGAAAGGGGAGGGAGGTTCAGTTCAATCAATCCAACAGCATTGCCCAAAGCTAAAGAAGCTAGATGATCAGCACAAACATTGGCCTCCCGGTAGATATGATTTATCCTTCCCACATTCAAATCTCAAAGCAAATCCTTGCATTCCTAGACGATAAGCTATAGGGAATGATCTTCATGAGTGTACTCGTTGATCATATGAGTGAGGATAATTGAGTCCACTTCCACTACGAGTCTTTGAAAATCTTTTCTTTTGGCTACTCTCAGCCCCTCCCTTAGTCCTCAAGTTCCAGTGACTAGAGGTTGAGTTTTACCAATGTTAATCATAAAACCAACTACCTAGACTCCCTCCCAGTTCCTAAAGATTCCCCCTGCCATTGCTTGACCATATGCCTATCTGCAAGCTCCTTCGGTATTAAGTTTGACAACCCTTTTCTCAGGAGGGGACCAGCTGATCATTTTTATCTCTCTAACATCCGTCTCCTTCCCCATCTTCTTAGCAAAGACCACCTCAATAGCCAACCTCCTAACTTCTCTAGCCGCTTCATAAGCGGGCACCTGGATCTTCTGGATCAATCTACTGCACCTGCACTTCTAGATGGTCCAACAAGAAGACACGAATAGATCATTTTGGAGACCAAAAAGTCTCTGTTGTTTTTTGGTTGCGCCCTCCTTTAGCCAAGCCACCAAAGGGAGGTTCCAAAAGCTCTCTACTTTCTCTAGATCTGAACAAACTGATAGCCACATCAATCTAGCTAGCTCGCAGTCTTTGAGAGAATGAAGCACACTCTCCTTAACCTCATTACATAAAGTATAGGTGGCCTACTCGCAAAGCTTCTTTTTTCTTCTTTCTACATTAGTAAGGATTTTCTCTTGACCAGCTAGCCACAGGAACATTTTTATCCTCTCAGGGCCATTAATCTTCCACACCCAATCACCAAATAGATCCAGACAATTTGTTTGCCCTAAATCACTTATCAACAACTTTTATACTGAAACAACAGAAAACACACCATCACTGGAATCTTTCCAATAAAATGTGTCAGGTCTGACCCCTACTCTAGGCACCAAAAGCCCTCTAATCTCTTCCACCTTTTTTCTAGGCAGAAAAACTTCCAACTCCCTCACATTCTAGCCTCCCTATTCTGAAATGAAGCGACTAACTTTAAGTTGTGGGTATGGATCTTGGAGCCCTCGAAAGCACTCAACCAAGCTTTAATTTCCTACCCAACAATCTCTCCAAAAATCAATAGTATTGTCATCTCCAATCCTTCGCCTTAGAACACTCCTCAGGCAATCCCTGGTCCTTAGCATTCCCCTCCACAGGGCAAACCCCCTTGCCTTCTGGGTTGCTGCAAAAGGGACTACCCCTTTAAGTACTTCTCACGCAACTCCTCACATCAAAGGCTTCTTTCTCCTTTCTCGAGTTTCCAACCTAGCTTGGCCAAAAGAGCAATACTGCATTCCCTCATTCTCCTCAAACCAAGCCCTCCTTTTATCTTTGGCAAGCAAACTTTGGTCCAGTTCACCAAATGAACCTTTCTTCCCTCCTCGGAACTCCCCCATAAAAATTATCTATTGATCTTGTCGAGCCTCTTACAAACCTCACTCGATAATCATGTGGTCTATATGGTATAAGTGGGGATGGTAATTGTAACTGCATAAATCAAGGTTCTTCTACCCGCTGAACTTAATAATTTTGTCTTCCAACCAGCTAGCCATTTCTGCACTTTCTCCACCAAGTATCTATAAAATTTTTTCTCCTATCTATTATGAATAAGTGACACTCCCAAGTAGGTACGCAGGTCATCTATAGGGAAAATTTGCTGACTATAGTTAGAGTGGTCTTGAGGGTCCATTAGACATTAAGGGAGATCCAAATCTTGGACTTGGCATTGTTGATTTCCATTCCTCTTTCTGCTGAGAATTTCCTGAGGTAGCTTAGCACGACACTTAAATTTAGTTGTTTAATCTCAGCTAAAAGAAGGAGGTTATCCATGAAAAAAAGGTGCAAGATAGAAGGGCCTCTTTTTGAAGTCTTGATAGGTTTCTGCACACCCTTCCTTACCTTCTCATGAATCAAATAGAACAATCTTTCCATGATGAGGATGAAAAGATATGAGGAAAGAGGATCCCCTTGTCTCAAATCTTGACCTGTTCTTATTAGGGGCAAAGCCTCTCCATTCCAAATAAGGGAGATTTTCCAATTAGTGACAAAACATAATCAATCTTATGAGAAGAATGGTTAGGTTAATATCTTGAAGCACTCTACCTAAGTAGTTTCAATTAATCTTGTCATAAGCTTTTCTTAAATCCACCTTGATAATCATGCTACTTCTTTTGCTTTTTGAGCTATGAATGGAATGAATCACCTCTTGCATAACTATGATATTATCAGCAAAACTTCTCCATAGGAGGAAGCTGCACTAATGGGCTCCAATGATATTTTGCAGGTAGGGTCTAAGCGTCAGCACCAATATCTTAGATAGCACCTTGTAGGTAGTGTTTAGCAAAGAAATTGGCTTGAAGTCTCCCATCGTAACAGGTTTAGACACCTTAGGAGTCAACACAAGCCAAACTTTCAAGTGGTTTGGGCAAAAATAGTCATTCTTGAGAGTTTTATTAATAAAATCACATATGTTTTTTTTGACAATATTCTAATTACTCTGCAAGAATATAGGCTGTAAACCATCAGGGACTTTAAGACCCTTCATTGAGAACATGGCATGCTTAACTTCCGTTTTATCTGCATATCTGACCAAACATGCATTATCTTCATTCTTGAATTTTATGATCCAATTGTTCATCCTTTCGCTGGGATTCACCCCTTCTTAGCTAGCAAACAAATCTACAAAGAAAGAAACTTCATTTCTCTCGATCAAAACACCATTGACCCTCCACCTTAAGAGGTGTCACTCTATTAGCTTGCCTTCTCATCTTAGTGGCAATATGAAAAAACCTTGTGTTTCTGTCACTATTGCAGAGCCAATTTATTCTCGATTTTGGAACTAGAATATCTCCTCTTGGCTAGCACTCTCTGATAAACCTTGAGGAGATGGGTTACTAGATTCTACAGGAACAAGGATCTGCTATAACTATTGGATTTTTAAATGCCCTTGATTCTTGCCTCCAGCTTCTTCTTCCTCTGAAAAATATTGCCAAAGACTAACTTATTCCTTACCTTCAATTCTTCAATTGTGCCTTTGATAGTCTACAACAAATCTCCATCCACTGCCCTCTAAGCATTCTCAAAAATGCTCCTTGAACTTAGGGTGATTTAGCATAGCGACTTCACATCTAAAAGGCTTTCTATCACTCTTAGGAGGAGAGAGCATTCTAGTTGTGAGCATAATAAGGTAGTGATCTCCGTGGAGTCTTGGAAGATTAACGACCTTAGCTTTAGGGAAATGAAGTCTAGCTTGCGAATTGGACAACATTGGATTAAGCCTTTGTTGCATAATAACCCGCCCCTCATGGTTTTGCATCTATGTATATTTAGGATCTAGAGCATCTGTATCAATGAGATTGCAGGTTTCCCAAAAGTCTTTGAACTTTTAGTATCTCTTCAAATCTCTGTATTGTTGGTTGCTGGTTTCCTCCAATCCTGCATAATCATTAAAGTCCCTAAACACAAACCAGGGACCCTGCACCTCCCTAGCCACTGTTGCCAAATCATTCCAGAACACCTACTTGCATTTGTGGTGGGTATGTACGTAAACAAAGGTTTGTAGCCATCTCTAAGAGCCCTCCTTCATCTGCACATGAATCCACTGGCTTGAGTGGTTAATCACTGTTAGCTTAACCTTATTGGGGTTCCAAAGCAACCATAAGCTCGCTTTGAAACCTTCTGACAGTACTATAGACTCTTCATCAAGCCCCTATCTACCAAAGCATCTAGGAAAGTTTTTCCTATCAACTCTTGTTTTGATTAGACACAGAATATCTGGTCTTTGATTATTCACTAACTCTTTGCAAATTTTTTTACAGTTATTGTTTCCGATGCCTCTACAATTTCACACTATTAAATTGGTCAATATTGGAAAATGGATAAGAAGAAAGTTTATGGAGGGAACTTCTTAATATAGCTTAACTTCCATCCCTTTGGTGTTTTCTTCCTCCTCCAAGATTGCTAGATCTTCCTCTAAATATCCATCGTTTCTCTTGTTCATTTCCTCTCCTTCACAGAGCATGTCAGTTCCTTCATCACCGAAAGTTACCGTTAAGTTTAAATTTCTTTCCAACCAAGGATTTTTCTCCCTTAGGTCAAGTCCACTTCCTTCCCCTTCCTCCAAAACATATTCAGACACCTGTTCATAATTCCTTTTATCCAAGCTAAAAGCCTCTGCAAGTTCGTTTGCTCATCTCATCACCAGCCTATTTGTATTGTCTATTCCTCCTTTCACAAGCCCATTACTTCTTTAGCTCACCAAGCCCTTTCCCTTATCTAGCCTTTGTCCCGTCACCTTTATCTTCCCATCATTAGGTAGTTTCTCTCTTACCTTATTTGGCCTATTACTTCTTTGTGCAGTTTTTGATTGTATTCTCTCCTTTTCCCTCGTCTAACAAAACATGATTTTTTATTTTATTTTTCTTTCCCTCCCTTTCCCATCACATATTTTGTTATAAAACGTGGTACTTTCCTTTTCATTCCTTTCCTTTACCTCCATTTCTGATGAGATTACCAAACACACTGTTAGAGAAAATCAACTCTTGCATATCACTGTGTCCTTATCTTCTTCCCTTATCTTTCTCATCAACAGCTTCAAGCTTTTCCTCTATTCTGGATCACTTTTTTGTCTCACTGCTTTATCCTCGCTTGCTCCTCTTCCTTGATCTGTCTCCATCCTATTACGTGACATCTGATTTGCCCTCTCTGACAAATCGTCCTCCACAATGTCTTGGTTAATGCATAGTCTCAAGAATCTATTTTGTTTTTGGTTTCCCCTTTGGTCTTTGCTTTTGAAATTGCCATATTTGGTAAACCACTATTTTCCGAAAATGATAATCCATAGTCCCATGGCTTCGTCCCTTTCCATCATCGACGTATGCTGTTTTCTTCCCTGATAGTTTGACAACTAGAAAAATCTTCTTGATCTTTGCATTTTTCCCTGATATGACCCACTTTACCATAATTAAAACATACTATGTGCAATCCCTCGTACTCTACCTTTTGAATTTTGTTTCGAATTTTGATTCCAGGAATTAAGGGTTTTTCCAAACTTACTTCTGCACAAATTCTTGCGTATTTGCCCCTTAGGGTAAAGGCTATGTTGGAGTCTACTTTTATTGGCTTTCCTATCATTCTGTCAATTTTGAACAAAATCTTCTCATTAAAGAATTCAATTGGAAGGTTTGGTAGTTTGATCCAAACAGCAATAGATTTAATGGTTTTTGTTTATAGAGAAAACCATGGCTTCCATTTACGTATCGTCAGGTAGTAATCATGTATGAGCCAAGGTCCTTCTATGAGGACATGTTCATAGTCCTGGCAGGATCTAAATTTTACTAGGAAAAATCCCTTACCCAAGTCCAATAAATCGATGCTCCCTTCCGGTTTCCACATATACATTAACTTGCTCAACGTTAGTTGATACCCTATTGACTTGCCCAGAAGTTTTATGATGAGGGATTGTCTTCACGACTTTCATAGCTTCCTTAAAGCTTCATTTGAAATTGAGAAACCGAGAATTTTACTTCTCTCTTCGTCTCCTTCCATGGCTTCTTCCAGTAAGGCATCTACTTTAGAGTCATACTCTATATCCACTAGGGCTGGTCCGACCCGAATAAAACCCATGACCCGCCCGAACCCGAGGTATTCGGGTCGAGTTAATTCAGATTTTTTGTTATACTGAGTCAGATTCGAGTCGATAATTAAAAAACCCGAATTAACCTGACCTACTCGAATCAACTCGAATACATATAATCATGAGGATAAAAATGAAATTTAGGCAAAAAAATGTTTTTATAAAGACCATATTTCCCTTTCTTTTTTGATTTGTATATAGAGTTCTCTTAAAAAAAATTTAAATTTTTCATTTTTTTTAATACTATAAGTACAAGATTTTTTGGAAAAAAAAAATTCTTTGACTTCTACGTAGAAAAAAAAAAATCTCCTTATTATGTTCACTAAAAAAACAATATTTAGATATTATTTTAAATTTTTTGGTTAAAAAAAAAAGAATTTTTGAGTTCGGGTACCCACCCAAATCTAAATAATTTGTTCGGATTCGGGTTCGGGTTTAGGTAAAAAAAAATAACCCGAATGCCTTGGGTTCGGGTCAAAATAATATATCTGGATTCGGATACCCGATCCGGACACAAACCTAGTATCCACATCCTCTTCCATCTGGTTAGCTCCAGGACTGTTGGTTTGCCCCATTAGTATGTCCTTAAATGAGATTTTTTTATTACTTTCTGCTGAGTATTTCTCAGATTTAGCCTTCATAATACTTCTCAACAAGTCATCCCCCTCTTCTTGTGATAACGGGTAGTTCTCTGTTGACATAGTAACTAAGCTTTCCTCTCTCGTGAAGCTCTTAATCTTCAATCATTCCTTGTAGTTTCAAAAAATATTCTTCCATTTTTGAATTTAAATTGAGGGAACGCCTCATTTAAAACGACAAGAAATTAAAATCATGATCGTAGGAAATTGATTAGTGATTCCATTTGTGAGAGCTTATTTAAAAATATGGGAGACGAAATCAAATTGCACGGTCTTTTTAAGAATGTTTGTGATATAGGAATGTTGAATTCGGCAATGATAAGTCCAGGTTTTACTCAAGTCCATGATTAGCATGCAATATTAATGATGATAGAGCAATAAGTCTCATGCTACCCGTGAGAGAATACTCAATAGATGAATATTGTGAACTTGACTAACGAATGATAATTGTATGGTCATTTATTTGAAATCAACAAATTTTATCATTTGTGTGATGGTAGTACATATAATTCTATGGATCTGGTAACACAGCACTAGAATCCTTTAATTAAGATTTTGAGTTTAAGTTTTGAGAATAAAAAAATAAAAGTTGAAAGAGAACTCCTAAATTGGGACTCATAACTGTTCGAACTTAATTAATAGGATTTCGGATATCAATAGTTAAGTACCCAAAAAAAAAAATGTTATACTTGAAATGCTTGACATCTGATGACCCCAGGCACATGATCTAAGATATGATATTTATCGCGACATTTTGTGTAAATTTCTAAATTAAGATTAATGATAAATTATTTTTATACATATATATTGAACTAAATTTATAAGAATTTTCATATATTTTAGATATAAATTTATTATATTTCCTACTTTGATATAATATTGCTTTCAGCTCGAAATGAAATGGAAATTGAGAAAATGGTCAAAAAGACATGAAAATGCATATCCAATGAACAAAATTAAGAATAAGAAATCCATGACATTCTCATTAACTGCATAATTTCGAGAATTCATATCTTAAATTACATTTATCAGAATTAGATTATTCTTATGTCTTTGAAAACCTTGAAAATAAAACAATAACTTAATTGAAGTTGAATCTTGAATCAAAAAAATTTAGGAAAATTCTGTTTGAGCAAAAGTTTGAATTATTCACCACCCATCGATTTTAGTTG
Organism: Dillenia turbinata; assembly: GCA_037126225.1. NCBI lineage: Eukaryota > Viridiplantae > Streptophyta > Magnoliopsida > Dilleniales > Dilleniaceae > Dillenia > Dillenia turbinata. Next base: position 2,376,734 of record JBAMMX010000027.1, on the reverse strand, counting down.
TATCGCCATTCGACTTAGCTTCACTATTCATCCCATTACACCTTCTACCCCAGTTCGTTAACTGCTCCACCACTCGCCTTCATCGTTCAAGTCTGTCCTCCTACTTCAATCGTCCACGTCAGTCTTCCAATTCTATCATCACGTTTAATCATCTTCGTTTGCTTCTAAATCGCCTTCACTCCCAATTTCATTGGAGTTCATCTTCATCAACGTTTATCTTCACCCAACTAACCTAATCACTGCCACCTTAGGCCGCTCATCTCCGCCATTGATTCTCCATCATTAGCCAGATTCTCCACTCACCTCATTTACTCCATCGTTTCAAGTTTCAATCACCAATTGTCTTTGCCCTTTCATTTGATTGTCACTAAATTCGCCAATTAACCTTGTTCATCTTCAATTTGCTGTTGTTCATCATCTTCGCTTGATTCGATTTCACCTTCGATTTCGCCCTTGTCGATTACCCATAGTTGCTTAATCGCCGTCTGAATTCACCCCTAATTGTAATCGCCATCATCTCCACCCCTATTCATGAGAACTCTTCTCCTCGCTGTACTTTCCTAATTTTATATTCAATTTATAGTATGTTTAGAAGTTTTTGAAAAAGAAGAAAAAATTAGTTAGAAGAAAAAAGAAAAAAAAATTATAATTTTTTTTCTATTTTATTTGAGAATTTTATGAAAGAAAAGAAAAAAATAGGACTCATTAAGAATAAAAAATTTTACTTTAAAAAAAAAAGTATTTTTAGAATATAAAAATATTTAATTCTAATATTTTCTCCCATCTTTATTTTTTTTCATTTTTGAGAGAGAAAAAATTTAAAATTTGGAGAGATTTTAAATTCATCCAAATCTCTCATTTTCTCTCATATCTAAACTCTTAAAAGAAAGAAAAGCCATAACTCTCTCTCCAAATCTTCAGGTCCAAATAAGCTGTTTGATTTTGTTTAATCTTCATTACACTATTTACATAATTTAGGATAAAACTTCAATATGTTAAAGTTTCTAAATTTATGTTTAAAAGCCGCACACAAATAAATTATTTTTGTAAAACAAATGAGTTCAAAAATGGTTTGCATAAACAAGTGCAATAGAAATGTGGTACAATGCATTGACCAAAAGTGGTTTTAATGCTCTAAAAATATTGTAATCAAATTATGCATCAACAAGTTGTAGAGCACCAGAGGCATGGATAATGATATATGGATCTTAAATAGTTATTTTTGAATTGACATCTACGATTTCATAGATTGATTACTAATTGAGAAAGATCTCTCATGAATACTAAAGTGTTATATAGTGAGATGAACTCATATACAACCTACTTGTATCTGTATTCCGATATCAAAACTTGGTCATTTAATTTTGAGCTGAATCATATGTAATGAATAGTAAAGTTAATCTAGTGCGAGCAATGGTGGAGCCACATAGAAGGAAGGGTGAACAATTGCTCCCACTAGACCAAAATAATTTTATTAATTTTTACATGTTAAATAAATATTATTTTCATTCAACTCAAACTACTACTTTCATTAAGATCGTCAATCGACCCACTATATATTATTCTGTTCTATAGAAATATTTTACCCCCACTGTCCTTGGATTCTGGATTTGCCAATGAGTGTGAGTTGGAGTTGTTGATATATTTAGAATTTCAAATAGACACACAAGTTCACTTGATAAATTATTCGTACATTACTTTGTAAGGCTAAAAGTAACTCAAGCAATAACCACCTTAGTAACTATCAATAATGACCATCCTGATTGGTTATTTTGTTTAGTAAAAGGATTATTGTGACTTTTAAGAAGGGGAGGTGGTTGTTATATTTTTTAAATGCAAAAAATAGGAGTTGTGATGATGAAAATCAAGAGAAATAAAGGTTAAATAAGTCTGGTTAATAAGAAGATTGTGGATTTGGTTCTCATAGTTGCTTTCTTTAAAATTGATTATGAGGCTGCTCCAGTTATGCATCAATGTTTTTTTAAGGGGTATTACAAGTGTAAATATAATTTTTCATTAAGGATCTATTGAAATCATTCAAATAAGGATTTTTATTAAATTTAAAATACAGTTCTAATTTGTTGAGAGGAGTGCATAAAAAAGGGTACTGATAATCTTAGATTTTTTGTGGCTGTGATCATTAGTCAATCAATTTTGGTGTAGAGAAGCATTCTATTGAGTTTTTTCATAGTTATTAAACTTGACTTGTTTATTAACCCACGTGTTAAATTTATAGTTTAACTGGTTAAACCGTTAAATCAATAGTTCAATCGCTTATTTTTTTATTTTAAAATATAAAAAATATATACTTATATTTTTTAAATATAATTATATTACAAGTTAACATTTCGTGAAATCTTATGAGTTCATTTAAATATATTTTTTAATTAGAATAGAATGCACATGGCATAATAACTCTTACTCTCCCTCTCACTTTCCATTTTTTTTTTTCGTTTTTACCCCTCTCCCCTCTCTTTTCTCCCATTCTCACTTTCACTCTCTTTGTCTTTTCCTCACCTCTCAACACGTGCATCACACCCTCCATCTTCCTCCTTTCTCTGTAATCCACGAAACCCCTTTCTCTCTCTCAAATCACCCCCAAAACTCAATTTTTTGCTAAATTCAAACATTCGAATTCATCTTTACTTATCTATAAACCCATATAAACAACAATTTCAATTCTTCTTGTTGAAAAAATCTCCACCTACGATCGTTTGCCATTAAAACCGGTATCAAGGTATTTCCCTCTTCAAATTAGTTTATAAATCTTGTTATTTTTAAGTTCCTAAATATTTTAATCACTTCAAAAACTATTTTGAATAGTGATTTTTCTTAATTTTGGTTTGAATCTCAATTTTTTGTATATCTAAGGTGGTACTTGTGGAAGATGATTTTTTTTTACTTTTTCTTTTTAGTTTTCGAATATGATACATGGGTTGTAAAACCCTCAGGGTGACACATGCTGAAAGTTGACCCACTATTAACAAGCGGGTTCGTGTGGATTAATTGTATAGACGATCCAATTTATGAACCGACTCAAAGAATATATGAGTCGCTAGTCAACCCAATCTAACCGGCAGGTCAATTCGGGTTTAATAATTATAGTTTTTTTAATTAATTTAAATGTTTTTTATTTAATTTTTAGTTTTTGTTATTTATATTTATTATTTTTATATAATCCTTAAGCCAAATTCATAAATAACACTATAAATTTTATAATTCTTTCAAATAACTCCAAAACTCCATACTGCTTCAGACGTTTTAAGATAAAAATAAGTTTATAATTGAATAAAGATAGGATTTTGCCAAATTAAAAAGATCATGATTATATGAAAGACACTTGTTTCTTTCTCTTTATTCTTTACATAGTTTAAAAGAAAAGATCGAAGAGAGAAATAAAGAGTTAAAAAAAAAAGCAAAAATGTCATTTCAAAACTAAATACGAAAATCTTGAGAAAATATTATTTGGGAAAGATAAATTAGTTGAAAGTTATAATTGAAAGACTGAGATTTCAAAATTTTAAAAATATTATAAATTTAGATATTATCATAAACTTTGCAAATCTTTGTTGTATAAATAAGATACAGAAAAAAAGAAAGTCAGTGTACAAGGGTTTTTTTTACAAAAATATTATTTTTTAATTCAAAATTATTTAAATATCGTTATTTTTTTGGGTTTCCTAATCTATTGACTTCGCACTCTCAGAGTGTGAAATTATATTTTTATAATTTTTTTATAATACATCTAAAAAAAGAAAAATTAGTTTTGCACTCTGTGAGCGCAAAATATGATTTTACACTCAGAGAGTGCGAAATCATTGACCATAAGTTCAACTACAAAACTTATTTTGCAGTCATCTTCCTTGGTGTTTCAGCTTTCTCTCCCCTTTACGAATAAAGCCTTCCTCCTTGCGACAGAACCCTAGCTTTCGTCGCTATCTTTATTTGTTTGAATCTAGTGTTTACATTAAGCAAAAAAAAAAAAAAAAATGATTGTAAAGAGTAGGAATCTAGGGTTTGCATTTTGTTTGAATCTAGGGTTTGCATTAAAAAAAAAAAATTTGTTTTATTGGGAATCTAAGGTTTGTATTTTTTTTTTGTTTTGAATCTAGGATTTACATTAACCCCCCCCAAAAAAATAGATTGTGTTATTGAGAATCTAGGGTTTGCATGCAAAAAAAAAAAAAGTTTGTTGGTGCAAATATATTTGGAAAAAATACAACAACAGCCTGAGTCTTAATCCTAAAATTTGGAGTCGGCCATTTGAGACTGTCATTTGAGAGACAAATATAAAAATTAAAATTAAAAAAAATTGACACACATACTATTCAAATACATATAAAATACAAAAAGTAATTATTTAACTTTCTCTAATTCTCTTGCGTCATTTATTTCTGTCTGAAATCATCTTTTTAGTTAACCCCTTAGTTATCATATCTCTGTGAATATATTGCATCCATGTTTTTAATGGTTTATCTCATCATTTTATTAGATCTCCAATATTTAAACTCTCGATTTTTCTAACTGATGCATCTTTTGGCTTTCGTTGTACATGCCCAAACCATTTCAAACGATACTTTTGTATCTTATCTACAATTGAACATACTCCTAATTTACTACGTATCTCTTCATTTCTAATCATATCCTTCCTAGTTTTACCACACATCAATATCAACATTCTCATCTCAGTTACAGCCATTTTCGGCTTTTGCTTTTATTTAATGGCCCAACATTCGGTATCATATAGTAATACAGATCTTACTGTTGTTCTATAAAACTTTCCTTTTAGAGAGAGTAGTATCATGTGATCGCAAAGAACTCCAGATACTCTTCTTCATTTCATCCAACCCACTTGTATCCTATGATTTACATCTCCATCTATGTTGCCATCATTTTGGATAATGGGTCTAAGATATCTAAAACGTTCACTTTTTGTTACCTCATGTCCTCCTAATCTAATTGTTTCTTCATCATTTTGATGGCTATTACCGAATGTATATTTCATGTATTCTGTTTTAATTCTGCTTAATCTAAATCCTCTAGACTCTAGTATGTCCATCCATAACTCTAATTTAGTATTAATACATTCACTAGTTTCATCTATTAACACTATATTATCTGTAAAGAGCATACACCATGGTATTTCATCTTGGATACTCTTTGTAATTTCATCTATCACTATCGCAAATGAAATTGGACTTAATGCCAATTCTTGGTGTAGTCCAATGTTTATTGGAAAGCTATCACTTAACCCCCGTAAATTCTTACATTAGTGACAACTCCCTCATATAAATCTTTAATAAGATTGATGTATTTGATAGAAATTTCCCTTTTCATTAACGTCCACCATAATATATCTCTTGGCACCCTATCATACGTTTTTTCTAAGTCAATGAATACCATATGTAAGTTTCTCTTCTGTACCCTAAATATCTCAATTAGATTTCTTAGTAAGTGAATTGTTTTAGTAGTGGATCTTCTTAGCATAAATCCAAATTGATTCTGAGACACGCTTATCTCTAATTTCAGTCTATACTCAATTACTCTTTCCAATAATTTCATAGTATGACTCATAAGTTTAATTCCCCTATAATTAGAGCAGTCTTGTATATCCCCTTTATTTTTATATAATGGTACAAGTGTACTCTCCTTCCATGCTTTGGACATCTTCTTCGTTTGCCAAATTTTGTTAAAAATGTTTGTTAACATTGCGACCCTACCTCCCCCAAGCATTTCCATACCTCAATGGGGATGCCATCAGGTTCTAAAACTTTATTATTCTTCATTCTCTTTAAGACTTCTTCTACTTCGTGAAAACAAATTTTATATTTGAAATCCCTATTGATCTCCTCAACAGGTATTGTGATATCATCAATATTTTTTGTACCCTTCACGTTGTACAGATTATCAAAATAATCTCTACAACGCTTTCTTATATCCTCATCCCTCACAAGTATACTATTAGTCTTACTCTTAATACATCTAACACTATTTAAATCTCTTCTCTTTCTCTCCCTTAATTTGGCGATTATGTAAATCTCTTTCTCTCCATCCTTGGTTTCTAACTTTTTATATAATTCATTATATACCTTATTTTTTGATTCTTGGATAATCTTTTTCACTTTTTTCTTCACATTTTTGTATAATTCAAATGTCTAATTATTTTTCCTATTTTTAATATTTTTATAACACTCCCGTTTTGTTCGTATAACAGTTTGAACTTCCTCATTCCACCACCATGACTCTTTACCTATTGGTGTCTGCCCTTTGATACACCAAGAACTTCTCTACCTATATTTTTAATATTATTAAACATTTTTACCCACATAGTTTTTGAATCATCATTAGCTGACCAAGTTAATTCTTTCATTAATTTTTCTCTAAAAATTGTTACTCTTTCTTCTTTTAATTTCCACCACTTAATTATTGACTCTACTGATGGATGATATTCCTTTTGCCTTTTAGGTACGCGTACATTTACAACTAAAAGTCTATGTTGACTTGTTACACTCTCCCGGTATAACCTTGCAATCTTTATAAGTTATTTTATCGCTCCTCCTAGTGAGAAAGAAATCTATTTGGCGAACATTCAACCCACTTTTAAATGAAACTATATGCGCCTCTCTTTTCCTTAAAAAAAGTATTTATAAGTATCAGATCAAATACTGTAACAAACTCTAAAATGGTTTCTCCCGTCTCATTTATATTACCAAAACCAAAGTTTCCATGTATAATTTCAAATCTTTCGTTATTCTCCCCTATATGTCCATTAAGATCCCACCAATAAATAATTTCTCTACATTAGGTATAGTCTGTATTAATTCATCCAAATCTTCTCAAAATTGTTTTTTACTAACTGCATCTATACCTACTTAGAGTGCATATACGCTAACTATATTAATTATGTTTTTTCTATTAACTATCTTGACAAGTAAAATTCTATCTCCCTTTCTTTTTACCTCTACTATATTCTCATGTAAATTTTTATGAACAATTATTTCTACACCATTTCTAGTTTTGTCCTTACTTGTATACCAAAGTTTATACTTATATAGTTCAATTATTCTAGCCTTTTTCCCTACCCACTTAGTTTTTTATAGACACATAATTTTAATTTTTCTTCTATGCATTACTTCCCATATTTCCCCTAATTTGCCAATCAATGATCCTATATTCCAAATACCTAGACGAATCATATCTTCATTGTCTCTCATTTTTGTACTTTAACAAGGGTAATTAGAACAAACTAAATTAATAATATACTAAATTTTACCAAATTTTTTAAAGAAAAAAAATATCAGAAGACAATAATGTCAAAAATAATAATATCAAAATTAATTCTAAAAATAGAATAATTCTTATTTGTCTCTATTTTACTTGACAAAAGTTTTTATACTGGCTGTCAGCCTACCACAACCCTACTCTTTTATTCGGGCTTGGAACCGGCTGTGGCGGAGCTCTCTTTTAATAAAAAACAAAACAAAAACAAAAACAAAAACAAAAAACAAAAAACAAAAAATAAAACCTATATACTCCAAAATATCCTAAAAATAATAAAAAATCTAAACTCAAGAAATATAAAAAGTAACATACAAATAAATATAAGACCAAAATACAAAATACATTAGGACTCAAAATTTAAACTCAAGAACAAAATGTAACAAAACAAAACACTAGTGTTTTGAAAATAATAATGCTTATGATAAAGAAAATAGAAAACGAAATTCAAATGTGTAAGAAAACATAATACCAAGATTTATAATGAATCCAAGAATAAAAACTAAATTCCACCAAGAACTCAATTTGGAAATGAGCAGCAGAATGAACAACAACAACAATATTGAAACAGAAATAACAAATCAACAACAAGAAACAACAAAATAAACCACTGAAATAACAAATAAACGGTAGAATGAATAGCAAAATAAAATAAACAACAATTCAAGAAACAACAAATAATAGCCCAAGAAACATATTTTGAACAACACATAAGCAACAAAATGAATAAACAATAAATAGTCAACAGAAAACAACAAAATGAATCGGCAAAAATGAAACCACACAAGAAAATAGAGGAACAGATTCAAAAACAGGTAAAGCGAAATTAGAGAGCCACAAAAACAGACGATCAAAATTTAAAAAGAAAAGTCCAATTCTTAAGACAAAGTTGAAGAACAGAACAAGAACCTAGCTGTATTGTTGCAGATTTAGAAACAGAGGATATGGTTGCAGAAAGAAAACAGAACAAGAACAAGAACCTAGTTGTATTCTTAATGTTGGTATGAGCGTCAAAGTGGAAAAGGGAAAGAATGAGCAGGGAGAAAGAGAGAGAGAAAAATAAGAAGACGGGAAGGGAAGAAAAAAAACGACTATGCGAACACGGCAAAATAATATAAAAGACAGAAGATGGTGAAATGAACCCAATTTCAAGATTTACAAGGAAAAAAATGAGAATCAAGAATTGTATTCAGTACAACAAGAAACACAATCAAAATTTTCTTATTAACAAACTATGTGTAAAAAAAGAGATCAATATATACACACTGAAATTGCAGAGAAACACTTAATACTTTGAACTAGAGAGATAAACCCACCTTGGATTTCAAGACTAGACAAACTTAATCAAAGCAACAAAAATTGTAGTACAATTGAATCTCCAAAATGCAAGAAACAAAGAGAATGACAAGAATCAAACACCCACTTCAAGAAACAGAAAGATTGAATACTTGGAACTGGAGAGATAACCCACTTTCGATTTCAATGCTAAAGAAATTTAATCAAAGCAACAAAAATTGTACTACAGTTGAATCCCCAAAATGCAAGAAACACAAAGAATGACAAGAAACAAACACCCATTTCAAGAAATAGAAAGATTGAAGACCCAAAACTAATCAGATAAATGAGAAGTGAAGTACCTGGATAAAACGGTCTAAAGAAATGCACAGAAAATGTACACAATGATATGGATAAAACAGTCCGGGGAAGTTACCTTTGCTCGACGATGACGAACTCGATTTTGTTTCGAATGAGTTCCTAAGAACTTAAAGGAAATGAAGCTTCAAATATAGATTTACAGTGTCGAATGCTCAACAGATGAAGCGAGAGTCTTTAACTCATCTTGGATGAGTCTGTTTTCTTTGGAAAAAATATTGTTGCATTATATTTGTGACAACATTAAAAAAATTCACTATTCATTATATTTGTTACATTATATTTGTGGCAATCACATTATTATAAGTCAATTAAAATCACTTGTAATTCACTCTAAATTCACTATATATTATAATATAGGGTTTGCATTATATTTGTTATTGATACTGTGTTGTTGATACTCTGTTAGAATTAGTTATTCGGTTTGTATTATATTTGTTGTCAATGCCCTGTTATTGATATTTGATTAAAGTTAGTTCTAGAATTTGTATTATAAAGTTGCCAATAATATGTTGGTTATTGATATACTTGATAGAAGAAAGCAATATGGGTGACAACCGTGTGAGAATAGTGCTTTATTGGGGGTATAATTGATGGAGCTGAAAATAATTATCGGTATAATGTGGGTCCAAAAATGGATGTTGTGGTTGATAGCACTATTAAATAGAATGAGTTTGTAAAAATTTTGCATCGTAGAATTGGAATTGATTGTAGACAATTCAAGCTAAATGTGACATGTAGATCTCCTTTTTGGTATGATTAGTCTCTCTCTTATTATGTATTACCAATAAAGGATGATAAATTCTTGACAAAAGTGTTGTTACTTCCCAAATATATCCCGAATTTGACGGCAATTGAACTATCCTTATTGTTAGAATCAATTCTGAGTACACCTATTGGTCCACCCATGGTCGGTTGCTCAAGTTAGGGTAGAGAGTATGTGTCAGACATCCTAAATAGCTCATCTAGGACTCAAAATTGTCATGATTTTAGAGGTGAGACAAATTTTGGTTTTTATATGGAGATGTCAAAAAGTGAGAATATTGGAGATAAGTGGTTACAGTATGGGGCATTCATTTCAAATGATATTAGTTTGCATGGTTATTATGAATCAATTATATCTATCGCAAGTGAGTATGATGAGCCTAGTACTGGTAGACCCTATGAGGGGCAAGAGACAGATCCTGTAGAAACATTTGTTGATGAGGAATCAAAGGGTGAAAACAATAATGAACATAATATTGTAGATGAAAAAAATCAGATTGTTGAAAAGGAAAATGAAGAGAAAATACCATACTTATACATTATGGGGGAAGAGGCTATGATGGTTGATGATTACAATGATTATGACCATCCAACATTGAATGATAATCGTACTTTAGAGTTAGAAGTTGGGATGGTTTTCAAATCCAAAGAGGAAGTTCAACATATTATCAAGTGTTGCTCGATACGACACAGGTACTTTAAAGTGTATGAGAGTTCTCTGAACATATGGTTTGTCAAGTGTTTATTGTACCATGAGCCAACTTCAACTCCGGTATTTACGCATGATGTTGATGATATTATACCGACTGAACTTCCACGACTTAATATTTACAAGCGAAGATGTATCGTCGGTATTTTGATGATGTTGATACGGTTGTATTTCTTGAGGTTGATGAGAATACACAGCTATATGATATACTTCCACCACCACCTAGTAGGCCGACTCGTATTCTAGTCAAACGTTAACCACAATGTAATGCTGGATGACCTCCTTGCGGTACTTAATTTAGATTTAGTATTTTACATATATTACATTTAAATTTTGTAAACATTAATTTTAATTTCTATAAAAAAAAAAATTTTTTGTTGTTGTCTCTTTCTTTTTACTTAAACATTTATAAATACTTCATATTATGTGTTTTTTGATAGTTGAGATTTTGGAGACGATGTATGTTCGGTTGAATTTGGTGGTAGCCATGGTTCAAAATATTTAGTTGTGTTTTGGTTTTTGGTGTTTACATTGACCGTGTTTGGTTGTGTTTGGTTGATAGTATTTGTGTTGACTGTGTTTATTTTGGATTGAAGTTATCTTGTGCTATGGATCATAGTTGTTGGTGTTTAGAATATGGTTAGTGGGTGACATTTTGAAGTATGGTTATTTAGTGGTAGATTGTTTTGTAAATTAGTGTGGATTGTTAGTGGTGTTTTGAGTATGGTTTATTTGGTGCAGAGTAGGTGGAATTTTGTAAGTTAGAGTGGTGTTTTGGTGTGAAGTATAGTGGTGGTGTTTTGGTGTGTTTAGGGTGACCTGTCCATGTTTAGACATGGGTGTATTTTGATGTGTTTGATGTGCTTTGTCAGTTGAAGTATGGTTTAGACATGAGTCATGCATGTTTAGGCTATGGAGGGCATGATTTTGTAGTCTTAGAGTGCGAAACATGAGCTTTTTTTTTTTAAAATATACTTACAAAAAAATATTAAGATAAAATCTGATTTCGCACTCTGAAAGTGCGAAATCAATGGATTAGGAAACAAAAAAAAAACAACAATATTTAAATAATTTTAAATTAAAAAAAATAATATTTTTGTAAAAAACCCCGAAGCACAATTTAGAGATTAAATTTAAATTAATCTTAAAAAACTAAAAGGAAAACCAGAAAGGTAACTTTAAGATTATTTAAATACAAAGCATATTAAATCCTAATCTAAAAATTGGGAATAATTAACTATGAGTAAAGTACATGAAATTATCTAAAAGTATACTTAAATTTTAGAGAATTATTTATAGTTTCGAACTGTTATTAAAAAGTTTAAAGTATAAAAATTAATTTTTAACAGCATAATGGACTAATGAAAAATTATGTCTAAATGTATTTTTAAAAAAAAAAAAAACTAAATATAAATAATTTAACAATAGAAAAGAGTTGGGATTAAAAATACGTTTGGATGAGAAGATTAGAAAAGAAAAGAAAGAATTGAGAGAGAAAATTATAACTTTTCTTTCTTTTGAAAATTTAGTTACAATAGAAAATGAGAGATTCGAATGAGTTTGAAATCTCTCTAAATCTGAAAATTTTTCTTTCTCAAAGATGGGAAGAAATGAAGAGTAAAAAAAATATTAAAATTAAATATTTTTTATATTTCAAAAATGCTCTTTGAAAATTGATATGAAATTTTTTTATTTCAAATGAATCTCATCTGTTGAATATAATGGAGATTAGTAGAGCAAATTGAGAAAACTTTGCTCTACTTAGAAAAAAAATTTGAGTTTTTCTACTAAAATTGCAAACAACAATGGTGCAACTCCCAAACAAGAGAAATTCATTTCTTTTATTCTAAATATTATCCTATTTTACTTTCCTATATTTTGATTGAAAGGGCAATAATATAAACTTTACATGTAAATAAAACTTTTCTTTCTATTTCTTTTTAACTCTCAAATAAGAGAAATTCATTTTTTTTCTCTATAAAACTACAACATGATTTTTTTTCCTCCCCTAACTCAACTTTTCTTTTCTTTTTCAAAATTACTGAACATACCGTAAGTAGGGATGATATTTTGTATCCTACCCGATGGATACTCATCCCTACCTTACCCGATGGAGGTTAGTAAGGGTCAAGTGTAGGGCGGGTGAGGGTATAAAATTTTGAAATCTATGGAAGGTCGAGTAAGGTGTGAGTATGAGTTTTGTACCCACTGTATACCCTACCCGACCCTCGATATATATATACACACACAAATCGATTCAAAATTCTGAAAGTCAACTCAAAATACAAATAAATCTCTCTTTCTCTGTTAGAAGATGATGAAAATGTGCTGAATGAAGATGTGTCGAATGAAATGTCAGTAGATTAAAAGAAATGTTCATTGATATTTTGGATTATAACTATATTTTTTATATTTTCTCTTAATTCTAATATTAGTTTGAAATCATGTAATCTGAATATAATTATTATTTTTATTTTGATATAATTGAAATTGGTTTTGAAGTCTAATTATTTTATATTTTAATTGGGTGATATTATTAAAACAAAAAACTAATAAAAATTAATAAAGATAAAAGTTAAATAGATCTAATTAAAAATAAATCAATTTGTTAATGTAATAAGTTGATTTGTGAAGATAATGAATCGACTTATTGTGTAGATGGATAAATTTGTGAATTGGGATAGGTGGATGATAAGGTGTACCCGTCTCGAGCAGAGGGTAGGAGGTGGACTGTAGCGAATTGTACGGAAATAACGTTAAAAAAAAATTTAAAACAACTCTTCCGACAAAAAAATTCCATTTCTAACGCCCACAAATCGCGTTTTGAAGACTCGTCATGCACAGTGCATAACGGGTCTTCAAGACGCGTCATGTTCGCTGCTATTCTTTCTTCTTTTTTATTTCTTTCTCCTCTGCCGCTCTCTCTTCCTCCGCGGCGATCTCCCTTTTCCTCCGGCGCGACAGCTCCTCTTTCTTCCTCCGTGGCGATCTCTCTCTTCCTCCACCGCGGCAGCTCCCGCGACTACTCCTCTCTCTTCCTCCGTGGCGATCTCCCTCTTCCTCCGCTGTGACAGCTCCAGCATATCTGCTGCGCGCATCTCTCTCTTTTCCTCCCACTGCCTCCTTTCTTCCTCACGAGCCACGAAGGTACTGTGCTCCTCTGCAATCCATCTTCTACTTCACTCCTTGACGCTCCTCAGCACAGATCTGTGAAAATCGAAGGTACATTGCTCATTGGAATGTCAATGTGAAATCTTTCATTTGAATGTGAATGTGAAACTCTCTGCACAAATCTGTAACTCTGTTCTTAGTTCTTCGAATATAAAATTGATTATGGATTTTAGGATTTTAGGTTATTTGAATTATGGTTTGTTGAATTAGGGTTGTTGAATTTAGGGTTTGTTGAAATTGAGGTGTAATTATAAATTGTTGTCAATCATTTAAATTGTAAAAATTGATTTATTTTTTTAGATCATGACAAATTGATTTTTGTTATTCAGAAAAAATGACGGAAATTGTGAGATTGTTATGCTATAGTAATGGCAAATGGAGTTGGTTATAATGGAGACCCTTCGAAGTTGATTAGGGTGAGAATGGATGTATGTTATAATGAGTTGGTGTAGAAGATATGTAAAGGACTTCTGATCAATTCAATGACACATGTTGAGACTTTTCATCGTTGTCCTGTGTCATACATGCAAAGTGAAAATACACGGTTTCAGTTGGTGCCAATTAGTGACGATGACGATGTTTTAAATTTGATGGAGTTGACGGTGGGCATGGGAGTAGGTACCACTCATGAGTTGTATATCAAATCATACGAGGGTGGAACGTTAGTGCAACGAGATGATGATTATATGGATGACTATCCTCGTATCGAAACTCGAGTGGATTTTACTCTTGCAGATATGGATGTGGGTAATGATATTGATGAAGAAGAAATGGTAGAAGAAGATACAGAAGAAGAGGAGAATAACGAAGAAGAAGAAGATGAAGAAGTTGGTACGAATGGTTGGGGTGGTGTTGCGAACGAGATAACGATTGGATCGTCTTCCATCCCTGTACCTGTAGGTGGTGGTCAGAGATTTGTCTATGGCCAAGTAGACGACTCAATTCCCTTTATAACCACGGCACCTGGAGGTGATGACTATGTGACCTTTGAGGAAGATTGTAGATTGTCAAACGATAGCTGGACTTTTGGCGATGAATTGAAGAAAGGGATGAGGTTTGAGTCGAATGAGCAACTTATTCATACTGTCAAAATGCATCATGTTGAGCATCACCATCAATTTCGTGTGGGGAGATCAAACTCTACACTTTGGACAGCAATATGTAGTCAAAGGGATGAAGGTTGTAGGTGGAGGTTGCGTGCTTGTAGGACTAGGCTACTTGATGCCTTTGTGATTACTGTTGTTGAGGGACTGCATACATATGTTAATGCTGGGTTGATGCAGGATCATAGGCAGTTAGATTCCAATTTGATGGCTAATTATTTTCTAAACTATGTGAGGGAAGATCCAAGTGTAAAAATTGCTTTCCCCCGAACTGTTATGACTGAGAAGATTTCATATGCAGTTTCCCAGAGGCGAGTTTGGGCAGTGAAAAAAAGAGCTATAGAGATGGTATATGGGGATTGGTATGACTCTTACAGGCAATTGCCTCGACTTTTGAATGCCATAGTGGAAAAGAATCCGGGAACACAAGTAAGTTGGAAGTTGGGTCCGTCAAATGCAAATGGTGAAATGGTTTTTGAAACTTTGTTTTGGACATTTGGTCCTAATATCATGGCATTTAGGAGTTGTCAGCCATTAATAAGTATCAATGGGACGCACTTATATGGAAAATACAAACACAAGTTGTTGATTGCTTGTAGTATGGACGGTGCAAATCACATTGTCCCGTTGGCATTGGAATTGGTTGCTACAGAATCACTTGCCTCCTGGTCGTGGTTTTTGATATATGTGCGAGAGTATGTTGTTAGAGATAGGAAGGGTCTCATTTGTTTAATTTCTGATCGACATGAAGGGATAAGGGCAACAGTTGCTTGTTCGGAGTTCGAATGGTCACCTCCCAATGCCGTGTGGAGATTTTGCATGCGCCATGTTGTAAGTAATTTCAATACGCATCACAAAAGTCAAGCCTATAAAAGAGTTGCAACCATTGCCGCATTACAGTCACAACCTAAGAAATTTGATTTATATATGGCGAGGATGGAGAAGATAAAAGATGATGCACCCGATTATTTTGCAAATATTACCCCTGAGCGATGGACTCTTTCTCACGATGGTGGCTTTCGTTTTGGATATATGACGCCAAATATAAGTGAAAGCTATAATGTCGTGTTAAATGGTACTAGGAATCTACCAGTTGTAGCCTTAGTACTTAAGACTTTTTATAATTCGGTGAACTATTTTGAGGCAAGACTGGGTGAGGCGATAGCGGGAATACTTAGAGGGGAGCGATACACAAAGTATGCCTCAACCATTTTTGGGAGATGGACGAACACGGCAAACCTCCATGCAGTTGTCTTCTTTAACAGGGAGAATGTGATCTTCGAGATAGAAACCGGCCATAGACAAACGAGGTATTGTCACAAGAGAGGTAATAAACAGAGTATAGACGTGAAAAATGAGCATTATACATGTGGAAAGTGACAAATTTATAAAATTCCTTGCTCCCATGCAATTGTTGTGCTTACTAGAACGATGATTGATGTTCATGTGATAGTCGGAAAATAGTATACGTGAGAACATCAATTTAGAGTGTATGATCATTATTTCTCATCGATTGGAGACCATTCCGACTGGCCCGTGGTTTCATATCCAACCATTATTCCCGATAGATCACTTAGACATGAGTAAGAAAAACCTAAATCATCTCGATATCACAATGAGATGGATCTTCGGGAATCATCTTCGCGGACATCATGTGGGAGTTGCGGTGCAGAGGGTCACAACAGAAGGAGATGTGCGAGGCAAATTAGATGTGGAATTTGTGGCAGGCAGGGGCACAATCGAAGGCATTGTCCAAACCAATCGAATCCCAACGCATGATATATTGGTGTACTTGAATTTGTCTTTTTAGTAGTAATGTTTATGTAATTCTTGTACTATGTATTGATATACTTCTTTCTTCAAAGTTAATGGAGATTTGGTGTTATTTTCTATAATCTTTTAAGTATTTACGGTTTCCTTTATAATACATGCTCTCTTTTAAGTTTTTATGTGTTTAGTATTGAATGAATTAAAAAGTAAGATTTTATTTTCTTACAGATGGATCTTGGACCTTCTGATCCTAGTGTTCTACGGTTGCAGCGACGTCACCGTTCCTCGACGGTCTGGGAGGGAGACGACCAAACTTGGCTTATTTATCGTCGACGTGAGGTTGTTTTACGGCGTTGGTAGGGTGGTCAGCTTGACGAGCGAGCACTTCCTTTTCTGGAGCAGTCAGGTTTTTTAGGACTAGGTAGGTTACGTTTTATTCAGTTAGATTGGCACTTGATTACAGCTTTAGTAGAGCATTAGAGGCCAGAAACGCACACTTTTCACATGCCCCACGGTGAGCTCATTATCACCCTACAGGACATAAAGGTGCTTTTTGGTTTATGCATAGATAGCCTTCCTGTACTAGGTAGGACGGAGGGTGTTATTTGGGGTGATGTTTGCGAGAGATTATTGGGAGTTAGGCCTCCACGCTCGGCTTTTAGAGGTTACAGTTTGAGTATGCCCTGGTTGTCCGATTTTGTTGTTCAGTTGCCCATTGGTGACGATGTTGTTCATATTATTCAGTGGACACGGACATTTATTTTATTACTGTTAGGGGGTATGATTTTTGTTGATAAAACAGCATGTTATGTACATTTACAGTACTTACTGTTGTTAGAGGATTTAGGTGTCTCAGGTACACGTAGTTGGGGTTCAACGTGTCTGCATACTTATATAGACAGCTTTGCATAGCCTCGCACGTTGAGTCTCGTGAGATAGGAGGAGCCTTAGTTTTGTTACAGATTTGGGCATGTGAGAGGTTTCCTTACTTAGCTCCTATTAGACGGGATGTACAGATGGCGGATGGTCCACTCGCTGTGCGTTGGAGGACAGATTTTGATGTTACTAGTCTCTCTACACACGTGGTGTCAGTGTATAGAGAGGCACTTGATAGGCAGACTATAGATCACGTCGTATGGGTGCCATATACTGAGGAGGTACTGTCTACCCTCCCCGACTACTGTTATAGGGGAAGGATATTTGGCATGCATGCGTACCGCTGATTTGTTTTAGTATCGTTGAGTGACACTTTTTAGATAGAGTGATCCGACAGTATTGAGGGTTTTAGCATATTCCTATTCCTTGTGATACTGAGGATCGACACCACGACACTACTATGAGGGGTGGACTTGATATTGATTGGTCGATGGAGCATGCACGATATGTAGATATTTGGACTAAGCGACATGACCATTTAGTTGAGCTCGACACGACGTATGGTCCATCTGTTTCACTTGCCTATTTTAGTTGGTATCAGAGTTTCTCCCGTTGATTTATTGGTCGTCGAGGTACTTGTTTGGGTTATGTGGTAAGTGTATAATTTCTTAATTTTCATTTCATTTATGTCAATGATTTATATTTCTATTTTAACTAACATATATATCTTGTTTACAGTGGAATATATTGCACCAGATTAGAGACGATGAGGGTACGGACGTGCATACGTTGGTGGACTCAGCCATCTCAGTTATGACCGAGGACATGAGTTATCTTTTGAGATCTAGACCGTCTAGAGATGCTGACGAGGGACATGATGAGGGACGTGAAGAGGACCGAGCACACGGACAACGACAAGGGAGAGGACGTTCGAGGAGACCACGACCGTCGTCAGCTCATGCGTCACTACCACCGTCTCCACCACCATCGTCTACGTATCCAGACGTCACAGAGCCTTCTCCCGTATACGGTGAGTCCTCATCTTTCTATACGCCTATGTTCGATGATATCCCTCAGGTTTTCACTCCCGGTGCTCTACAGAGGGGGTCTCGGACCGGTATTCATATAGATGAGGGATTCACACAGGTTGAGAGAGACGATGCACCCTCCGCATATCGTGTATTTCCACCTATTTTTTCTGAGCCTCACCACGAGGATATAAGACCCTCTCAGATCACACAGATAGATGATCTGAACTTAGTTTTTCATGATGATAGTATAGATGCTAGACCCGATTTAGGACTTAGGCAATATATTAGGCGTAGATGACGGCGTTGAGATTTATGTATTCCATACTCTGTAGATTTTCTTTTTATTAATAAAATTTATATCAAATTGTATATTCATATTGATATCTATATTTGTTATGTTGGTTTGCTCGTTTGTTGAATAGAGAATGGATGAATGGCTATTGTTTGGAGATTTGGTGAGAGTTGGATAAGTTGATGATTTGGATGAATGTGTATGATTTTATTTGTTTGTTGAATGGATTATTTTGTTGATGAGTGAATGAATCGATATTGTTTGGAGAGTTGGATGAATTTATATTGTTTGCAGCAAGTTTTTTAAACATGTATTTTCGGGATTCGGCTTCAGCAGCAGTGCAGAGTTGGGAGTCAGGAGGGCATAACGTATCTTGAAGACGTGTCATATACTGTGCATGATGAGTCTTGAAGACCCGTCATGCACAATGCATGACGGGTCTTCAAAACGTGATTTGTGGACATTAGAAATCGAATTTTTTTTGTCGAAAAATTTGTTTTAAATATATATATATACATATATATTTTTTTTAACGTTATTTTTGTATAATTCTCAAATTTTGAAATGGAAAAATGGATCACCGCTACGCACCGCATTGTCATGTTTCTGTCGGAGATAATTTTACATTTTCCCCGGAAACAAAAAGGAAACCCTGATTTTAGATTAGCGGGAGAAGGACTGTAGCGAAAATGTTCCCTCTCTTCCCTTTCCCAGGATTTTGAGGTATTCGTCGCATCTGCCTGGATTGGGATTTGGAGCGGTCTCTCTTGTTCTTGTTTTCTCCTCTCGCTTTCGACTTCTCAACCTTATTTTCACTATTCAACTTAAACCTCACTCTCTAGTCTCTCTCTCATGAGTTCCGCAGAAGCTGAGACGCAACAGCAGGGAACGCCGGGGGGAGAAGAGAAGGAGGCAACACCGCCGACGAAAACGACGGTGAAATGGCCTGGATGGCCTGGAGACAACGTGTTCAGGCTTATAGTGCCTGTTCTGAAGGTCGGTAGCATCATCGGCAGAAAAGGCGAGCTCGTCAAGAAGATGTGTGAAGACACGCGCGCTCGCATTCGTATCCTTGACGCTCCTCTTGGCACCTCCGATCGGATTGTCTGTTCTCTCTCTCTCCCTCTCTACTTGCTTGCTATTGACTTTCCTTTTCTAGGGTTTTCATGAGTTTAATCTTTTATGTGCTTGCATTTTCTTTCTTGTTCTTTTTCTATGTTGTTTAATAGATTAATTCAATTAAATTCAAACCTAAGTATGGATTAGTTCAAATTTGTCTCTTCATCCTCGCCATTATAATGGATCTCTGCAACCTCTACGGTCAAAATAGACAAAGGTACCTCACTAGTCTCCCAATTTAAAAGTTAAAACCTT
Source organism: Dillenia turbinata (assembly GCA_037126225.1). NCBI lineage: Eukaryota > Viridiplantae > Streptophyta > Magnoliopsida > Dilleniales > Dilleniaceae > Dillenia > Dillenia turbinata. The sequence goes on along the minus strand of JBAMMX010000027.1, from coordinate 2,356,712 downwards.
CCTAGTTTTTTCCTTTTATCCAGAGCAGAACGGTTAAATTTAAACTAAGATCATCTCGGTCAGCCTGGCTGAGACATCCGAGATGACCCAAGATTTTGAGCGACATGAAATGGGTTCCATTTTGTTCTCTTTATTTAAGTGGTACGAGATATTCTGGCCGTTTCATCCATAGCAGAATGGAAATGGAAATGACAACCTAGCTATGTACAACCTTTTGCATGGTAGTGTAATAAAGGAAATAACTTACTTCAGAGTCTTTTTGGGCTATTTTCCATAATGGATGAAATAGGTTTTGATTGGATGTGTTCTCTATAAAATTTGTTTCTGTTGTGTGTACTGCCCCAATTCCTTGTGAAATTATGTGTGTGGATTTTCATTTGTGACTGCTGAAAATGTTTCCAGGTGCGAGGAGTGGTTGTCCGTATGTCCTTGTTAATTGTCTGATATGGAAGAGTTTCATTCTGCTTCAACCTTAAGTGATTGTTTAGGGAATTTAGGGGACAAAAGCATGTTTATCAGCAAAACGAGTGATCTTTATTCCATCTAAAACATTGAGAAACTTTTCATTTTAAGGATAGCCTTTTATCCTAGAAGTGGTACCCACCTCCATCATTGCTATTGTCTCCTCAATGATAAATAACATTCCCTTGATTGGTCTACTCAGAAATTGCAAGGTGGAGCTGCCCACTGTTTGTCCAACCCTCTTCCCCCCATCTCTCATTGTTGAACTAGAGGTAGGTAAGCCTGATCGTCATTTGAATGCTCTTTGGGCCCATAATTTGAGAAGGCAACTGCTGTGGGTGTGCAAATTAGTTCTGTGCAAAGATGGGCTTGCACTTTTATGATTTTTTTTTTTTTTTTTTGGATATAACACTTTTATGATTGTGATGTGCCAGAAGTATACTTTTTCTCGAATCGGTTTCTATGCTCTAGTAGTGTCAAAGTGGATTGTATTGTTTTTCTGTTTTCTTGCTTGTTGATTTTTTGGATGCTTAGTCTCCAGACTTTTGTCTGGAAAAATGATATTCTCAAGGCCTTTTAAAACGGATGGTGCAACTAGGATGGTTGTTTTTTTTTTTCCCCCGTGTTTTTTTTTTTTTTGGGGGGGGGGTTAATTTCCTGATGCTTGGCCTTTTATGGGAGCCGAGGAGAAAAATCCTGGTTCCAAACTTACCTAATTAGATCCTTTTGTATACATTCCTCTGTGTAATCTACCTGTTAGATTCATATTTTAAGAGTTCCATTTCAGGTTCTGATTTCTGGGAAGGAAGAGCCGGATTCACCACTATCCCCCGCCATGGATGCAGTGATAAGAGTTTTCAAACGAATAAATGGTCTATCTCTGAATGAGGGTGATGGAGCAGTTTCTGAAGTTGCTTCTGTTCCATTTTGTTCTATAAGGATGTTAATAGCAGTTTCACAGGGAATGCATTTGATTGGGAAGCAAGGATCCATGATTAAATCAATACAGGAGGGCTCTGGTGCCTCTGTGAGGATTTTACCAGAAGGTGTGCTTTTAATAATAGTCCTTCGATATATCTCTCAAACTGCTTACCAGTTTTACATCTTTGTCTGTTGTTACTCCAATGGATTGTTTGTTTGTTATGGTTGCACTCTCTAATTCTACTTATAATAGATGATTCAAACTTGTGGTTCCTGTTTTATCCTCAGTGGCAATGTGGAAATATAAAAATGTTTCTACTTATGTCTTGAAGTGTCAAAGTGCAAGGTTTTTTTTTTTTTTTTATTTCTTTATTATAATGCCAGGGTGCAAACTTTCTGCCTTGCATGACTAACTGTGATGTAAATAACTTCTTCTTTTTGAACACTTCTGGAATGGTAAAGTCATGCATCTATTATGCAACTTGAGACCTAAGTAAAATTTATGACTAGCTTCAGTAATACAACAAATTTGGGGCCACCTATTGTTGTTTGGAAAAACGAAACTTGAAATATCTCTAATAGATGTAGACCTTGGATATTAATTCAAGCAAAGAAATTATGAGTTGCATAAAATTTGAAGCGTGAGACAGAGGGGGGGCATAATATTCTTTGGATGTAGAGAGCTTGTGAAAGAGTTGGCCTATAACCTACTTGGGGTTGTCCTTAGGAGACAATCCCATGTTGCATCTTTCTAGGACTTGGTGGTTATAAAGATTAATAAGAGGTTGGAAGGCTGCATAGCAGTGAACAACTTAATAAAAGTTTGAAGTTTCATGGTTAACTTTAATGATTTCTACATATTATCCATCTTGAATCATATACGTTTAGCGGGATGTTTTGAGCATTAGGTGACCTTTTTAGGTAACAAATGTTTATATAAACTTAGCTGTATTTTAGAATTTTATATTTTTCCCTTTTATACTTTTTCTCTGTTTATATAAACTTCAACCTATCTATATCAGCCATTGGTTGACTTTCTCGAATTATTCTTTAGTTCATTGTGTTTACCAAAGAATAGCACTTAGGTTGTTTTGATTAATCTAATACCTCCTCTAGTCCTATGTTATCTGTACCCCCTAAATAGACTTTATTTCCTCACTATTACCTAGACGGCTATACGTACTTGGAAAATCTAATGTGCCTTACCCTACATATTGACATACCTACTAACTATACTTTCTAAAAGGATTTCGGCTTTTGTTTCAAGTTTTAACAATCTTCCTATCCAATGTAACTGGCAAATTTTCTACACTTTCTTGTCCCAATATAAGTGTCAGAGCTACAATAGTTGACACTACATATGTGTAATTTCAACTTACCATTACGTTGGGTGCAACCATAAACTTAGCTTGGAAGAAAATTTCTTTCAAAGAACAAAATGTTAGCAATCAATGCCCTTTCTGTAATTTGTTTCTTTTAGCAACTGTTGTTCCTTTTGAGATGGAGGCTATATGATTGATTTGGATCAAGGGAAAAATCCTTTAAAGGTTATTCCAAGGTCTTTGGGCTATTTATTAAATATTTTAGGTTGATTTTTGGCGTGATGCCTTCTATTTTGTCATAGTTTCTGAAATTGTTTTCTAGGTTTATAAGAACTAAAATTTACTGTTAGAAATGTTGTGGTTTCTTGCATCTGGTTTGATAGGATGTCTTATCACAAAGTTTTGGGCTTGCTCTTCTCGTACTCATTGAGGGTTGTTTTAGAGCTTTTGGTCTTGATATTTTCCCCTTCCCGTATAGTGGCTCTTAAGTGATTTTGTTTTCAGATTAAATAGGTCCTATATTATTTTGTTCCTCCACTTTATGCACTCCAGGAAGTTGTATTTTAGTTTTTTTTTTATTATTATTTTTTATTTTTTGGCCTGTTGTTCTGGATTCCCTGCACTTCAATTTCATTAATTCTTTATCCATTGTAAGTCTTGAATCTTGCCATTTGGAAAATTTCCTGATTTTTCTATTTAAAAGAACAATATCTAACCTTTTTATTTCATTTGCCAGATGATCTTCCTTCGTATGCAACTGCAGATGAAAGAATTGTAGAACTACATGGTGAATCGCTCAAAGTTCTTAAAGCATTGGAATTAGTACTTGGAGTACTCCGGAAATTCTTGGTTGATCACAGCATTACTCCTCTTTTTGAGAAGAATGTAAGATTTTTCTTTTTTTTTTTTTTGGGATAAAAAGACTGTAAGTTTAACATGAAACTCTGTTTGTTAATGCATTCAATTCTTTTGGTCTTTAAATTTATTCTAATCTAATGTTTGCCTATTAGCAGTACAGCACCACACTCTCAAATGATCATGTAGTGGACTCCTGGGCTGATAAAAACCAGTCCTTACTACACCCTGCAGCTGCTCCTCAAGCTGGGATTGCATCGGATTATTCCATTTCAATGAAGCGGGATCCTTTGCTTTTCGATCGTGATGTGCAGCTGGAGTCAAAAGCAGCCCACTCTGGGTTGTCACTCTATGCACAAGATGCTGGACTTGGTGGTTTGCGATCTACGGGGCTTGGTCGTGCTGCTGCTCCCCTGGTTACACAGGTAAGATTTACATAAGTAATACTATTTTTTTCCCCTTGTGTATGCAGTTTTTTGGTACATTCACATCCATGACACTAGCTGTCTTGTGGCAATGGGAGTGAGTGTAGAGATATAAAGCAAGAAAAAGAACAAAGAAAAACTAAGACCAATGCAGAATTTGGAGTATCATAGGAGAGAATAAAAATACCAAAAACTCGGTTCAATGACTCGTTTTTCATTTATCATGAGCCCACCTGAATGAAAAACTTATGCCATTTTTATAGGTAGAAACTACTTAACAATTTGGGAACCTAAACTGAATAAAATGGAACTGATGAAATGTATAAGGCGCTATTTGGGAAAGCTGAAGTGACGTGAGTTTTTCAATGTAAAAAATTATTGATATAATCATAATTTTAGTCATTTTACGAGAAATTTGACTTTTACTTGCAAAATTTTATATTTTTTGGAATTTTCACTTTAGTTGAAAATGCTACAAGTAGAATAAGATAAAAATAAAAACAAGTTGAGGACACACAAATGGAGCCATAGTGCTAGAGAATATAATGAACTGCTAGCTAGTTTTGGTTGTGTAAAATGGTACAACTGGTAGGGGAAGCTGAGGCCTTTCTATCCCATACCTTAAAATGGAGTCCATGGATATTGTTATTGTGACACTAGCTCGCTTTGCATCCCACTGTCAACCCCACTTTTTGTAAGGGGACAAAATCACTTGGCCATCTTGTGGTTTGGCCCAAAGCACTTCACTTTTATGGTTAAAAAAGTGTCAAAGTGTCACTTGAGATTTACTCTATTATCACTGTCTCCCCCTCTCTAGTTTAGAGTGTTGAATGCCAAAAAAATAATTGAATAATATGACATATATATTATATAAAACAAAGATTATTAAAAAAAAAGGATTATGTTTGCTTCATTATCACCACCGCCGCCGCCGCCATTTTCTATTTTCTCTCCCAAATCATTGATCCATGGCCCCAACTCCATTTTTTTCCAAATGTCAAAATATGACAATCCCAAATCTGTAGTTAAGTTGTTTCTTTTTGTACTTAAATTTAAAACCTTTTTGTTCTTGTGTTGTAGAATTTGATTTTTTAATCTGTCTCTGATTTGCAATTATAATGAATTTAGTTTTTTGAATTTGCCGACAATAAACAAATTAAGAAAATAGATGGTGGTCGTGGAACAAAACTAATTTTCATTTTATATATATATATATATATTTTTCTAATCTTGTAATTTATTTTTCTATTATTTTTTGTGACATATAACTCCAATCTTGATGGAAGGCGCAATAAACCTCACAAGGGGAATTTTGATGAGTTTTGAACCATATGGAGTAATGTGATTTTGGGCCAAACCGTGAGGATCCAAGCAATTTTTTCCCCTATGAAAGAAAAGAAAAAGGAAAAATTTTTGATGACCTAATTTTCATTTTTTTTTTTGTTGTAATTTATTGTTATTATATTATATGACATATAACTCCAAACTTGATGGAGAGCACAATAAATCTCACAAGGGGAATTTTGACGAGTTTTGAACCACATGGAGTAATGTGATTTTGGGCCCAAATGTGAGGATCCAAATGATTTTTTCCCTTTAAAAGAAAAGACGGAGAATTTTTTTTTATGAATAGAAGAAGATTACATTAAAGGGATAAATAAAAGAAATGTGAGTGATAGAATTAGCTATCCTTCCAGTAAGAGAATAGATAAAATCATTGGGGGAAATGGAACTTGGGCCAAATGCTTTGGTGACTGAAATGGCTATGATTTATACCATGGTTACAGTGGGG
>JBAMMX010000027.1:2155935-2345935 GCA_037126225.1 Dillenia turbinata | reverse complement strand
CTTCCACAATGTCAATGAGGTCAACTCTCGAGGGGAAGTTTTCAAACCAATGAAAAGCTTTTGTGTTTTCCTCTATGAACCATGAAGCTTTATATTTTTTATGCCAAGAGATTTCCTCTATAGAGGCAGTCCAAGACAACTCTATTTTAGGATTGCGCTCCTCTCTTCCTCATCAATGAGGACACTTCTACTGCCTTCTACCTTATCAAGCTCCCCAATATTTTGTAAAATATCCATGTTTTTTAATTGAATACTACCAAGAACCTCATTATGGGATCCACACACATTTAAAGCTTCAGCTTAGCATCCAAGACGAGGCTTGGACAGCCATCTACTTGAGAACCCATTTCACCAAACTTCCAAGAGATCTCTAGAGCCGTCGTTTAGCCTCTTATTCTTGAAGTTGAAAGTGGCTGGATCCATAAAATTCCCCAACATCTTTAAATATGGGAGATGCTTCTAGGGTGGCCTTGGCATCAACTCTTTTACCACATTAGGAAAATGTTATGGCCAACCCTACGAAACAAGAAACCTGTCTATCCATGACAAAAAAAGATTCTCTCTAAAATTTGGGTGAACAACCCCAATCAAGGGAAGCTTCCAGCTTTTCCTCCAGCCAAATCAGCTAAAAGTAGACATTATTAGGCTGAAAGTCAACCCGCCTAATCAGACAATTGTGCTGACATATTAAAAATACTCGACGACTCATAGCTGATTGGTTCAAAGGCTTGACCCTATTGACTGAAGCTTTACGAAAACTATGGATCGAAATGTAGAACCTTACCTGTTTAAACACGCTAGGCCAATTGACTTCAACCTCTCTCCATTCAGATAACTTGATTTGCCAGACTTGCTTCCTCAACCACTGCTATTAGTGGCTGCTGCTTCAATTCCAAAACCCCAAACTGCCAACAATGAGCAACCACACCTAGGATGCTTTCCCTACGAATGCCACCTATTGTTGGATTCCTTATCAAGTTGGCCTTTAGGGACGAAGCCACACTTGAGTGCCCCAAACGAACAATGGCATGCTGCATATATAAACTATAACACAAAATTTCACTTGTGAGAGCTAGTTTTTACTTTTTACTATGGGCCTGCTTTTTTCTCATGCCAATAGAAGTCAATTGATTACCCGAATAAAAGGAGTGAATTGGCCAATTGAACGCTGACTCCCAGACACATTTACACCTACACACTCTCTCCCCCTACAACTTCAACTCTCGTTGTCTGAAAATAAAAAATTTTAATAATGTTTGAGTTAGAAAATTTTAACTTTATGCATATTAGTGGATGTTATTCTGTGTGTCGATTCACCTATTACTATTAAAAATATAAGCTAACCTTATTAAGATTTAAGATCTGGGTATTGGAGATCTAATGTACACAATTTCTTTAAAACATCCAAAATTGGCTTCATGTTTGTGTGATCAGCCATCTTATAGGGGGACAAATTGGAGTCCTGTACCCCTATTCAGATTTTGTCTTCATCCTTGCTGGCCTTCTCAACCCTTACAATCAAAGATTTCACTATGGACCCATGGCTGAGATGGTCTGGGTAGCTTAGGTGTCATAATTCTACTGCTGTGACCACACATAGCTTGGGGGACCTTCCTTCGTGCACTTCAAATTATTCGAGGAAATTGTGTCTCTTGTCCTTGTGTTATTGTACTCGATCAGTTCAAAACTTGTAATTCTGGAGCCTAAACATTAGAGATGCTCATGAATTCTACCCCTCCTAAACCATAACCATGGCTCTTCACCTTTCAAATTCCAGAAGGCCCACCTAACATTTGTTCACACCCTGAGGGTCAAGGATGATAGATTCCCTCTACCCTCTCCCATTTTCTATGATTTGCAGCACCTGCCCATTCCATACCACAGTTCCTTGTGCAACAAAATCAAAAATTTTCCATTTGATGGCATTATTGCTTGAGAGATTCCTTCTCATCTTTCAAAAATGTTTGGACCTTCAAAAAGTTCCATGTGAAAACTATGAAAACCTTGTCACCGGATGAAAATCAAATATTACTGCCCTAAAATGTCCCTTAGCTCAGGAAACGCTCATAATACACATTAGTAACCAGTCTTACAAATTTTGAGTCACCGACTCTTGTCTAGGCATGACATGTAGTGGATCTTGCATGTGTATATAATTCGTCTGGCATTTACAATTTTGCTGTGCTAAATGCCATAACTCAAATTTTGTTAGTCACTTTTGCTAGTGAACTGCACCCGAGCTGAAACCCTTACTGCCCTTTTAAAGTAATTCTCCTGCAGAGTTATAGCATAAGCCCCTAATTTTGCCCAATCTCAATCGATAAAATCATGCTGAAGTTAAAAGTGCTCTAGCTAACCATTGTGCTATTCCTCATAAGGGAGGAAAGGCCCCTTTGAGGCTAGGCAGATATTTGTTAGGGGCTGTGCATGAGGTTTCCATTGCTACTGGTTGGCCCAACCATTTCTAGCATTACTTCTGCAAGTACAGAGGGAGCTTGCATGATTTGAACATGTAAACTTTAGATCGCAATGAAGCAAACTTTAGCTTGGGAAAGCTCCTTAGAGAAGCTGTGCTGATGATTTATGTTGTCTAGCAAGGATTCAGAAACTAGAGATTACTTAGCATGGCCCTGCAGCCCAAGAAATGTGGAATTATTTGTTTGCAATTTTTGATACTCACCAGATATGTCCTATAAATCTCTCTCATTTGCTTTTGATAAAGTTTAGAGACTTTGGAGGGCAGTAAGATGCTTTTTGCTTTGGAGATGTGTTCTTGTAGCTATTACTTAAGTGTATCTGGAGGGAGCAAAATGCTAGGATTTTTAGAATTTAGATATTGGTCATCCTCTCTTTTTAGACAAGTTTGTTTGTTATATGTTTATTTGGTTTATGTTTTCGGACTCTTTAAGGATCATATTCTAGAAGACTTGAAAAAGGATTGGAAAGGCATTCCTTGATTAGCATTTGCTATTGATCTTTATGACTTTTGTCTCCAAGGATTTCTCCTCCTTTGAGCATTATGTACTAGCTGATACAATTCCTTCTTCTATTTAAAGCAAAAAAGTGAAATATGATTAAACAAACCTTATGGCTGCACCAAGGCCTGCTCTCTCTTGATTGATACTTGTAAACCTTTTTGCTTTCTTGTTTTTCTTTTCCTTTCTTATAGGGGGTGGGGAATGGGGTTTGAGTATCTTGATTATGCATCAGTAATAGCCTATACGTGTGCTTGGTAGGTTGTCCTTGTTAATGAGTTTATTTTTCTTAGGTTTCACTCTTGGTTCTTGTACATACTATATGTTTTGTTCATTGAAAGATAAATAAGCTATTCTGAGAACGGCTGACAAATGAAAAAAGACAACAATTGATCAAATGGATTGAATTAAAGTAAATTTTATTTGTGTTCTTTCATAGGCATTAATTATCAGTTTACTTGTATTTTCTAGTAAAACACGATATTGCAAACTATGATTTTTATTGATTTTTTTTTTTATGGCAAGATTTTTATTTCAGGCAAAGTTATATAGTGCATATAAGGCATCAAAACTCAAATTACAAAGATAAGATATTTGTACTCCCAACCTGTCAAATGCAAGGGGTGGGCCAATGGTTCCTGTGGAATGCTTGATGGTTGACCTTGATCTTGTGGTTATGATACTTTCAATATGGTGTGCAATTTAAGGAGATACTAAACTACCCCACTTCTTTTTTATCTGTTATAGTTTTTGTCTGTCTTTTCAACCTTAAGTATATTGTTGTGGTTACACTTAACACTCAATTCATTTTTTTAGGTAACACAAACAATGCAAATCCCCCTTTCATATGCAGAGGACATCATTGGGATCGGTGGAGCAAATATTGGCTACATTCGACGCTCCAGTGGAGCAATTCTTACTGTTCAGGAGAGTAGGGGCCTACCAGATGAGATCACTGTGGAAATTAAGGGCAGCTCGACACAGGTTCAGATGGCTCAGCAACTTATACAGGTATGCCATTGAATTTGTCAGCAAGTTGCATCTGCTTTTGAAATTTAAGGATGTTCCTGATTCAAAGGCTTCATTCATATCTCATCCCTAAGTGGGCTTTCCGATTTTTTCAACCAGTCTCTTTTAAACTGTTTTCTGTCTTGGACTATTTCCCCAGACTGTCCAATATAGCCAATTTAGCCAATAACTATCCTTGGCAGACCGCAGAAGCTTTTTATTGCTATTCTCTGACTGGACAAACTATACCTATCATGTTACAGAATTTACTTTCGTCGTCTTTTGTTTTATATTTATTAGTGTAGTCAAGGAAAAACTTTGCCATTCAAATCTCTCCCAAAAGTTGTGCATGTTCAAATATGAACAGTTTCTGCGAGCACAGGGACTTTAAGCCACTGTTCCTAGATTTTAGATAGAAATGCTGGATCACATCTGCCGGTCTAGGATTTAAATGGATGGGTGATTTGTCTTCATAATTTTAGTGTTTGAGATAAAGCATGAAACACTATGTAATTATCTATATTACCTTGGGACCGGTTTGGTTATCTCATTGAAGTTGAATTGGGGGATTAAGTTTATTCAGCATCTTGAAATGAAAATCTTTCTTGAGACTGCTCTGTAGAATAAAATAAGATGTTGAGCAATGAAAGTTCCAAGGCAATAACGATGTGAAATGTTATTCTTTAACATGGGTTTGGTATCGTCTGCCATCATTTTTTCTGACATTATGAGAAGGGGATGGCTCATCATTAAAGTTTGTGCATAAAAATTGCGGTAGAACCATTCAGTTTTTGTCACTTGACAACAGTCATTTATTTGTTTTAATCTTTTTGTTGTTTGAATGTCTTGTTTGCAGGAGTTCATCAGCTGTCATAAAGAACCAGTCCCCAGCATGTATGGAAAGATGGACGCAGGACTGAATTCCTACTCACATTTATCAGACACAGCATACCATTCATCTTCCTTTTCATCTCTATCACCAGGAGGCTATGGATCCTCTAATCGTGGACCGTACAGTAGCTATAGGTACTGAAAAGTGAGAGAACCCAATGTTGTAGTTTAATGCTTTTTTCTCGAATAGTGTTAGAAGCTTTGTTGTAAGGAAATTGTGGAATCTAAGGCATTTCTCAACCTTTGAATGAAATGATAATAATTATACTATGCTGGGAATTCTGTTGTTGGCGTTGCCTTTAATGCATTCTTTTTCTATGTATTCAGAAGGCAGCCAATATGGAATTGGTTGCAAGGTTGAGAATGATTTGGTCACTATGTTTCTTGAACATAATATATATATATATATATATATATATATATATATACATATATATATAATATTTTATATACTAATGTTTCAATTTTCTTTTTGCTACAAAGTTATCTATTTATTTATCAATAAAATATATAAGACCAACTTCAACAGCAAAATTTATTACGAAACTAATATCGAATAATATTTGATCTTGTGACCTGCATTCTCTGGAAATTTTTTCTGGTTGATGAATTAATTCTGCTGGCCATCAAATAGTACTCGTTAACAGTGTCAAAAGCTCGTTCTCTATTACTAGTGGTATACAGAACTGAAAGCACATCGTCCTCTACCTCTAATCTCACCTTGCAACGGGGTAACAATGAAAAAGAGCTTCTAAGTGACCAAATTACTTTAAATTGAATGATCGGATACTCTATTCCTTTAAATGGTTTTGAGTTTTGAGTCTGGAATGAAGAAAAATGATTTAAGAAAACTAATCCCATAATAAACCTCGCAATACTCGTGCCGGATTAGTTGACACAACCAGAATACATGCCGCTGAAAACCTAAAAAAAAAAAAAGGAGCTCCCCAGTGATTAGCCTTAATCAGCCCTATCGGCTGCTCTGGAAAATTTCTCTTTGATTCAATCGCAATGCTATTCATAATCTGAATTAGCGTTTCCACTCCCAGAGCTGCAGATTGTATGCAGGATAGCTGCATCTTTAGCAGTCAGGCAAGTGGCATCACAATAAGTGCAATCGAATCCATGTAGGCATCACTTGTGCATATTTGAGGAAGTCTTTAGCTAATGGATGATGGTGTTAAACAAAAAGGTCATTTGACTTGGGGGCATAACTCAACTTCATAACTCACTCAGACAATGTATGCTGTCGATACCGACCATGAGACAAGCAATTGGGAAATCAAGCTCCAAAATTTCGCTTTATAAATTCTATTTTATGGGATTAATTCTGGTAATGAATTTTGCAAAAGACAACACAAGCTAGCTAGCACCTTCTACAAATGAAAGTACAGTTAAACTGAGATCAAGCCGACACAGCACAACCATTCTCAAGAAAGAAAAAAAAATGACGGAAGCCTCCGAACACTTGCCTATCACTATGCATCTGATGGTGGATCAATGCGTCTAAATACAGCTCGGAAAGTCTGTCCTCCATTTCTAGCAACCTTTTGGCCCTCCTCTGTTGCACTACCCAATAGCTTCACAACTGGATCAGCTTCAAGTTCTTCCTCAGTGAGGGCTTCAAACAATGGGTGCTCTTTCAAACAAGCCTGCATCCACTCCCCTAGCTCTTCCACATCTGTTATTGTGTAAATGATCCCACCAACCCCAAGAACATAGGCATACTCATCTAGCAAGTGGGGACTAATAACCCGGCGACGATGATTCTTCTCTTTGAAGTGGGGATCAGGGAACAAAAAGAACATCTTTGAGAGTTGTCCCTTTGAGAAATAATTAGGAATGTATTTCATGGAATTGGTCCGAACCACTGAAACATTCTGGTACTGACCTGGATGGGCCAATCTCAGTGCCAAGATTCGTTCTTTCACATACTCTGTCACTTTATCTCTAATTTCCATTCCAATCATTAGTGTTTCAGGGAAAAGAGTTGAAAGACTAACAAGAAGACCTCCAAATCCACAACCAATGTCAGCAAACTGGATCCTTTTGGAACTAGTAACTTTGTCTGGTGATGGGAAGAGCTGAGGGTAATGAAGGGTATAGTCAACATGAGACGGGGACAAGGGGACAGGAAAATGGGAATCACTTAATGGATTACTATGGGCTCGTGCCCTATAGAAACGCTTTCGTGGCAGACCTGTTGTCTTGCACATTTTTGGATTGTCGTCCTTGTTATTTCCCATATCTTTCTGCAGAAGGGAAAAAAAGAAAGAAAAGATAAAAGTCAGCATACTTGTAACAAAGTGCTCATGTTTAGCAAAGTGATATACCTTCAGCAGATGACATTGAAGCCCACAGAACATATAAATTAGAAGAATCTCATAAAACAACTTCGATACGCTTATGGTTGTCAAATGAGATCATACAAAATCACTTTAATCACAGAAAACTGAGATAGAACAAGTCTAAGTTTGGGATCAAATCATACAGGTTGATGTAAAAACCTTGGACTCCACCACCGTGTGACCAAACCAATAAATAAATAAATAAATAAAGTGACAAGATTGTTTAGGAAGAATCAAAGTTTCAACAACAATGGACATAATAAAAATCATCAATCAGCATCCAAGGATTCCGCCTGTAATAAATAGGATTAAGGCTGGAGATTTTGGGGTTTTCAGAAACTACTTAAAAGGGGAATCACAAATCTGAATGAAAGGAAGCCTCAGGTATATTGTATAAGAAGAAGCAGCTAAAAGGTAAGAGAAGAAACCATACAAACTTCAACGACTCCAAAATTTAACACATAATTCTATACAACATCAAACATACTTCAATTTCCGCACCATTTATTCGTCTAATTATGATTTTTTTTTTTTCAAAAGAAGAAGAATAAACCTTCGCCAGAATCAGGAAACAGATCTCTTCCTCGTGGCTCGCTCTCTCTCTCTCTCTCTCTCTCTCTCTCTCTGTGGGGGTTACCAACCCTAGCAATGCCATAGCTTCCTTCTTCTTTCGCACAAAAGGAAGTGGTTTTGGAGGGGTTTTAGGGGAACGCAACAACGTCATTCCTTCTTGTCTTCTTTTTTATTTTTCGGCACATATCTTATACTTTTAACTAACAAAATTTTTGGTTTGTGTTAAGATATCGTATCGGATGTAGGGATGGCGATGATTTAGTTATGGTTCGCGTCATGTTAATACCGTATCGGATGTAGAGATGGCTATGATTTAGTTATGGTTCGATACCATATCCAACCCTTAATCCTAATTTCAATATCCATATCATACCCGCCCCGAGAAAGCAGACATTACAGGTTACAATATCGAAACCATGAAGCAAGGGTCGATTTTGGATCTTGAAACTAGCTTTAGCATAGTCTTTTGAACTAATATAACACCAATACAACATTACAGGTTACAGCATATCAAATAATTCATCCAAAAAGCAAACAAAAAAAAAAAAAAAGAAAGGGAGAGGACATTACCACTGGTAATGCAACCAACAAGACACCACACAAGCTCACACACACACACACAAAGACAATTAACAAGTTACAACAATCATCAGGAAGCTAAAAAACCAATCCAGAGTCTTCAAATTTCTGCTTAGTTATCCAATCAAGTTCATCACCCATCCGAGTTAGATAATTCACCCAATCTCCCACATATCCTTGCCTAAAAAGCTTCCAATTTTCGACTTCAACAAGTTTATTAGACCATTTCCCAGTCAATTCACTCAATCTCCCACATTCCCTTGCCCAAAAAATTCCAATTTTCGACTTCAACAAGTTTATTAGACCATTTCCCAGTCTTGTTCACTTCTGAATTGCTTATGAAATTTCAAAAAAAAAAAAAAAGAAGAAAAGGGATGCAGAGGCCACACTCACAATCACAGAGATGGGTTTGCTACAGCGGAGTGGAGTGCACAGTCTTCTGACGTCGGCGATGAAGGTCGGCGAGAGAGAGATGAGGAAGGGAAGCTGATGAAGGTGTCGGCGTCGACGATGAACGATAAGTAAGGCTCGAGGCTCGACTTTGGAAGGTGGCAGAGAGAGATGGCAGAGATAGGCGGCAGAGAGAGGTGGAGCGGGTAGGGCAACGAAAATGTTTGTTCGAGAATGAGGAGGGAACTTACAGCAAACCTATAAACCATTTTTTTCATTTAATAATATAATATTAAAATAAAATTTTATTTCATTATAACGGATCAAATTAATTTATTTATAATTAAAATTTATATTCGAACTACTCCGATCGTTTTAATATTAAAACTCAACCTTAATCCGACTTTAATTCATTTTTTTTAAAAAGAAAAAAAGCCTGATACGATGGATTAAAATTTTTAGATATCCATATAATTCAAAAAGCAAAAATTTTAATTTAATTAACATTAAATCTAATATAAAATTTAATTATAATATATATAAATTTTAGATTTAAAAATTAATTAAAAAATTATTTTACAAACTTAATGGATAATAAATATTTAACTCTCAGGGATCACGATAAAATGGGTTTCAAATATTGTCTTTTAATTAAATTTATTTTGTTGTTAATCAGAAACCATCAATGAGAACCATGGCCACAGACATCAAACCCATGAACTGAGGATTACATAATTTAATTGGTCTAACCAGTTCAACTAATGAGTATGATCATGCTACTATAATAAATAATAAATAATTATTTAATAATTAAAAAATTAAAAAAATTATAATCTCTTTTCATAAATTATAAATTTTAATTATTTATAAGTAATAAAATCAGATAAAAACAAAAGAAAAAATAGAGATGCACACAGGATGGCGCCAATAATAGTCTCCAATGTCATTATTTGAGAATATGATATATATGAGTTAATTAATTAAGGGAGAATGAAGCCAACAATTTGGTAACTAAGAGAAATGACATAGAAATAGTTATTATTTATTAATTAATTTATTTTAATTTCTAAAATCAAAAAAATGAATTTAAAAACTAAATTAAAGTAGAAAATACTCGAGTTTGATTTTATAAAATATTTGAATTTTGTCAATTTTTATTTATAAATTGTTAGTGTTTATTAGGAGGGATTTATACGGTTAAGTCATCTAAGACCTGCATCATTTCTTGACCATTTGATTCACTATACATCTAATGGTAGTAGATTGCTATAAACCCTCCATCATTTAGTTTAAAAATTTTACAAATCTTCTTTTATTACTTAACTAGATAATAGTAAGGATAAGAAATTCCTACAATTCATATGTCAAAATCATCAGTTGAGGACACAATTCAATTAATTTTTTAACCTAAAGGATTCTCAATATTCTTTGGATGAATATGGTAATAATACTAATAAAAGAAGTTGGCAAACCCCCCCCCCCTTCCTTTTTGTGGGAAAAGGAGGCAAAGCTCACATGAAAAATATGAACTTTTCAAGCAGTCGATGCTTTCCCAACAGGAGTGAAGGATAATCTAGTTTTAGAATGACCACCATATCACTGCATGTATGCAGGATGATAAAATCACTACACATATTAGCAATCAAATTAATCTCATGCAATCTTCATCCTGGTGGCGAACCTAGAGTCTTCTTTGTTAAGAGACATTTGCTCACTAGATTAAAGTTCAAAATCCTCTACACTGGGAGGTTTTGCATCCAAAACAAGCTCCAACAAGAGTCTTCGAGATTGTGTTCGCCACATAAAAGCACTTTCTGATGCACCATATGATGGCTCCAGATAACATACAATCAAGATTGTGCAATAGGCAGCCGAATGCTCTTAGCATTGCACAAATCAATGTTAAAACTTTATCTCAGGCCAAGACCATTCATTTGAACAGTATGGACAGCTGTTCCAGGTCTGCCAAAACACTTTTACATAAGAATGCAAACTATCACACCCTCTAGTCAACAGTACTTTATCTGGGAAGTCCCTTTCTCTGAGATCAGCTTGAGGTTAGATCGAATGAAATAGCATGTGAACTATCCTAGCAGTGACAGCAGCAGGTTTTACCTAAGCAGTATATGACCATGATGAAAGCACCTCTCTAGTGATGGTATTTTTGCCCCTTGATAATAGTCCACGCCCTACAAATTAAGCACGAAGTATCTTATCCTGTGAAGAAAAACTGCTAAAAGTACAACACACTTAAAATGCATCAAACTTAAATGTTCAAGACATAAACATAAGAATATGAGACGATGAGATTTGAGATATCTTTATTGAATAACGATCACGAGTTCAAAATTCATTTTCAAGCACTCCCACACAGTCACTAATAAGGAAGACTCATCCTTTCAAGTAAAAATTTGTATCTGGAAACAAATGGATAGAAAGAATTATCTACAGGGAGAAGTATAACTCATTGAAGTGAAAATCATGGACTAAAAAACTGTCTTTAACAGCAGGAACATCGGCCTATACCCTTGACTGTCACACAACAGCCACAAACCACACATGCAGGGCAAGCCTTATATGTGGATTCTAAACCTCCCTGATGGACCCGACCTTGTCAAGAGAGTTAGCACTAATAACAATAGTCAACACCACAACAATGAGGACCCGATATGTCTTTCCAACAATTAGCAGCAGAGTGGACTAACAGATTCGATTAAGAGTTATGGGTTTAAATTGAATTTATTTATCCAACTCATGCAAGAAATGAGATCAATTTTAAGAATAATGAAATTTCTTCAGCTTATATATACACACACGTATAAGTATATATACATATGTACTAACTTTAGCTTGATTTGTGGCTCTCTTACCCTTGATGCATTGCTAAATGTATATGGTTACAAATGCAACATCTATGTCACTAAGGAAAGAGTTTTCAGAAAGCTTAAAGACATCCTCATGTCTGGAAAAGGAAAAGTATCTCCCATCAAAAGCATCTTCATTATCTTCCTACATTTTATTTCTCTCCTCACACTTCCTGAACAAGCTGCAATATATCAATGATAACCCAAATATCACACCAGCCTATAGGAACTTAGTTTGTTCTCTTCTGCATACCAGAGTATGGAGTGAAATTTTTCATACTTCTAATCAAGACGATAACGCATATTAAGATTTAGCCAAGAGAAGGACATGTTGAGAAAAGTTCAAGGCTACCATGCCACGGTATCGGGGACTCAGATGACTGAAGTTGTTATAAGACCACATTAGTAGGGCACAAGAGTATCAGTGCAGGCAAGGAAGTGCCATGAGTTCAAGATTGATTAAGAGTCGCTAATTACTTCAAATTATTTATGGCAGTCTTGCACAATATAAAGGGCCATTCTCCAGGATGTTGCTTCAGGATCACTGATTATTTTGGCACACTACACAACATTCTTTTGATTCTTGCCACTATACTCGTGTAGTGTGATGCAGACAATAACACTTGCAGTCTTATTCTTCATAAGCTAAGATCTACCAACCCCGGAAACCAATAAATAGATATAGAAAAATGAGTAAATAAGCAAATAAAATCATCCCCAAGCTCAACATAAAGTCCTTTGTACTTTATAAAAAGGCCTCTTACCTATATATTTGCTCCATAAGGACAAGCAATGCAATTTGATGATTTAGTACCATAGAGGACAGTCTGAGGGACATGTTAGCACGTTCTTGCAATTGTCTTCCATGACCATAAGGTCCACCAATGCAAAACAATAACCTTGAAGCACCCTACTAGAAAAAATTAGTCCGGACTCTACTTATGTAACAACAATAATAATCTGGTAAACAAAATTCTACGAAGCAAGCAACTTGATGCTACCATGCTAACATGGATACAAATACTTTGTCTAAAGGCATGGTACTGCAGAACAAATTTATTATTTTAATCAGATAAGATTCTACACATCAAGCAAGTGGTGAACATTTTAACATTATGAATCATTAGAAAAGAAAAGTTATGATCCAAATGCTATAGGCAATGTGAATTCTTTAACAATTGTTTTCTAGATTCTGAACATTCATTACACTTATTATAAGTATGTTTCTTTGTTCTCCAAGAAGGTCTATCCTTTGAGACTTATCTTTATTCTCCTTTCCTTTGAGAGCAATGTACATGGTCATTCCCATCTGATACAGTACGTTTTTCTATCAAAAAGAAATGTGTTACTTTTGTAGTTTCCAATGCATGATGCATAAATTTGATCTGACTACGCCTTTCTTTGGCACAAGAAATAAGCTTTGGATCACCTGTTCCAGGATTAGTCCACAGACTGATGAACAAAGAAGTCCTTAAAATATGATTCTACTTGCTTTGGCTAAATAATGCAATTGACTCCACATACTCTAATTTACAACATTCAAGGCACTGTGAATCCCAAAAATGTGTGATCAGTTCTAGAGTAGAATATCCCCATAGAAGGTAAACTTGCAAAGTTGCTTCTTTCCTATAAATGCAGGGTTAGTTAGATGACAATTTACTTCGAACATCTAGCTGACTTGACACTTGGATTATTAATCTGCACAACAGAAAACAATGGTTGCATGGTGTAAAATATCCCAGGTCATGGACTTCAGTTCAGGCACTGAGCCATACTATGCTTGGGTGAGAGGGGAAAAGAAAGATTATGCTGAAAATGTTATACCATACCGTATTTCCTGCATCACCAATCAACTCAGCCAGCTGCTCAGATCTCATGTCAATTCCACGCTCATCCAACATCACTACCTACAGATTTGAGGACAACAAACACATAAAACATCATTGCTGAGCTTAATTTCAAATTTCACTCTGCCTACTGTTTAAAAGAACCTCTGCATTAAAATTTAGAAATGGAATAACTACAAACTGTTTTCCAAGAGAGGCAGCGACAAAAACAATGACAAGAATGCCCGACCCTGTCACTCTTTATTGACAAGAAGCAAATGCCAGAAAATAGACAAAAGAAGCTTTGATGATGTCATACGTGGATTCTTAGAATATGTACAACTCACAATGCAAAATATAACGCCTGAAGGAGGATGAGCATAACAAATTAAAATTATAATATGTAGGACTGGAGTTTTTTGAAACCAATGAAATTGGTAGGTAAGACTGAGTTCAATGTGGACCAATGTACATGTCTACAGATGCTCAACCCACCAACAGACAAAATATAATTGAAAATAAAGCTATCTTAGAAGCAAAATACTCAAGTTTAAAACACTTGTTATAAGAAGAAAGACGGCAAGACTAGAATAGATTCTTAGATAAAGTAGATGCTAATCTGACCTTTCAAAGACTTGTTGGATCGGTTTCACTGAGATGACAAAAAATCAATGAGGAAACAAAACAACAATATTTATTTCTGGTATTCCTTCTTAACCCAAAGAGATGCATGAATTTATCTAACTAGAGAAATGGTGAATGCCATGAAAAAAAGCAATAATTTTGTTGTAGGTCTTCATACTTAAATCCTGAATACATGCTTAGGCCTTACCAACAAGAGTTGAGCACGAAAAGCCACTTGACCAATGGCCTCAACCCTCCATGTTTTACAAGCAAGGATGTAAAGCTCAAAGATTGATGGTATATCTTTGGTGTTCTTATTTAAGCAACATTCATGCCAACCGTGTCATAGAGTAGTAATGTAGCTCTATGGATCACAATACATCATAAATTAAGATGCAACTCTATACGAGGCTAAATGCACAAAGAAAGAACTTCTGTATAAACTGGTTAATGATTCCATATATGTAGAAGATAGAGGGTTATTATCAATTATTGTCATGTAAAACAGTATAAAAAATGTGCCAGATCAGATACATAATTTGATCATTAAGTAAAGCCTCATGGTGATTGGGACACATAATCTACGAAAATTCTAGGTTTGGGTACAAAAGAGTGCTACTTTTAGTAATTATGCAATTTAATATTGTGTTATTCTTATTTAAATAAACAACACAAAACATGCACATAGAATCGAAGCTTTAACAACAATTTTTCTAGAGCTCTGTTGTTTGGATCACTAATGCCATCACAGATGTGCTCACAAGCTTGAATCAGCAGCATCAGTTTCTTAAAAGACATACGACTTTGAGTTCTGAGATAGTACAAAAGGGACCAAAGTTTATCAGCTTAACTTCAAAGATGGAAAATATTACTTTATCTCACTCAAAGAGTACCATAATAAAGTAACTGAGATCATACCCAATCATCAGGCTTGATATGGGACATGACAGCCAAGTCTTCATCTTTGATCTGAGCTTTAACATCCCTATTTGAAAATAAACACCATATTAGCTTAAATTACTGAACAAATCAAGCAGAAAAAGTAGTATTCTGATCAGATTTTTAGTGTGAACAAAGGATGTCATATCACAAGATGTATTCAAAGTTTTTCCTTGGAGAACACTTCTAAAGACCTAAATAGAAATTGTTACTTGAGCCTGATCCATAAGAGGAACTTGAATTTAGATAGCCTAAACATAGAAACAACAATTAAAATAGAACATACAAATGAGATGAAGTTACCGAGCATTCTTGGGATTGGACCGTATCTGGACATCCTCAAAATCGCAGTAAGGCTCCATCTTTTGACTGTACTCATCAACCAGTAATTTAATACCCTTGGATTTTGTTTTGCCAACTGTTATTATGCGTGTAGGTAGAGCTCTCTGTCCAAATGTAAAAAATAAGAGACTAGTAATTGTGACTTCATAAGCAATTTCTAGAACAGGTACTCACAAGAGATGGAATTATGAAATCTTAAAAATAAAACCATTGAATCTCAAAATCCTTAGGCTATAGTTAGTCATGCAGGACATTCAAAAACACTAGTATCATGCACTACATTGAAACGCAAACACATATTTCATAACAAAGCCATTTATTATAATGGGTTAGCATTCAAAATTTAGCATATATCAAATCAAACTATTTCGGGGAAGCATCTAGTCTAATGGTAAAGTTGCTTATCTTTACTTGAGGTGTTAGTCAAACTCTTCTTAAAGAAGTTATTGACTGTCCGCATATTCCTCACCCTGGACCCATGTGTGAAGTGTTCAGTGAGATGCTTAAAAGAACCCTGTGACATTTTTTTTCTTTAAATCAAAACGAGACCATCTAAAATTCAAAAGAAGCCCTAAATTCATTCAAAAAACAAAGAAGATCCTACTGAATTTCATTTGCAAGTATTATTTTCAGAGATAAAAGACACTATCAAGTATATTGAATTTCATGATTATGCAGTAAAGTTCCAATTGCAATCATGTAAATCAAGCACATTTTACAAAATCTGAAACTAATTTATCCAAACCCAGATGAAGACATGGCGAATTTTTTCTGGGCTTCTCAAAAGTTTCAAAATTCAATTTCAATGTTCACTCTTTGATTGAACTGGAATTCAACAATTATTCGACAGCACTCGATAAGTTGACAGGAAAGTTGATGGGGAATTGGTGGGGAATTGTTAAGGGATGGTTAGTACCACTGATTGGCGTGAATACTTGCATATTCTCCCTGCCCAAAAGAAAGGGGTACACTGAATGGCGATGGTAAACCACATAGAAAGAAACTTAAGAGGTGAATAGAAGTTAGATATGAACCTGAAGCAGCTGAGTTTGACGCCCACGGACCCCCGCAGACTGACATGGCCGTCCACAATAGACTGCACAAGCACGGAGCAAACTAGAGAGAGAGAGAGAGAATTTTCCCCTTTTTTGGGTCCTTTTTGGTTACGAGGCCATAAGTGGCCCTCGAATTCTGCCTCTGTGATGGTTTCATTTCTGCGCCTGCGAGCAAATTGAGTCGGCCCCCACATGTTAATGTTTTAAATTTCGCCAGAAAAGTCTGAAGATTTTTTTTTTCCCTAAATAAATAACCTATATTCCTCAAAATTAAAATTCGACTCAGAATCGGATTATTATGATTATTTTTTTTATACATAAAATTCAAATCCAAAATTTAAATAAATATCCTTATTCAATTAACCAACCGATAATTTTTAAAGATATTCTTACATCAATTCTAAAATCAATTACCTTCTAATTATAAATATAAGGTTTTAGATTTATCTTTTGTTAACATTATTATCCATTTAAGTCAGAGAAAAAAAAATACTTTGCTTTAGTTTAAATATCTTTTAATTTAGTTAGAAAAAATAACGATAATAAAACACTTAGAGAATAAAATGATACATGGATATAACTATTTTGTTGTTTATTGTTTTCCTTTATAAGAATTACTTACTTAAATAATAATTTAAATTTTGCAAGAATTTGAATTTTAACAAATGATTAAAATGTATATTTGTGATTTAATTAGATTAGGCCGGCACAAGTACAAAAACAATGAGAATTCTTCCCACATTTGTCCAATTTGAAGGGGATTGGACTCCTCATGAAACATTGAGAGGAGGACAATCCATTTAAACTCAAAATTTTCACAGGAATCAAAAGATATATCCGTAAAATATTAAAAAAATAAAAAGACAAAATGACAATATTACCCGGCTGTGAAGTATATCGAAATATGTTTCCAAGTGTTTTAAAAGTATTTTAGCATAATTAACATTCAAAAATTAGAATATCTAAAAGAAAAAATTAGAGACTGTGTAAATCCGGTCCAACATGCTCTTTGTTGCAAGACTTATTGAAAGGATGACGTTAGAACTGCTGTCAACATAGTCAGAGATATATGAGCATTGAGACAACCTTGGCAGCAACTTAATGGCCAACGAGACAAGGAAATCGATCCTTTTGATCTGCATTCAAACAGATTACAAGGTATGCTCAATGAGACACAGCTCAGCCGCTAATTTGTTGCAAAGAGAGAGAACTCCAAATCCATTCTCACAATACATTTTGTTCTGATTCTCCTATGCACAAATTGGACTAACTCCTGTTTCTTGGATTTTTCTGTGCAAACACAACTCAGAAGAGCATTCAATTTGCATAGGAATTGAACAAGGAAAATCAAGAAAAGATACCCTTTAGAAAGGGAGAAAAAGTACAATACAATCTTTAGAAAGAGAAAATGTCAATCTGAGATGCAAAATTTTATTTCCAAAATAGCAATCGTATAATTCACAACAGAAATTACATCAGGATCGCAAGTTAGCATATTTTACTTTGCACTCGAGGGACAACAATTTTACAGCATCACCTGTGGAGATTCAATGGCTTCTTACCGTCTTTGGAAAACAAATAAAGAGCCTTTAGATCCCTCTCCTAGCCTGATCTTGTCATCTATGTAGGTGATTGCAAGCTTAACCTCACTCTCAAAGCCATACTTGAACTCTAGACTGCCCACCTTAAGTTCTGGAGGCTCAAACACAACTTGAATCCATTTATCATCTAATGCTGTCAGCTTTCCTATATTTGAATAAGGATAAATATAAAGATTCAGAATTGTGCTAATCTGGAAGTATGTCATGCATGCCATATTTTACCAAATTCATCTGACAGATACATGAAACACAAACACCAATTATAGGAAGTTGATTGCTTGCAGATTCTTTACCAAGCCTTGAATTGAGAGAACTTATTGCTCCCCCAGGTCTAGAGAAAGGTGTGACTGATGAAATGAAACAGGCTGTGCTTTTGTCTGGGAATGCATCTGGAGGTGTTTTGGCAATGATAAGCATGCACTGAAGCTTTGTGCATCAATGGGAAAATTTAGGCACTATAATCCTCTCTCTCTCTCTCTCTCTCTCTCTCTCTCTTTTAAAGTTGGACAGATCTGCTTATTAACAAGGGTTTTCTAAGAAAGATTCTTCCCCAGGATTTTTTCTTTCAAAGCTGTGAATAGAACTGCTTACCAAAGCCATGGAAAATCTAAAAACTTTTCAATGTTTAATCAGGTCCAGGAAAGGGCTTACTTGAATCAACCTTTCCCAGCCACACAAAACGGAACAAAGATATGGTCATCAAGCAGAATCAAATTTTCTTTGTTGCCATCCGGAGCAAAGGGGGGTAAAATCTCATTTGAAGACTTTGTTGTTTAGATGGATAATATTAGGTTTTTTGTGCTGCTCAGGTGGAGAAAGATAAGTGAAAAGACTCACACAGGCAAAATATTGCAGTGGTGAAGCAGTGTCAGGGGCATGATGGGCGCAAATGATGGCATCTATTTCGAAGGTACCAAAAGGAGAAAGCACTCGGAGATTTTTAAGATTCTCTTGAGGCTAGTTTAAAATCTAAAATGGTTCCTTTTTCCTATATGCAAAATTTTGGAAGCAAATTTACTTATAAATGCACTCATCACGAAATATATGTTATAAACCACTTTACATGATAGTGGCATATCATCTTGGAATGTATATGTTTCTCCTAGCATTGGAAATGGCACCCTTGTGCAACTCCATTTTGAAGAACAAGACAGTTTCTCTCCCATGAGTGTTTTTGCTCAAATGCAAATGAAATCATATTTCCTAGGACAATTGAATAGGCCCCCATTATTGAAAAATACAAATAAGATAAATAAAATGTTTTTCATAATCTAGAAGACACTAATATAGTGCGATAATGATGGCCTAATATTGGAAGTGTGATAATGCTTGCTCAAATACTGATATAGGGTGATAATGATGCAAATAAATTATTATAGAGTTTGTTACTTGGTTGCCAATTTCCCACTTTGCAAAGAGAATCAAGAAGAGAATGACAACCTACTATTAGTGCATGAGTTATTTGATAGATACAACAAAATTGCATGATTACCTTTCAGAGATACCTCTCCATCAAGAAATCCCAAAGCAGTAAAACAGACTTTGTTTTTGACGATGTCAGGGGATTCAACAACCTGAATCATTTCTTTTGTTTTGAATATTAGACGACCAAGAGCACTTCTGTAGCCACCTCCAGGTGATGTAGGTCTTGAACAGTATACCACATCCCACTCTGAACACAAAGCTCTCCGTTATATAACAACAAGCAATAGATTATATGACATGCCATCATATGTAACAGAATCATGATGTATTGAAGCCTTTACTCATTTTTCCAAATTATAGACTCTTGAGCCGTGAAAGCTTCATTCCTCCTAAGCTTATATATTTACAAAGCTCAACTGACCAAAAAAAAATGTTCTTATGACATGCTAAAGCAGAACACTCAACCAAAGAGAGAGAGAGAGTTATTATGATGTTATAATGCTTTTTCAGCTACATTAGCAAAACGTTATTAAGTCAACAATAGGAAGCGAAGAATAGTTGCTAGACATGAGGTCTAAGAATCAATTCTGGCTAAACCCTGACATAATTAATACACACAAACACACACTCACACACTCAGAAGAGACTAATTTTGCCAAATGCTTGACTTTCATCTTCAGGGTTTCCGTTATAGAACTAATTGCTTGTTCTGGAACATTCTAGCACCAAGATTAGCAATTGGTCTTTCAAGATATTTAAAAGAGATTGATTTGATGATCTAAATAATTGAAAGAGAAAGACAAGAAAGAACATTATTTCAAATACTGTAGCAATTTAAGTTCCAGAAACAAGATGTACAGCATTGTTCGCATTTTGATTTACCTCCAAATATAAGCGGGCATTTCAGTGGTTCATCAACACAATACTTCTGCAATTCCTGAGCCACATCAGCTACTTCCTTATGTCCCACCTTATTTAGGGAAACTCCAGCATCTGTCTGTGCAACCTGAAATAACAGAAATGCAGACCACTTTTCATACTAATTGTAATGAATAACATCACAAAAAGAACCTGTGGAAATTTGATCTGCCCAAACTTTAAGAAAGAGGCAAACACAATCTTAGGAATTTTCGATTTGTTTCATGAGAAAGTTTAGTGAAAAATAAATAGTGAAGTTAGCAAGGGGTGACTCAACATACTGAGAATAGTGGTATGTGATCTTTCTGACATCCGGATGTTACCATTTTCCAGTCATAGTAGAGAAACCACACAAAGATGCATCACGTTCTCCTTTACATGGTTTGCAGATTGGATTATCACCGTATTCCTCACATTAGCCCCAGTAAGAGTGTGATGCAAATGGAAGGAAAATTATGTAGCGAAGACAAAAGGGGCTTGTGTAGAAGTTGACAGGCCAGAAGGCAGAAATGCAATTATGGATAAAAACACAAACCTTCCATAACCATATAGCGATATCTTCCAATTTGGACAAAAGAATTTTAGGCAAATATTTAAGGACACGCTTCAAATGGCCAGGAAATTCTAGGCCCATCATTATACAGCAATAAACCTCCTAGACCAAATGCAAAACTAGTTCTCTGGTCATATCCTTCTAGCTAGATGAAGTCAATAAACAAAGCCGTCATTCAGCTCAAAACATTAGAACTTCCACATAAGTAAAAGGTTCAACAAATATGTTGCTTCTAGACAACAAATGACGAGGGTAAAGATTCAGTAATTCCTACTTTCAAGACCAACAATGGAAGCCTTTGATTTCCAAGTTGAACATGTCTAAGTTTGTGCTTATTTCTCAAACATAATCCTGACGTCTACTCCAATGACCACCTCCAAAAGGATTTTTTCTTCAATGTACACTTTATGTGTTCTTGCTATCGCTTGGTACCTATATAACACATAAACCAGTAACATTTTCTTAGAAATGCCGCAAAGTTGGAATTTGGAACTAGGAAAGCTTTAATTGACAATCACATGGCGCCCCTCAGACCCGAAAAATTGGCATATGGGTAGGTCTCTGACATAACATGCGTCATCCTACATTGCATATCAATCATTACATGACATAAATGACATTGCAAATCCAAGAGAGAGAAGAGAAGACCTTGGAAAGAATGGAGGAGACGAGATCTGAGGGACCGCGACCCGCTCGCAGCTCCCCTGGAACCGCAATTGATGAAACTAAAACAACCCTGGTGGGTCTGTGTCTCTGTCGAATCCATGGCTTTTGCTCAAGTTGAGTTCGAGAGCCTCTAAATGCCGGATGAAATAGAGACAGTGAAGCCATAGATGCGAGCACTGGAAGTTGGAATGCGAGCGAAGATCTTCATTTTGGTTTCTTTTGAGATTTGAATTCTAGGTGGCCCAGCAGGAATGTAATGAAATCGCGAGCGAGTCCCTTCACTATACTTTGATTGGATCATCCCTTGCCACGTCATCTTGCTGATTATCTGCTTCCCCTTCTTGGATAATCTGCGACTCCTCTTCCAACTACAAATATCTACATCAACGAAGTCTTATTGCATGATAGGATTAAATATTAAAATTAAATTTAAATTTTAAATTTTAAAAATAAAATAAAAATTATATTAAGGAAGTTATATTTCGAATAAAATTTATAAATATTTAAATTAAATTAATAAAAATATAATTTTGAATATTATTGGACATGAGTTTTAACTCTACAAATTCGACTCCTTGTGATTCGAACGGGTACTTGATGAAAAGACTTAAAATCTACAAAAGACCATCAGAAGGTGCTCTGGTGGGAAAGAGTCCAACGCTCAAATTAAAAAGAGCGGTTTTTAAAAAAATAAACAAACAGAAAGTAAGGGAGGATGGATTTCACAATAACTTTTGTGTATTCTGTGTCAAGTGTAAAGAACCTACCTAGCTTGATGTATCGAAAACTTTTATATGATGTCCTTCTAGAGTCATATGATCCCAAGACGTCATAACCCTAGTTTTCTTATGAGATGATCTGAGGATTCTGGATCCTGAGCGTTAAAAATTTGAAATTGTTATTATTTAGGAAATTGGATTATACTGAGAGATTTTTTTCCTTATTGATTAAATTTTCAAGGGTTTTCTTTCTTATCTTGGAGATACGTTACGCACTAGAATAGAAAACTTAGTCAATGTGATATTCAGTTGAGTGTTGTCAATTGAGAATAGAGGTGCTTGATTCTTTTAGTATTCGGTGATCATTTATTGAATAGAAGGGGTAGACATTTGGTCCTATCAAATGCATCTGCGGACCAGTCTCGCTATTTGGATCGATATGTTCGTGGTTCGAAGGGGATAGGCCCTTCGGAACCAAGGGTGTCTATCAGGTTTCAAGCACCTGGATATCGCACCGACTGATGTTTGGATTATATCTTATCATTTGCCCCATACTTATGGTGTCAATTTGTAAAAGAGGTGCCATGAGTGAAGTTCGCTTCTCGAGAAGTTAGAAGGATCTGGAAGCCTACGACACATATCTCTTGAAAACATACGAATCGTCTGCAACTGAGACGAAATTACAATGGATGGGATTCCCCCTTTTGTCTTAACTGTTCCGTCTTCCACTGGTATTAATGCATTCCACCTTCCACTTGATTCAATTCGAAATTAATGTGTACAGGAAGGTGAGGTGGTATAAACCTTTCCACTTAATTCGCACACTTTTCAGAGAAGCGTTTCAACTGCTTAAAGATTTTCAAGAGATTTATTCGTGTTTATAAATAGAGACCGTGGGATTTTACGTTATTTCAGTAAGTTTATTTATGTCTGAGGGTTTTCTTCTTGTGAGAGTTGTCTTCTATGCGGGGTCAACAAAAGTACACTTCAGATTTGCAAAGGTCGGTAGCGTGAGTTGCTTCTACTAGTATGAGGTCTCATAAAAAATAAGGACTGTTGGTACGAGGTCTCATCATGCCATTTGATATCTGAATGTCGTGATGGGTTTCATCCAGGTTCCCATCACGGTCCCTGACTTAGATTTAAGAAAAGAGTCTCCTTTCATGTCGGATGACAGGGTATACCAGTTGTGTGTAGGGAGTTAGGTGATGGAAAAAAATGTGATGATATTCTGATGCATCCTTCGAACCCCTTCCCGATCAGTTTGTCCCCCCTTTGGCAGTCCTATCGTATCAGTAGGGTTGCATATTGTTTTTCGTTGTTCCTCTTTTTACTGTTTTTGTAATCTTCAGTGCTGTCGAACAATCGAGACGATATAACCATTTATATGTTTCTTTTGATGTAATTGATCCGATCGAGGGACTTATAAAGTGTAATTACTCATGTAATCAAACATATATTTGTCGTATGGAAATAAAAGAGATTTACTCCACTTACTTGTCGTCTGTTGTATCTGTCGAAATTTCTTTCATATGTCAAGCTGCTTAGGTGATCGACCCACTTGTGTGGAAGACATTGGGTGTTGTACTCACGCTCTCTGGGTTGATAGGAGTATGTTTCGTTTGTCCATTGATACTGACTCAAATGATGGTACAAGCTCTTTCGACCAAGGTCCACTCAAGGAATTAGATTCTTTGGTTAAGACAAGGCGACAAAGGTCTATTCGAGGAGATAGATCCCTTTGGTAGGACAAGATGACTAAGACTCGTTTGGGAAGATAAATCTTTTTGGTAGGACAGGGCAACTAAGACCCATTTGGGAAGATAGATCCATTCGGTAGGACAGGGCGACTAACGTCCATTCGGAGAGATAGATCCCTTCGATAGGATAGGGCGACTAAGGCCTGTTCGAAGAGATAAATCACATCGGTAAGACAGGGCGATTAAGGCCCGTTCAGGGAGATAAATCCCTTCAGTAAAATAGGGCGACTAAGACCTGTTTGGGGAGATAAATCCCTTCGATGGGTAACACCTGATTGGGGTAAAAATGTTAGGAATCAAATGATAAAACTATCGACAGGAAAATCACGAGGGTTTTACTTGATAGAAGATACCTTTGTCGAAGGAGAAATAGTACGACTTACTGATAGTAGCTCTACAGGTTCTCTGCATTCCAAGTCTTGGGCATGGTCGATCATCCAGGTTATTGAGGCGATAAGCTCTCGAGCGAACCATGGGGCCTTCTTAGTTAGGGGTTAGTTTGCCCCCAAGTTGGAGTTGGCCGGTAGCTTCCATTTTCCTTAGCACCAGATCACCTGGTTTAAATGTTCAACTTCTAACTCAACGATTGTAGTACTGCATCATTTGTTGTTGATATGCAGCCACTCGGGTAGATGCGAATTCCTATAGTTCGGGGAGTAGGTCTAGGTATTCACGTAAGGCAGATTCGTTCTATTTGGAATCATACTGGGTCACCCGGAGCAAATAGATCCCGATCTTTACTGGTATGACAACTTCACTTCCGTACGTTAGGCTGAACGGGGTCACTCCAGTTGCCCATCGGGATATGGTGCGGTACGACCAGACGATGCTGTCAAGTTCGTCTATCTATTATCCTTTGGCTTCATCTAGCATAATCTTTAGTTCTTAGAGGATCGTTCTATTGGTTATCTTTGCGAGTCCATTAGTCTGTGGGTAAGTGACCGATGAGAATCGATGGTCGATCTCTAATTTCGCGCAGAACTCTCAGAAGTTAGCATTGTTAAATTGCTTTCCATTGTCTGTGATAAAGACGTGAGGTATGTCGAACCGAGTAATTATATGAGTCCATATGAATGACTAGGCCTTAATTGTTGTTATCTGGATTAGAGGTTCGGTCTCTACCCACTTAATAAAATAATCGATAGCCACTATGAGGAATTTTCTCTATCAAGTAGCTGGTGGGAATGGTCTAAGAATGTCCATTCCACATTGGGTGAATGGCCATGGTCCCGCTATCGGGCTAAGCTCAGTGGAAGGCACTCGTGGAATTGAAGAGAATCGCTGATATTTGTCGCACTTTTTGACATAATCATTCGAATTGGTCTTCATGGTCGGCCAATAGTACCCATGTCGTAAAGTTTTGTGGATTTGGCTTCAAACCCTAGATGGCTGCCACATATCCTTTCGTGGATCTCCCAAAGAACATAGTTTCCCTCTTGGAGTCAGACATCTCAAGTAGGGATGAGTGAAAAACTTTCGTTACAGTCTTCTGTCAATGATTGCATAATGGGCGACCTTTCGCTTTAGTTTAGTTACCTCCAATGGCAAGTTGGGCAGTCGGTTATCTCTCAAATATGCTTTAATTGGGTCTTTCCAACTAGGAGGTTGGTCAGTTACTAGGACCCTTTCAGGCTCATCGATACTGGGGTACGAGAAACTTTCAATGTAGATCGTTCAGTTAGAAGCAACAAAATCTAAGTTGGCCAACTTGGAAAGCATATTAGCTCCCTTGTTTTTTGAGCAATGGATTTGTTGAATGTCAACTCTGTCCAGCCTTGCTATTGTCTTGCGCAATTTACTTAGATATTTGGCCATAGTCAGGTGTTTTGTCTCATAGACCCCTTCGATTTGCTTGACTACTAGTTGGTTATCGGTGAATACCCGAACACTTCGAACTCCCAGCAGAGTCCCGTCAACAAGGCTTCATACTCCGCTTGGTTGTTGATGGCTTTGAAGTCGAAACAGAGGGTATATTCCGCTGTGAAGTTGTCCGAACCCATCAGTATGAACCCGACGCCACTACCTGAAGAATTTAAGGATCCATCAACATGTATGGTCCAGTCTAGCAATGACCATTCATTAGGACTGCCGGTGAACTCGGGTGTAGCTACAACCGAGAAGGTGTATTCGAGAATAAAGTCGGCCAAGGTTTGACCTTTGATCGCAGGTCGAGACTGATATTGGATATCAAATTCATCCAATTCGATACTCTATTTGATTAAACGACTAGAAGTGTCGCTCTTCTGGAAGATTTGTTTCAATGGTTGGTCAATAAGCACCACGACGGTATGGGCTTGAAAGTATGGCCGAAGTCATCTCGTCGAAATGACCAGTGCGTATGTTATCTTCTCGATTGGTCGATAATTGATTTCAGCTTCCTTGAGTATCTGGCTGATGTAATAGATTGGCTTTTGAACAGTTGAGTCCTATCTTACAAGGACGGAGCAAAGTACTCGATTAGAAATAAAGAGATAAAGGTAAAGTTTCTCACCAGGAATCGGTCGTGAGAGCAGTGGAGGAGTCATAAGGTACTCTTTATGCTATTTAAATGCTGTTTGGTACTCAGGTGTCCATGCGAATTGTTGGGATCTCTTCAGAGCGTCGAAAATAGGTTTGCACTTTTCCTTGACTTTTGATATGAATCGGCTTAGACCCACTATCCGATCAATAAGGCATTGCACCTCCTTCAATATTTGAGACGACAACATATCCAAGATAGTCTGTATCTTCTTGGGATTTACCTCAATCCTGCGATTGGTGATCATAAAGCCTAGGAATTTGCCCGACGCGATACTGAAAGTACACTTGGCTGGATTCAGTCACATGTTATAGCGTTCGAGCATATAAAAGGTCTTCTTAAGGTCAGCGACATGAGTTTCGGCATTGGTGTCTTTTACAAACATGTCATCTATGTACACTTCTACATTTCGGCCAAGCTAAGACTTCGTTAACTAACTGTTGGAAGGTTACTCCCGTATTCTTCAGATCGAAAGGTATGACTCGGAACAGTATATACCAAACTCAGTAATAAAGCTCGTCTTCTTTTCATCCTCATGCGCCATTCATATCTGATTGTATCCCGAGTAGGCATCCATGAAACTTAAGAATTGGTAGCCTGAAGAATTGTCTACCAATTTGTCGATATTCGGGAGAGAGTAACTGTTTTTTGGACATACTTTGTTAAGATCTGTGAAGTTTACACACATCCTCCATTTACCATTGACCTTCTTCACCAAGACTACGTTGGTTAGCCATTCGGGATACTTGACTTCACAGATAAACCCAGCAGTTAATAACTTTTGAACCTCTTCTTGAATAGTTCATTGGTGTTTGAGGGCGAATACCCTCTTGTTCTATTTAACCAGCTTGTAACCGAAGTTTACAGTTAACTTGTAAATGATGACTGACGGATCGATACCTAACTTGTCCTCGGGGGACCAAGCGAAAACTTTGGAGTGCCGTTGCAGACAGCTGATAATAGCTTCTCGTAAGGTCGCAGACAGGCCAGCCCCAATACGAACAATTCAATTGGGATCATCAGTCAGAGGGATCTTGATTACATCTTCTCCTGGTTCTGGTTTGTTTGTTGGTTCGATGTCACTTCTGAGTTCTAGAGTGTCGATCAGAAAGTTTTCCTGCTTGTCTCTGTCAGCAAAGAGGGCATAGGGGTCGAGATCATTGCAGATAGTAGCGATCCCTTCCAATATTCTAAACTTCATCTTCATATGTCTAGTGCTGGGTGGTGCTTCCAGTTTGTCCAGACTCGGTCGACCGAGAATGGTGTTATACGGTGAGAATAGTTTCTTTACAAGTTAAAAAATTATGAAAGCATGAAGATTTCTATGGACATTCTTTGTGCTCGCCTTTTATGTAGGAAAGTGGAAGTAGGACAATATTAATATGCAATAATTTTCCTATAAAAATGATTCCACATATCAAGAAATTGGAAAAAGGATAATAGAAGCTGTCCCATGACGCAAAGAAAGAGCATAAGCCAAATGATTGTTAGCCAAATATAGACCTTAGCTCCAATTTTAATGTTTTGGCCATAACAAGAAAGTTACCTAATAAACTTAAAATGCAATTGTCTTTGGAGTAGCTGGGACCATTAACAGAAAAATTTAATTTCCCACTTAGTGAGAATATTCTTGGTTGGCAGTGACTCCCATGGACCAAATATCACTATCCTCATGTTAGAATTAAACGGCTTGCAGTATCCAATGTTATTATCCAATTAAAAGGTGTATTTGCTTCTTCTAATATGGTGCTTTATATTGAAGTTGGCATTATAAACAGTTTCGAGAAAATAGGCAAATATTGATTATGCCTCATTATGAGAATAAAGTTATTCTTAGTAACATGGAAGTGAAATTGTTCTGGCTATTTAGTTTCAATTTCTTTGAACCAAACTTAAAACCCTGGCAGCTGACTTGGCGATCTACAGTTTTCTTACTACGGGTTCCATGTTCTTTTGCTTTGCAGCTTGACCGGTCCAAATGGAATGGTAATTGATGGGACAGGGTCTCAAAATCAGATCCGATGAGTCAGTCCTGGAAAGGCCCATATGAAAAGCCCACAAAAGACAGCTAATGATCTAAGTTCAAATATGATTATCTATCGAAGGGTTTCAGTCGCCCAGATCTCCCGAACGATAGGGCATTAACCGCCCCACCTACCGAGTGTGATTCGTCAAGTGAAGGAAACCACCTTGATCGGGTATCCAATGGTCGGCTTCTCAACCGAATGAGCTCTGGAGACACTTCATCGATCGAACGACCGATTGATAGCTAACGATTCCAACAATCCTAAAGGAAAACCAAAATATCCTATTAACTTCCGCCCCTCACGACGGACAGTATCCTGAGAATTTTTCAGTTAAGGAAAGTTTCTCTCCAGGATACGAAAGTTTCTCAAAGATGAAGATCACAGTCGATTCGAAATATTGAATCCCCAAGATAGATCGGCTCGATAAGGAAGGTAAGGTTGAAGCGCTGAATCAGCATACGACTTTCACAGGTATAAAACATCTCAAAACCCTCCAAAACAGGTACGCTCTCGGGACCTTACACATTAGGCACTCTGATCACGGGGAATCACTTCCTTAAGCTCTCAGTCTGTTTTTTTCCTCTCATACAAAAATTACTCTTTTCTGACTTGAGTATCGGAGTCCTCCCGTCGGAGCATTTTTCGGCGATTTTTGTAGGTATCACATCCCTTTGACGGCAACCGCTCGGGTCAACAAGGAGTCAGTATCTGTGGAGTCATAACCCACCTCCATCAGATTGGCGCCGTCTGCGGGAACAGACTAGAGTAACTTCTGTTGATAACCATGCCTCCAAGAACTAAAGCATCCTCAAAAGCCGCCCCTATTGTAGAAGGGTGTACTACCACACTTTCTGAGACCGCTCCTCCTGTAGCTCCCAATCACTTTGCTTACGATCAGGCAGCTTCCCTTTACCCACCTCATCAAGAACAGGCCCTATAGCCTGCAGTCCCTGACCAACCGGTTGTGGGCCCTGTTCCGGAACGAGTCAGCCGCCCCCAAATGGAGAGGCCGGAATCCAAACTCCAGAACATGAGTAAGCAATTGGAGGGCCTTAGCCGTGCCCTCAGGCCCTCAGGCCAATCCTCTGTAGGGGGATCGAGGCGCCCCCAGCGACGATCATCGCCCCCACGCCGCAAAGCATCCAGAAACTCCCAACCAATCCCCAATGATCTTCGAAAATAGGTTGAGCAACTTGTTGCCGATGAATTCAGGCGAATCAATCCCCAGGGAGACCAAATCCCTTCTTACTCTCATGCTTCACCTTTTGATTCTAAGGTCTCTTCAGAGCCTATGCCCTGCAACGTGCTCCTGCCCTCTATGGAGAGATACAATAGGACATCGGATCCCCGGGATCATGTGGCCCATTTCGTAACTGTGATGATCTCCAGAGACATGTCTGACGCGACCATGTGGAAACGCTTTCCCACCACTTTTTCGAAAAATTCACTTACTTGGTTCAATTCTCTCCCGCCATCGAGTATAAAGACTTTCTCCCAATTACGCAAGTAGTTCGAGTCACACTTCGTAATAAGCAGAGTGGTCAAAAGAAAGTTCACCACCCTATTATCACTATATCAGAAGGAAAAAGAATTCCTAAGAGACTTTCTAGAAAGATTCAAAGCAGAGATGATGAGGGTTCCATCCTTGAACCATTCGATTGCGTTGATTGCGCTATGAACAGGGCTACGACCTTCCGGCATGAAAGTATCAATCATGAAAAAACTCCTGCTATTATTTAGAAATTTTACGCCCGAGTCGAAAAATATATCGCCGCTGAAGAGGCCAAGGCGTTCAACCACAAGGGGGATCAATCCGCTAGAAGAGACCGCAATCGATCATCCAGAAGGTCTCCACCAAGAAAGGGCTGAACGAGTCATCCTCCTCCACAGAGGTATAATAACTACACTCTACTGAACAAGACCCCTGGCCGGGTTTTAGTTTTAATCAAAGACAAGTCGTACATCCGATGGCCCCCACGGTCGACTGAGGACGACTCCAACAAGAATAGAGCGAAATACTGTCACTTCCATCGGGATTACGGTCATACAACAGACGACTGCAAAAAGTTAAAGGATGAACTAGAATTCCTAGTATGTGATGGGAGATTATAAGAATTCATCATCAGATGGGGAAGAGATCCCCTCACAGATTATCGGCGCGAACCGCCACGACGCAACCAGGAAGAGGAACGGCAGGCCGCCCAGCCCCAGGTTGACAGGAGAGATAGAGTAATTCTCCAGATCCAGGATAATCTATCGGGGAATGAGGAGGGGCGCCTGATCATACCGATCTTCTATTGCCCGAAGACATTTCCTTCCGTGCCACAGGAAATCCTAGCGATAAGCACTGACAAACAACAAAGGGAAAAAAGGCCCATCATCAGTTTTACGGATGAGGATCTACTCGGGATAGACCTAAGCCGACACGACCCCCTCGTGATGACCGCCAAGATTGGGCGATACGAAATTAGAAGAATTTTCGTCGATCAGGGGGCAGGCTGCAACCTCTTATACCATGACGCCTTCGGACGAATGAGATTTACTTCTGTCGATCTCTAGCCCCACACAAACCCAGTCAAAGGGCTTTCAGGCTAATGGATATACCCCGAGGGTATTATTTCTCTTTCGGTTACCCTTGGAGCACCTCCTAATCATGCAACAGCCCCCGTCGTATTTAATGCGGTGGATCTTCCTTCACTCTATAATGTTATCCTGAGTAGGTCGGGCCTGAACGTCTTGGAAGTTTTGCCCAGTACTAAGCACATGAAAATTAAGTTCAGAACACCGTCAGGAATCGGGACATTGTCATATGATTAGGAGCCTTCGACTTCTGCTCCTAAGTAGTTATTAGATTCTACTGCTAGTGTTTTCCTTCCGAACCGTGGGGGTATTTCTTGGATCATTGAAACAATCAGCTTAATGGATTTTTTCTGCAACCCAGCCTAGTCTTTGACGTTCGGAAGGCCTTAGTCGCCCAGCTTCTATCGTTCGTACACGTCGTCAATAGGGGATGGAACTCCCCAGACGGATGGACGCGGCCCATCTACTTAAAGGTCTTCTATCATTCGGAGGGTCTTAGTCGTCCAGCCTCTATCGTTCGTACGTGTCGTTAATAGGGATGTAACTTCTCAGACAGATGGACGCGGCCCCATTACTTAAAAATTTCCTATCGTTCGAAGGGCCTTGGTCGCCCAACCTCTATCGTTCGTACACATCGTCAATAGGGATGTAACTCCTCGGACAGGTGGACGTGACCCCACTACTTAAAAATTTCCTATCACTCGGAGGGCCTCAATCGCCCAGCCTCATCGTCGATAGGGGATGGAACTCTCCGGATGGGTGGATGTGGCTCCATTACTTAAAAATTTCCTATCGCTCGGAGGGGCTTAATCTCCCAGTCTCTATCGTTCGCACGCGTCGTCAATAGGGATGTAACTCTCCAGAAGGGTGGACGTGGCCCCACCACTTAAAAATTTCCTATCACTCGGAGGGTCTCAGTCGTCCAGTCTCTATCGTTCATACGCTCGTCAATAGGGGATGGAATTTCCTGGACGGGTGGACGCGGTCCATCTACTTAAAGGTCTCCTATCTTTCGAAGCGCCTTAGTCACCCAACCTCTATTGTTCGTACGTGTCGTCAATAGGGATGTAATTCTCTGGACGGGTGGACGCGGCCCTACTACTTAAAAATTTCTTATCGTTCGGAGGTTCTCAGTCGCCCAACCTTTATCGTTCGTACGCGTCGTCAATAAGGATGTAACTCCCCGAACAGGTGAACGCGGCCCCACTACTTAAAATTTCTATAGCTCGGAGGGCCTCAGTCGCCCAGTTTGTACCGTCCGTATGAGTAGTCGATAAGGGATAGAACTTCCCAGATGGGTGGATGCGACCCCTTTTATCTAAAAACTTCCTATCGTTCAGAGGGTCCAAGTCGTCCCGATTCTACCAGGATGATGCAACACAAATTACAACAGAAAATCACAATATGACATCTATCTATGGAAAAACAAGGATTTCTAATTAAGGAGATGAAATTCACTGAGTACGAAGTTTTAGATGAAGAATTATACGTTCGGGCGCTGAGTATTCGCCGCTCCATCGATCGGAGGCAGGGCATCGCTTAGACCCATACAACAGATTATCTTTTCGACACACTTTAATCTCTCGATCAATCTGCGTTGGGAGTCTTTGTAGATAATAGCTTCCTTTGCACAAGACTCCTCAAGTTCGACTATTCTTCGTTCCGCCGTTCGAAGCGACTCTTCCCGAAACTGGGCCAGCTTCTCGATCGACCGAAAACGTGCCTCGCATTGAGCCAACTCTGATCGAAGTTGCCTTAGCTCCTCCTCCTTCTAGTTTAGCAATGCACCAGATGTGCTCTCAGTCCCCACGGCCTCTTTCTCCCGAACAAGAGTATCTTCCTATGCTTGAACCGGATGAGTTAATTTAGAAAGATATCTCTCTAAATGACTTATCACCTACCTTCCCTGCTATCCTTGAAATCGGGCAAGAGCCATGGTCTGCAAAGAAAACCGAGTTAACAAAGGCAAGGAATGAGAAGGGCCCCAACAAGTATAAAGAAAGTACTACCATTAAGCCCAAGGACTCGAGAGCCCCGTCAACTTGCTCATAAGACATCCTATGAAAATCGAGCTCACATTGATAAAAGTCAAACCAGTTGGTGATATGCTCTGCTTCGGCCAAGTTTATGTAGTTATACTGCATATCCCCAACACAAATGACGACGGTTTCGCGTTCTTTTGAACCCTTTTTACTATCGAAAGACCGAACAGGGATAGCAGATGGAGCAACAACCTCTCCAGAAACCTTGCGTTTTCCCTTACGCACAGGTCAAATCGGAACAGCGGAGGAAGGTCATGCCATCTTGCCCCTCACAACCCGGGGAACACTGGCTCTCGCCACGGCGCTAGACGAGGGGTCATCTCCCGTGCCACTCGACGGACTATCTTCGTCCGAAACGGTAGTCCCTAGCGATATAACTGCTGCTAGGGTTGAACGGTCAGGCGAAACCACCAATATAGACGAAGGAAATGAAATTACCCTCCTCTTATCGAAAGAGGTGACGACTCTAGAAGGGCCTTAGTCGCTCCGGAAGAAGATCCATGAAGGGCCTTAGACGCCCGGTGTCCTACTGAAAGGACCTTTTCGCGCTAGGTCGAACCAACTTATCAATAGTAACATTCTCCAGCACGGTATCGTCAAGAGAACCCAAAGAATCAACTAGTTCGACCTTCTTCCTCTCCAACAGAAGGGGTCTATCAATTTTTTTCCTTTCCCCAATCAACAAGCCAGCCACGGATAACATCTAGTTATCCAATAGGGACTCGATCCATACACTCCGACCGGTGGACTTGCAATAGCCACCAACCGACTGAATAAAACGACCGTGCTTCGAAGTGGTTGGAGGCTTCAGTCCCACAAAAGGCACTCTATTAGTTTTGGGCAGCAGGGGCAAGCAGTCCTTATCCAAGAACTCAACATAAAAAAATTTCTGCATCTAGCTTTTATCAATGGACTCTTTATAATAAAACCTCCAGTCGGACTCAGGACGAGTCTGTAATTTGTACAAACCCTTAGTCGAACCACTATTTCCGCATCTCATCAAAATGAAGAGGGACGACAGAATGTTGAAATTGAAGCGAAGACAACAAAACCCTAACAAGGAAACCACAGTAACTACTAAACGCCAGGCACTTGAGATCAAAAGAGTCGAAAATATGTTCCAACGACATAATACCTCCACGAAAGGGCCCGTATACGAAACTTTCAATCCGTACCTAACTGATTGTAGATACATCGGTACACAACCCACCGGTGTCGTGTCAGCCCTATCGGTTTCCATTGCAGATACCAAGGTGTAATCATCCCCTATCAGCATCTCGGTTTGCACTTCTTGGAGTTCCTCCAAAGACATAACACTCACAATGTTACTAATGCCCAGAAAAACCTGAGAAGTGAGTGTTTTCACCATTGTTTTAGGAATGTTTTCTTTAGTGGGTCTTAAGGAGGAATCAGAGAAGCCACGAAGGAGAAAGCTGGGATACGATACCCTCTAATGAACACAAACCCTTATGAAGCGTATAGAAGACGGTTCGCGAAAATCGAAGCGACTAGAGTCACATTGAAAAGTCCCGTGCCTTTTTCTACAATCATAACTTATGACGCCTTTTCGTCAAGAGAGCCATGAGTTAGGGGCAAATGATGGGACAGTGTCCCAAAATCAGATCCGATGAGTCAGTCCTGGAAAGGCCCATATGAAAAGCCCACAAAAGACAGCTACCGATCTAAGTTCAAATATGATTATCTACCGAAGGGTCTCAGTCATCCAGATTTCCCGAACGATAGGGTCTTAACTATCCCTCCAATCGAGCGTGATTTATCAAGCGAAGGTAACCACCTTGACCGGGTATCCAATGGTCGGCTCCTCACCGAAGGAGCCCTGAAGACACTTCATCGGTCGAATGACCGATCGATAACTAGCGATTTCAACGATCCTAAATGAAGACCAAAATATCCTATTAACTTTCGTCCCTCACGGCGGACAATATCCTGAGAATCTTTCAGTTAAGTAAAATTTCCCTCCAAGATATGAAAGTTTTCCAAAGATGAGGATTACAGTCGATTCAAAATATTGAATTCTCGAGATTTCAAAATCGACTCGATAAGGAAGATAGGGTTGAAACGCTACATCAGCATACGACTCTCACAGGTATAAAACATCTCAAAACCCTCCAAGACAAGTACGCTCTCGGGACCTTACATATTAGGCACTCTGATCACGGAGAATCACTCCCTCAAGCTCTCGGTCTTTTTTTCTCTCATACGAAAATCATTCTTTTCTAACTTAAGCATCGAAGTCCTCTCACCGAAACACCCTCTAGCGGTTTTTGCAGGTATCACATCCCTTTGATGGCAACCGTTCGGGTCAATAAGGAGTCGGTATCTGTGGAGTCATAACCCACCTCCATCAGTAATGTTGGGAGTTCAGGGCTTGTCCTAAGGGTTGAGACCCCTCTCGCCGCACTGGAAGGCCTTCATTCTCCATTCAGTTGAATAGTGGGATTGAATTTTGAATGTTTGACACAGTAGATTGTATGCTACTTGTTTATAGTCTCAAGCCTTTAATAGAAATGATGCCACATGTGAATAGTCATTCACTAAAAATGTTTCTTCTATGTTGATATAATATGCGTGTCCCTTATGTTGCTGCACATCATGCCCAGGGTTTCAATCTTGGCTCTCTGCACATCGTGTCCCTTATGACGTAGCATTGTCTCTCTCCCATCAAGACTTCAAGAATCTTCAACTGCCCATTACATCACCTCTTCGGTGAACATTTTGCTTAATATCTTCTTCTTTTTACCATCTCATAAATCTAAACTAGGATTTATTTGAAAGAATGTTGAAAATTTATCTCAATTAATTTAAATTCAAGACAAATTACGTTCTTTCAATATTCTTAAAATTAGTCAAATTTAAAAATTACTAATTTTTTGTTACTATTGACTCCCTCATTGAAATTGGTTTATATGCTCCGTGTAGAATAATTCTTAATAATGTATTTTTTTTAAATTACAAAGCTAAAAAGAATAATAATTATTATTCTACTTTTTTATTTTTCATTTTCATTTTCAAAGTAAACATGCATCCGGTATACTACATTGTTATTTTTTTTCTCTCAATTTTGAGGTTTCTTACGATTATATTGAACTATAAGAGGTGTTGTTTAAAATTCTTAGGTCGGCCCAAGGCCATACTTGGGTTGACTCAAAAGACTTTTCCCTCTTCCCATGTTTACATTATAATTGTAAAATTTATGATATATTAACCATATAATATAATAATATGATTTTTAATATAAATCATTCATTTTGAATATTATATATCTTTTTTTAAAACATTAAATCATTTGTTTTAATTATTATATACTTTTTTTAAATCATTGAAAATGCATAGAATTCGATTCCTACTCAATTTAAAAATAAAATTTTACTATTGTTATAAGTATATTTTTTATAATATTATAATAAAGTTGAAAAAAATTTTACACCCTATGTCAAATATTAAATATATATTTTAGTTATTTTCAGTACAATTGTAATATTTTATAATTCTATTATTATATGTAGTTTTGTAATATGTAATATGTGCATGCATGATGATATATGCATGATAATATG
Source organism: Dillenia turbinata (assembly GCA_037126225.1). NCBI lineage: Eukaryota > Viridiplantae > Streptophyta > Magnoliopsida > Dilleniales > Dilleniaceae > Dillenia > Dillenia turbinata. Next base: position 2,309,134 of record JBAMMX010000027.1, on the reverse strand, counting down.
ATTGTGTATGAATGTGACGGCTCCATACCAATCCATAAGAAAACACTCCTCCTGCCTTCTGCAAGTCCTGAAAGACTAGGAACACACAACAAAAAAGAAAATACCTGCGATCTAATCCAATAATATCTAATGCATAATGATATGATGATCCCAAAATTTAGTACTAGAAAGAATCAACTGAGAATTCGAAACAAAATCAACGAAATTTTAGTACTACAAAGGATACTTACATAAATAACAAACCGAACAGAACAAAAATAACAATATTAAAATCATAACGACGTTCATCAACGAGAACGAACACGTTTTCCTTACAAACGAATGAAACTTTCTCAGATCGTCCACCTCCTCTAAGTCCACCTTCGTCGGATTAGATCTTAGTCGACCAAAATCTTTCATTTTAATTAAAAAAAAAAAAAAAGAATTCTGCATACCAAGAAATTACCTTACTCGTTCAAAGTCTATTTTGGGTTATCAAAATGCTGAAATTATTAGTCAATTGGTGTCAAAATGGAAAACAAAAAAGAATTAAATTAAAAACCAAACCCAATATCTAATAAATTATTCAAAATATAAAAAAGGTTTAGAAAAGAAAAAATTTGGGTTTCAATCCAATAATGCTCACCATAATCTAAACTCATCCCCTTCAAAACAATCACTGAATTATCATAGATGACATTAGATCAATGGTTAAACTTCGTCTTTCATGAAATTTTAACCTCTTTAAGAATGTTACAATGAAAAGTTAATTTTATTTAGTACTTATGGATCTTAAAAACCGTAGTCAACTCGCACTGGTCATCCCTTAGTAAATGAGTTTCTTCGGTCTCTTTTGTTCTATTTTATTGGTGGAATGTAAAATCTATACAACATCCAAACAAACAGAAGGTCCAAACAAGAAACAAGAAACAAGAAACATAGAACGGAGACTATAAATTTATTGGTGGAATGTAAAATCTATACAGTATTTTGAAAACTATAAATTTCACAAATATCCATGCCAAACATCTATATTATATCAAATATAGTATTAATTATAAAATTTTATATTATTGATGTATTGTTAACTTGACCCATTTTTAATATAAATTATTCGTTTTAAATATTTTTTGTATTTTTTGTATAATCGTAAAATTATCTTTTAATCCTGTGATGTCTTTTAATATTTAAAAAAAATTAACATTTCAAACGAATCATTTATATTTATATTAAAAATCAATCATGTGTCATTATTATATTATAATATTATATATTAATAACATGTGAATATTATAGAATATTACAATTATACTAAAAATAACTAAAATATATATTTAATATTTGACATAGCCATTTAAAATATTTTTCAGATGTATTATAGTATTATAATATTATAAAAACTACACCCATAAAAAGGGTTTATTTTTCGGTTGAGTTGAAATAGAATTCCAAGCGTCTTTTAATGTTTTTAGACGTGGGTGACGTCTAGGTCTAGGCCCAGAGTACTGTCAGCATGCGTGCGGAAGATGCCTCATGATTTCACCTATTTTTGGTTCAAATTTTAAATTATATATGCGCCCAAATTAGCATCCACGCCTTCCATGGATAATGCCTTGCATTTTAACGAATTAAAAATTTTCCATTTTGTTACCGTCAGAAAAAAAAAAATTCACTCGATTTTGATCATCTTAAATATGTTTGGTAAATATTTATTTATCACTTTAGTTTAATTTTTTATGATATAGAGATTTAAAAATAATACATAAAACAATCTTTACAAAATTTAGAGAAATTCTTTTTTTTTTTCTCTCTTTGTTCCTCTTCTTGACCTACTTGGGGAACCTTATACTATACATTGAAAAGTATTGTAATTTCAAACAAATAAAGTGATTGAAGCGATTGGTGATTTGAATTTGAAGAAGGTTTGTGATCTAAAAATTGAAAATTAATAAAATCGTGTGAATGACAAATAATTAATAAAATAAAATATCAAAGAGTTAGAAAAATATTCTGAAGGTTGAGTTTAAAATGAATAAAATATGATAAAATCGAGCAAGTAAAAATATAATTGAATTAAATTTAGATTGTCAACCAAAGTTGCCATCTTCATGGCAACACTCCTTGTTCAACCGGTAAATCGGTATCAAACCAGGACGATATTTGTTCATATTGATGTAAAACAAATAGACATCAATTCTTCATGTTATAAGATCATAAATTAATTCTTTAATTTTTCATATTCCAATCTCTGTGCTTCTCGAGTTATCTACCATAGAACACCCTTACGAAAACCCTACACTACTATCGCGAAGAAATTATAGACGATCACAATACACAGTTTGTCATTAAACGAGGAGATGCAGATCTCACCAAAACAGAAATAAGATAGTGATGTCAGAAATCTTATTACACATGTTAATGTATTTGATTGATGTCCAACAATATCAATGAAGGAATCAAAAATTAATGGCTTCCGACATTTTTTTTTATTATTATTGAATGAGAATCATGAGCCTAACACTATAAGATTTCTCGTTTATATTATCTAAATTATCTCCAACTATTCATAATATTCATACATACAGTTTTCTAAAACAAAACATCTTCATTGCCCAAATCCATTCCTTCCTCCGCCAAGGTAATCCTTTACTCCACCAAAACTGACATTCCCTCTACAACAAGTGCATCAAAAAAATTAAAAAAAAAAATTCATCGACACTACTTTAATAATTTTGATAGTTGACTGTATATTGAAACCTAATAATAACTAATAAATAATAAATACTAGATCGTCTTTCATCTTGAATTTCTTGTCATTAAATTCCTTTTACATTTTGGTTTTCATCAACCAATTGCACGTGTAACATCGGGCACATGATTCAATCTTTCCTATCTAAACTTAAAACTCTGCACCACACGGAGCGTAGTGTAATCCTTATAGTTTAGAATAGATGAGTAATTGCACAGTTGATTGTTTTTGGTTGTGATGCTCAGATTTCTTCTATATTCATCTCGTCTAATGGCTAGGGTCATAATTTTCTTTTTTAAATATATTTTGTCCTTTGTCTTAATTTGCATAAAAAAAAGAGGTACGAATCGGAGTGGTGGAAGATGAAGCATTGAAGAGAAATATACGCTTCTAACACAAAAATTAAAATTAAAACAACAAATTTAGAAAAAAAATTTCAAATTTATCACCCATATATCGGTTTTGAAAACCCAATATGCACTATTCATGTGAACAGTGTCATGTCGCGTTTTTAAAACTCGACATAAAAATGCATGATAATATCTATATTGAGTTTTCAAGACTCGACATGATACTGTTCACGTGAATAGTACTATGCATGTCGAGTTTTAAAAACCTGATATGATGCTGTTCACATGAACAATACTATACATATCGGGTTTTCAAAATCAGACATGATACTTTTTATGTGAACAGTATATGTCGAGTTTTGAAGTTTTGAAAACTCGATATATGGATGATAGATTTGAAATTTTTTTTTATAATATATTATTTAAATTTTTTTTTTTGATGTGAGGAGCGTACATTTCTCAGTATTGAGAGAGATGTACATTTTTTACACGAAAAAAAAAATTAAAACAATTTCCTATCAAATCGCGTCTTGAAGACGCGATATGCACCGGTATTATTCACATGAATAGTTTGTTTATTTCATATGTCGCATCTTTAAAATGCGATGTGATACTGTTTATATAAACAATACATGTTGCGTATTCAAAACGTGATATGTGGGTGTTAGTTTTAAAATTTTTTTTTGGATAGAAAGTTGTTTTTATTTTTTTTTATTTTTTCACGTTAGAAAGGTACATCAACATGTCTCCAGCATTGAACCCCAGCAAGGAGGGAGAGAGAGAAGAGAGACCGTTTTACTTTCAAGCCAAACGGCACTCTCTGAATCATCATCGTCTTCTTCTTCTTCTTCTTCTTCATTTTCTCAAAGCTAGGGTTAGGGTTTCCCCACTGGAAAACACCCTGCCCCTCTCCCTCTATGTATCCCCTCAGTCAAGCCCAGAGTTAGGGTTTCGAAACTTCCCCTCTATATATGCCATCTCTCTCTCTCTCTCTCTTTCCCATTTTGGATTTCTACGAGAGAGAATCAAATGTTTCGGAATCGTCTCTTCGATATTTTTTTTGGGCTTTATAACGTCTCTGGCCTATGTACATTCGAGCTTTTCGTCTGATAAATCGGCGCTTCTTCAGTTCAAAGATTCAGTTTCAGATCCAAGAGGTCTACTCTCAAATTGGGGTTCGGAAAATCCTAACCACTGTTCTTGGAAAGGCATCTCTTGCGATTCAGGGTCTCGTGTCATCTCTCTTAACATTACCGGTGGCTGTGGAGGTAATTCAGTTGATTCATGTTCTACTTATGTTCAATTTCCATTGTATGGTTATGGAATCAGAAGAACATGTAAGGATGTTCATGGAATTAAATTGTTGAAGGCTTTGTCGACTGGAATCAATAGGCTTTATGAACTTAGTTTTTGTCTATGTCGTTTATTGGTTTGGATGGAGAAATTGGCGATGAAATTTGGGCCTTGGAGAAGTTAGAGGTGATCGATCTTGAAGGGAATTTGTTGTCCGGTAATTTACCTAAGAAATTTTGTCTGGGAATAATCTCTCGATTTTGTTTGTGATTTCAAGTGAGTTTCAATTTATTTTTGCTTCGATCTTTCAAATTGTGAGTAATCTTTCATCAATGTCTCATTCTTGTTTGTTATTTCATATTTCAAGTAGGTCTTTTGGTGCTTCACTTCTTGGATTCGTTAGTAATTTTCTTCAGTTTCTCCTTTTTTGTTTATAATATACTTTAAATTTATATGTCTTTGTGATGTCATATGGGGTTTTTTGTTCTTCAATTCCTTTTTTTTTTTTGGCTTATGATTTTAAATGGGTTCTTTTTTTTTTCCTCCGCATAAGTAGGTTTTGTGGGGGTTTCAGACTCACATCAATGGTATAGGTTTTTAGGGTTTTTTAGTTTAAACTTTGGAATTCTTCTTCCAAATTTGTAATCCGGTGAGTTTCATCTCATAATGCTTGGCAAACAAAGTTGACTTTTTTCTTCTTTGTTTATAATTCAAGTTTGTTGTTAAGGGGTTTAAAACAACTACAACAATGGAACCTACACATCGGTTGGGGCTTATTTTCTCTGTGACTTTGATGCGTTTCATCTCATTGTATTGATAATTTCGGGAAAACAAAAAACTTTATACTTTTATTTGAATTGTATTATTAATTGTTTAATCATTTTAGTACTCATCAATGGCTTGTTCTTTTCTTCTTTGGGGGGGGTTGGGAAAGGGTGAGGAGGGGGTCGTCTGGATATGGTTGGCTTTAAATTTGCTTTTTCCCCCCCTCCCTTAGGAAAGGCCACTTTTGGAAGAATTTGACTCTCAGATTATGTTTTGGTTGGTTATAATTTTGGATTATTGATTAGGGATTTGATGCATGATCAATAATATCAATGAACCTCGAGCATAAATTGAAGATCATTTTCCTATAATTTAATGGGTTTCATCTCATTTTATCACAAGAAGTTATCATTCCCCTCAATGTTGCTGGATTCTTTCCTTTCTCTCTCGTGAGAGCTAGATGTGGGTCGGTTTCGATTATGTTAGGAAGCTCTTTTAGGAGGGATTTATGCTACTAAAGCTTCCTGTTAATGAATGCAATAGGCTCTTCTATTCTAGGTCAGTCGGCTACTTGAATCTTTTGCTGCTGTTGGTTCGGCAGAGCAGATGGTTAGAGTCTTCCACTTTGAGAAGGATTTATTGGCTTGAATAGGGCTCTGGATAGTGTGGATGCAGAGCAGTTGTTTAGATCACAACTGGTGGTGTACTTATAATATTTTTCTTCAGTTTACATAAAATGTGGTTTACTGATGATAGTGATTGTTTTGGCAAAAAACCGTCTCTGGCAGTTAGTAGAAAATTCCTGTTCTTAGTTTGTCTTAGCCAAGCCTCATGTGTGGTAACGGTCAATTGGTCCATGCCTTCTTTGGGTACTCTAAAATATGTTTCTTTGGTGAATGGTGAATCTCATTACTTGTAATTAAAAGGCTTTATTGGGTTATGATCTTTTATTTTTTGGGGGTGGGGAGAGGGGGTTGGATTAGTACTTAGAATGGTGGATTAGTGAAGATTTTTTTTTTTAGTGAACTGTTGACATAAAATGCTTTTAGGTGTTTTTTATTTGAAAATTTTTTCTTATATTAAAATTTAGTCTCACTACAACTCTGAAATATCACTAATATAACAATAAATTGATCGTTAATTTATGTCATTTTTCTGTTAATAGTTTTAAAATTCCTATAAATTGAAACTTTTGATATTGAATTTGTTACACAAAATTTTAACAACTAAATCTATTGAATTTCCAAGTATTATGGACTGGATCAGCAGATTTAATTACATTGAAATTTATAACTTTCAATTGCACCTTTAGTTTAGTACCCAAATGTAAAGGGGAAAAGAAAAATCGTCCAATCCTATGCTATATTTGCCTTTTAAAATTAACATGTCGTAACATACTTGTTTTACATCCTTCATCTTTTTAGTTTTATTTTATCATAAATATCATCTATATTAAAATTTACAATTTATCCCGTCTTTGTACTTTTAACATTGTTACATTTGTGTTATTAAGAAATGTGTTCCAAATTGCTTTTTTTTTTTTAAAAAAAAAAAAAAGCTTACACAAAGAAGCTATTTATGACATTAGGAAAAAAAAAAATTAACCCTAATCCTTAATATCCTTAATGTATTCACAAATTTTATAACACTTGATAATTATATATACATTTAAACTCATTTAAATTAATAGCAAAAATTATATCCTTGTCAACTTTTAAAACACTTTACAATATTTAACTACTATTATCTTTTAACATTCAAACATAATTTTTCACTTATATTTTCTTTCTATTAATTCAATTATTTTTTGTTTTAACCAATTTAATAGACAAATTAAAATAAAAATGCGATAGACTAACAGTTAATATTTTTACAATAATTATAATTTTTTTAAATCATTACATTTTTTAAATTACGGAGCACCTCACGTAGCGCGGCGGACTCCAACTAGTTATATATATATATATATATAACATATATTTTTATTTTATTTTTGAATTACTTGTTGAATAAACTATCCTTGTGAAGGCAAAGAGAGAGAGAGAGAGAAGAGGTGGGGAGGTGCGCCAGACTTGGAGTGGGATCTTATGACCCTCCTGACACGAACCCGATAAACCCCAGACGGCGCACCTGTGCTTTCCAAAAAGGAGAAAACTTCATTGCCGGCTTTAGACGATCTTCAAGGTCACTGACAATTTCAGTTCAGAACAATCTTCTTCTTCTTCTTCTTTCTGAAAAGAGAGAGATGGCAGCAAAGCAGATGGAAGAGATACAGAGGAAATTGGGGATGCTGAATTACCCGAGAGCAAATGCTCCTGCTCAGTCTCTCCTATTTGCTGGAATGGAACGCTATGCTCTTCTCGAATGGCTCTTCTTCAGGTCTTCTTCTTTTCTCTCTCTCTTTCTGTCTCTCTGTCTGTCTAATTGTCACACTCACTCACTCAATTTGGATTTGGCATTTGTAGGTTATTAGGCGATAAATCCCCCTTCTCCCAACAAAATCTGCAAGGCGATGAAGAGACATCTCGCATCCAATGTAACATACCTCTCTCCCTAACAATTCTCCCCCCAAGGAAATGAGCTTCTTATCTTGTTTTTGTTCGTATTTTTTATGCACAATGGATCTGCTAATCCTGTATAGTGTTACCGAGTTGACTTTGAAACCTAGATATGCGTTTTCTTGGCCTGCTGTTCTCCACAAAAAGGGAAAGCCTAGACACTGCTAATCCTGTACAGTGTTACCTTGCATTGGTGTTATTGTAGAACCTAACACTGGTTAAACCCCTTCCCCCGCAAAAAGGAAAGCCTAGAGAAGTGTTTATTTATTTATTATTGTTATTTTATTAAGAGCGCATTCTTTGTTGATGAAGCAGTAATACTGAAAATAATATTGAAAAGCAGCTATTGCTGTCAATACAATTACCCTATTAAACCAAAAGCAAATTACGGGAGTTTTAGAAGGCAGATGATTAAGGTGCTATGCTACCAAAAGGTTTTTTGGTAGAAATGTAGGAGGACATCTTTATGTATAAAAGCATGACGAGCTGTAGCACTTGTCTCTAAATGATTGCTTTTGCTCTCTTTCATGTAGTGATGTTTTCAATGATTTCTCCTATGATATTCGTTCCTATCATGTATCTAGAATAGGACTGAAGGGGGCCAGGTGCAAGGATGAAAAATTTTCCAAAAGCTTTTTTTTTTTTTGGGGGGGGGGAGGGCTCTTGTCCCAGTCCTCACACTCCACCGTTGGGTCCCTCACTGTGCCAAATCTAGATGGATGTATGCTGTTTAATTAGAAGATGAAATTATATTTAATTTTATGGTAGGTCTAGTGAACCACAATCTTCTTTTATGTCACAATTTTCTCAGCTCCTACATATGAACCCTTTCTTGACAATGATGGCATATATATATATATATATATATATATATATATATGTACATATATTTGAAATCTACAATCACCAGGATGGAATTTGGTGTTTCTGAAAAAAAAGTTGTTAGTTAAAAGTTATTGTAGGGTCTATTTTGTTTCTTTGTTTGGACATAAATGTCAATAGCGAAATCTATTTCGTAATTCTGGTTACTGCAGGATCTTATGTAGTTGCTTGACCTTCCAGTAGGGTAGTTCTTGGTAATATTCATTCTGTTTTTTGCTTTCTAACAGTGTCTGCATTTGCAAACTTGTCTCAATAGAGTTTTCTTGAGTACTTCTAAGATTATACTGCCAAATGCTTTTTTCAGATCTAGCCGAGATTGCGAAGTTTCTGGGTATAACAACGACTGTCGACACTGAAGCTATCCAGGTCAGTCCATTAATTATTTAGTTATTAATTAATTATTGGTATACTTTGGGCAAAATGGTGTGCTTATATGGTTTGACTAATGTTTTGGTTTATTTCAAACTTTTGGTTGAACACATCTAACTTTTTTTTGTTCCTTTCTTTTTGCTAACTTTGGAATGATATCATTGAACCCTCTAAATTGTGGTACTTCTCTTTTTTGCTTTATTGATAGGAACCTTGCATTATGTTAAGTGAAATGGGAGCCATCTAAAAGGCGTACAAACCTTTTGCAAAGAAAAATTGACTATAAGACCCTGAGAAAAATATAAAACTTTATGAATACTTTATCTAGCCAACAATCTTGTTCCACTTCATGGCATTCATAATATCAAACTATAATCTCTCCACAGACTGGATGGCAGTCATGCTTTCCTCCTCTATGCAGTTTTCTCTAGGTGGCCATTATTCAGTTTTATCCGATCTTTTGCAACATAAGTTGTGATCCAGTTATTGCCTTTATTTTCATCTGAAAGTTTGGAAAGCACTGTTTCCCCTTAGATTGTGCTATGTTTTCTGCTCTTCCTCGTTTGTTTTGATAATGCATGGAAAAGAGTAGACATGTTTCATACTGTAGCTCAATGTCACACACACACACACACACACACACAGATATATTTGTCATACATCTCTGTTCAGGAATTCTTGGTATTTAAGAAAGCACTCGACTAATCTTAGTTTTCCTTCACTGCTATGGTTGGTGCTGCAGGGACGAGGAAGCTATGAAGATCGGGCTGAAATGCTGCATCTTATTGTAGATCTTGTGGAAGCAAGTATCCATGCGGACAATCCAGAATGGAGGTTATGAGGATTAAATTCAAACTTGTACATCCACAATTATGTTTTCTTTGACTAAAATATTTTAGCCTTTGTTAGAGGAAAGTCCAGCCAGTGCAATTTTAGCATTGCAACTTGCTGTTGATTCCTATTTTGAAAGATAAAATTGTTTCTTTTGGCATCTTTGCTGCAGTGTTGATGAGCAGGTGGCAAAGGATATACAACTGATAGATTCTATTGCAGAGAAGCAGGCTCAAATCTTCTCTGAAGAGTGCAAATTGTTTCCTGCAGATGTGCAGATTCAATCTATGTATCCTTTGTAAGGATTTCTTTTCTTTGCTCCTTTTCATTGCTGGGTTACATTTATGGTCGATTGTCATGGTTTTGACATATACATCATGGCTTTTGAAGGGTAAAATGCTGGATTTTTTGTTTTTGTTTTGTTTTGTGTTTTGTTTTGTTTTGTTTTTGTTTTTTGTTTTTTGTTTTTTGTTTTTGGTTTTTGTTTTTTGTTTTTTGTTTTTTGTTTTTTGTTTTTTGTTTTTTGTTTTTTGTTTTTTGTTTTTTGTTTTTTGTTTTTTGTTTTTTGTTTTTTGTTTTTTGTTTTTTGGGTTTAACCATTTGGTTTTTGTCATCTTTTTGTTAAATTTAAGAGTCTCCTAATAGCTTGAAAACCACTTTATTTTGCTGCTTTGGTTTTTTATGTACATTAGTTATGGATGTATGGTGTGGGTTGGTCCATTGACTCGAAAAAATGGGTGGATTCTATTTGAGTGAGAGTTTACCTAAGCTTGCTGCTTTCAGTGAGGACTTGGAACTAGATATTAGAATATCTTGATATATAATACCAAAACTAAGGATCAAGAGAGTTCTAGATAGGTTTTCAAATCTATACATTAGGATAATGACTGTACAACAATTGGTAAAAATTCTTCTATGTAAGACTCTTAAAAGACGTCATTTTCAGCATAGCCCTGTTGTAAAGCTTTCTGTTAGAGTTCAGCCATCAAATCATTTAGGAGTTCGGATTATATTCATCGGACTTTGAAAAGTACCATTGCTAAAATCTTAGAGAAACATAACCCATAATTTAACTTAATGACAGGGATGATCCCTGATGAGTTTGATGGATCTGTTCTGTTTCTAAAGTCCAGATTCTCTTTCACAAAAGTGTTGAACTTGGCTGTAATAAGACGACTTTAAGACTCCGATTTCTGTGTCACTTTTAAGAACTTGATTTCAACTATACAAAGAAATGTACCAAAATGAGTACTTTAAAATGGTTAATTATTTTGATTGTACGCATTGTTTTGGCTCTAGGTTAATTTTCCTGAGAGCTAATAAAGTTAATTTTTAGTTCTCTGTTCCTTGTTCTGCTTCTCAGCTTTGGAACCATTGACCTAGAAAAGATAAATTAGTGCAGGAGGCTTCTGCCACTAGAAAGGGAGATTCATATATTTGGACCTGCATATGCCAAAGAACCATTATTATTGTCATCAGTGTTACTCCAAAGTAGAAAGGATGATAATGATGCATGTGCATCTAATTAAGATCTGATGATGACGTGCTCGCAGTCTAACTTAGGTTGGATGGGCGTGATTCTCCTCTGGTTGACTAGGTAACAAGTCCTGGTATTTGAAGCTGAGCTTAGTTTTTTTGGCTGCAAGAAGTTCTAGGGCTAGCCAAATTTTGTGATCTTGCACTTCTGGTTCTTGCATTTCCATAGCATGAGTGTGTTGTGTGTATAAGTTGAAGAACAAATAAATGAGTATTTTGTGATTTGTATCTTACCAGATGTGATAACAATTTCCTCTTTAATCAAAATTCATTTGCAGACCTGATGTTTCTACTCTGGAGTCAAGGCTTGCAGACTTATCCAAGACACTGCTAAATCTCCAACAAATGGTTGATGATTTGGCAGCAAAGGTATAACACTTGACCTTGATTATTTTAATGCTACCCAGAAGTAGAACCAGCTTGATCGCTTTTTCCTTACTAGATTAGTGAATTGATAATGATGATAATAGTAGATTGGTATTACTATTGTTGGTTGCATCACAAAGGGTAGGGCACAGTGAGGGACTTGACACTGAGCCTCAGATCATGGGAGACTCCCACAGCCCGACAAGGTCAAGTAGTTTAGCTGACTGATACTTAGTTATTCATGTTCTTGCTTTTATCTTTTTTCTGTAAAAAGAATCGGTAGTATGAGGGTTTGAGTTGCCTTTTGATATGCTTTTGATTATGTTCCCTTCCTTTGAACACATCTGCCTTGCTGCTGCAAATGGTATGGCTCATTTGAATATGCTAGGAAGTTTGGAGTATAATTTTCATATGTTCTAATCTTCTTGTATCAGAATTAGAACTCATTTTATCTTGGATCTTTTTTCTCACAACTGTTAAATCTGTGTAATACTTTCTTGACTTATGATATGTAAAGCTTGCATATTTCATTTGTCCTCCATCAGCCTTGCTTTAAGTGTCTAGGTATTGCTGCAACTTTCATCAGGGCAATTGGATGATAGATTTCTCTCATTTTGCAAATTGTTTTGCCAATATTTACAATTTTGAGTGCAATCCAGAAAATTGACCTTAGTGATTTCTGAACACCATTGGGAAATTCTCTCAATGTTGATTTGAATTTTACATTTTGTTCAAATTTAGGTTAAACTTATTGCAACACTGGTGAAAATAGAAAATTGCGGGGCTAATCCTATGTTACAAACGATCTAAAAAGAATTCCTTTTCTGAATTTTTTTTTTTTTTTTGGTTGAAAATATTTCCTGAACAATATGTTCTTTTGTTTGGTTAAATTATTGGATTTTATTGCTGTTATCTTTATTAATATTGGACTCTTCAGCAAGGTCCATTTGCTGTAAATGACATTGGGTAACCATCCTCTGGCCCAGTGGCACCAGCATATTGCTCTTCCTTGGCCCACCTGACTTCAAGTCTCCTCAACCCCTTAATATAGTCAAAGAAAATAAAAAAATACTGACAATGAGTGGTAGATAGGAAAAAATTGATAAAAAAAATAGTAGATAGGAAAAATGAATTTTGGATTTATAGTCTGAAAGTCTTTTTTTCTTTTGAAATTTGCTTTCTTTGTCCTATTCATCGGAAACACATGTAGTTGATTAGATTTATTTTCAGCTGTTAAAAATTGAGAAATGGGGAAAAACTTTTCTTAAAAAATAATCTTCTGTGAAACAACTGGTGGTGGAGGTATATAAAATTTTTGTAATCCTATTAATACAGTTAACAGTTATAAAACATTGATCTCAGTGCACTAATGAGTTTGGCATGATATTATTTTGTTCCTTGTTTACAAAGAAGGAAAAAAAAAATTACTGTGACTCTTCCTACGATTATCTTAGTATTGAGCCAGGTCATCTGAATTCTCACTTTTTGCCTATTGGATTATACTGTTAACTAATAGTCAATGCAAGAGTCTTCACTTCTGAGGTACATCAAATCCCAATTGCGTGTACTAAAGTAGTGTTGGATGTTATAAAGCACAGAGATGACAGCATGAGGTTTGCTTTTATTGCCAACATCATGATATTATGTTGTCATATCCTAGTTATTCATGACTGCGGCGACACGTCATGTTTATGAAATATACACCTTAAAACGGCTTGGGACATGACAACGTGATAATACTACTTCAGCTTGAAAATAAGAAAAGTTATACATTTTAACTGTTACTACCAATAAAGTTTGCTGTAATTGCCTAGACATTAATTATTGTAGTGCGGCCCGATTACTTGACAAGGACATTTAAAAAATGGACCATTAAATAGTTTCATGTGTTGCGTTTCTTGTCCAATAACTGTCTAGTCATTTTGAGGAATGCTCATAAAGCCCTTATTTGATGGATTGAGCTCTGTAACCATGACCTTTTCTGGCTTGCTTTCATTGTGTTGATGTGATTCATTCCTGAGTTTGATAGCCTTTGTTTCAATGCTTCTTTCTTAGAAAAAGAAAGTTATTTAAGTGTCAAGTTATGTTTTTCAACTTTGTTATTGATTAAGGAATTTTTAATCTATTGAATCTTCATTGTGCTTGAGCAGTTGTAATTTTAATTTTCTACTTTCTGCAAACAATCTTCTGTTCTAAGGTGCGTCATAATTTTAATAGATGTGTCAAATAAGTTTTGGATGGCTGAAAGACCAATTGAGATGAGATGTCCTGTTTATGCATGAGAAGCCAAATTATGTAGGTTCATCCGTGGAGATATATTTCATGTTTATTGTCGGGTATCTGATGAATAATGACACCTTGCATGCATCTTTTTCGCACATGTTCCTGTTCTTTGATGCGTAGAAAGGGTACTACCACATGACTTCTGCTGCTTTTTAGCAAACTCTCGGATGTAAATTAGATTTGTTCTAATCATTTTTTTTTTTAATTTTTTAATTTGTTTGGGTTTTTTTTTTTGGGGGGGGAGGATGGCTTGACATCAATTGGTTGTATTTGTTCTAATCTAAAGCTGCCAATTGCCATATATTATAGTTACTTTCTAGTGTTAATGTAAATTATCTTTTCATATAGTTTTGACTGCCTTTTTCCGCCTGCAATGTCCTTTCTAGCATGAATACAATCCAGATGAGGATTATGCTGAGGTGGAATCAAGACTGCGAGCACATCTTGAATCATTTCTAGAAACGGCCAGATCATTTAATTTGATTTATACCAAGGTGATGGTTTGCTCTCACCTAGTTTATTTGCAGTGAAATTTTTGAAGGACATAACTTATATTTTGGGTCTTCTTCAGTAACTTATATTTTGGGTCTTCTTCAGCATAAGTTCTTCTGCACTGTATTTGTTTGCCTCAATCCTAAACCAACAAAAAGGCCTAGTCAGTTGCCACGCAACTTGAATAAATCTTGAAGAACCTGCTTTTTAAAGCTACGAATTCTTAATACATTTTCATTGAGGTGTAGCACCGAGAAATTACAATGTTTTGTTGCAGCTTCATTTTCATTTGAGAAGAATAGAAAATTCAAAAACCATTAATTGGAAGGAAAAATACATTATTCTTTGGCTGCTGTTCTCAGGATGATGAAGATTTTTTTTCCCTGATCTATTAAATTGCTCTAGAGTAGAATAATTAGGAGGGCTACTTGTAGTGAATCCTTAGTAGTAAACTTTGGGATATTTTGAATTAGAAATTGGCTCTTTTTTCTGAAGTGAATGTGAGGTGCTGAAAGGAAATCGTTCCCATCTCTTCCCTCTTTTACTTTCTATGATACTCGGCCAGACTTGCCATCCCAATCACAATGTTGGATTGTCTTCGGGTTGTCTGTAGATCTGCAAATACACTGGCCTTTAATGAATACTTCGTGACTTGGCTTCTTAATGGCTTAGCCTGGCTTATTCATAAGCTAAACGAGGTAAATACAAAGACAAAATTTAAGCTTGTTTATTGAAAGAGTTGAGCTTGAACAGAACATAAGGTTTGTACTCTATGAGCTTGAACAAAATTTAGGCTTTGGACTTTCTATAAAAGAAACGTAAGGTTTGTACTCTTTTGCATGAGTAGAGTCATTTAGAGCTCATTCAACTTGTTCAACTAGACAAAGGGGCCCATTTGAATAGATTCAGGCATGCTTATAAATGAGTCTTTGTTTGGCTCAAATGGTTTAGAAAACAATTTGACTTTGGAATTGGCTTGTTCATAGCCTTTGTCGTGTATTGCGTTTTTTGACATCTTGAGAATCCATGGGTTCAAGTAAAACATTGCATTTGTTTTGTTTTACAATTTCTCCACAATTGTTATGACAACTTGTGTTGCTTTGCTTGCGAATTTATGGATGGAAACCCTTTTATAGAGCAGTGCACGCTTATTTTGCGGGCAACCCTCCTCTCTCCGATCCGCACTGCTCCTTCAGCTCTTACATACTTTTCTTAAGGTGAAGTCCTGTGCCTAATATTTTTTGACACCATGTTTTTAGGAAATCCGACCATGGACACACATGATGGAGGTACCGCAATTGCATGGCTTTGGGCCCGCTGCCAATCGATTGTTGGAGGCATACAAGACGCTTTTGAAGGTATAGAAAAGAGAACTTCAATCAACTTTTTTCCCAAGTTGCATTTGATATAGGGTAAAAGAAGAGTAAAGGTTTACCTTGTAGTGTCTGTTATATATATATTTCTATATCTATGTACATATCTAGACGCGCTAGCATACCCGTAAAGAGGGTTCGGTGATACGAACCCTTGACCTAGGTAGATACCCCCTTCCCCCGAATGAAATAACGCTGCTTTTCATTTTTTTTTTCTCCCTTGATGATTCTCTTTCAATCATGTGATGTTTCATCTGTGGCATGGCAAGGTTCTTTCTCTCTCTTCTCTGTCTCCCCCCCCATCTCTCTCAATTCTTCTCCTCTCCGTAAGTGATTTGAAATATCAATGGATGGGCTCATTACTTCAAAACTGACTTGAAAAAATGGGCTTTAAAAATCATCAAAAGTTGAAAATTTTTTAGACTTGCAGTCTCTGCAACAGAACTATGATGTGTCTGGTTGAATTTTTTTTTTTTTTTTTTTTTTTGTCCTTTTTCTAGGGGGTGTTTAAAAATCATCAAAATTTGAAAATTTGTTGGATTTGAAGTCTCTGCAACAAATTATGCTGTGTGTCTGGTTGATTAAAGTTCTCTAGTTGGTTGCCTGTCATTAATTTCCTACCAACCCTACCTTTGAGGCTTTCAGCCAATGCTAAAAGTACACTTAGTACATTATGAACATCAATTTTTTTAGATGTCATTGTGGGGATAGGGGTTACAGAGAGGAAGAGAGGTTGAAGAAGACTTCAAATATTCTTTTCTTAAAGAAAATACTATATTTATTTATTTATGTATTTTTATTATTTGATTGTTAAACAAATTTCATATTTTTTAATAGTTAAGACATTAATTATTTTCTAATAATTTGATGTTCTCATTCTTTCTTTCTCCTCCCCCCCAATATTTCTTTTAGCAAATTTTAGAAAAATGTTCTCATTTTTTTTTCCAAATTTTGTCTATATTTTAATCAAATAAGAATGATATAAAAATATTAAAACGAAACATTTGAATAGTGAAACGTGATAACTTACTTTAACTTTACCAATAGATTAAAAAGTTATGCATAACTAAATTTCAATTCCAGACACAGAAGGCAAAACAATGCCTAGGCACCCTTTCTTCCTCTATACTTTTCCCGTGTTTTATTTTCCTTTGTATCAAACAATACCGAAGATTTATTTATTCATTGCCTCTTGTTAATTGGAAAAACCTGTTTAGTGTTTATGTGTGGCAAAATTCTGGCCAACTGAATTTTAGACCCAATTGCGAAATCTTTACATCCTATAAATCAACTCTTCTTTTAATCTTTCCTGGATTGGAATGTCTTCTATGTTTCTTGTCTCATAAATTCATGAACTTCTGCTGCTATTTTCGAACTTGTTTCATGTATCCAAATCCTTAGAAGCTCTTCCATTTTGATCTTGTTTTGTCGGGGTGGAGATGTAATAATTTTGTTTAATGAGCTGTGTTTATTATTTCAGTTACTTTTACTACAAATGTGGGCGGATGTATAGCTTCGAGATAAAGTTACTTTTATCCAATTTCTTGAAATAACCTCTCTTTTTTTAGTTATTTTATAATAATAGAAGGAAGATAAGGTTCTTTATTGCCCAACCTAAAACCCATGGGTTTAGTAGAATGCTTTAAGCCCTAGGTGACTTTAAGGTCCTTGGTACTTTGTGGGTGAACTTATATGCTAACGCTAAAGTTTCTTGCATCTTCATTTCAAGGTCTGTGGTTCCATTTCCAAAGCAGTCTCTTTGTAATAAAAAGAAGATACAGCTGCGTACATATTAATGATCTTGGACCCCATATCTTCTTGGTGGGGGTGCTTTTAAGCACCATATGACCTTTTTTAGTTTATTTGTTTATTTTTTAAACCAGCAAATGCCACAATGTTAGAAGCTTAGCTCATATCATATGAGCTTTCATTATTTTGGTGGTCTATTCCATACACCTGCCAAGATGGACTTTGGAATTTGGACATCTTCCTTCTGTTTCAGAGCTTCATAAACGACAACCCCAGAAAAACTCTGGGACAGAAAAGAAAAAGGAACAGTACAAGAGTCTGCCCAGCATGTCCTGGCATGAGTTTACTGTTTGGGCAGGAGAATGTGGGAGACACTTGGAGTTTTGAACTACTATTTGACTCATTCTCTCGACAGTTTTAATTTGAGCTGTAACAAGCAGGGTCTGAGTTTCTGCTTTTGTTTCAGTTCCTTGGGAACTTGAGGAATCTCCGTGACTCTCATGCAGCTGTAGCTGTCGGATCATCGGAAGCAGTAGCTGGAGAGCCCTCTTCTGTCACAAGAATTATTTCGGAATGTGAGAGTGCATTGACATTCCTGAACAGAGATTTGGGAATCCTCTCAGCATCCATTGCTCGTGAGAAGGGTGGAGAAGTTCCTTTGTGAAGATTTTGCTTTGAATAGACCAGTTGGCAGCTTCTAAAATCTGAATATGCCCAAAACTTTTTAAACTGAAAGCTTAATGAACACGCTAATTATTGGATTGGGATTTTTTTTTTTCTTGCCTTGAAGATCTCGATTAGATTGTGAAATCATGTATAATTTTCAACGGATTTGGAAGCAAATCCATCAAGAAATCTGAGGAATTACATTTTTATCTATGTATGTTCTGGCAACATCTGGAGGGATGGTTGCATTTTCATTTATGTTTAACATGTAATTTTTGGCGCTGCGCAACCAGACCATGCCTTTCTCATTTGTCTGGAGTTAGGGTTTTTTTTTTTTTTTTTTTTTTTTTTTTTTTTTTTTTTTTTAAATAAATGTGTATAAAAGCTATCGGTATTTGATAATCACGTTAGATCCGATTAAAGATAGTTTCGAACTTGGGATTTTGTTTAAAAGAGAACGGTGTTCAATCATTGCACCAACTAGGCATGGGTCTCTAAAGTTTGTTTGCTTTTTCATCAACGTTATTGCTGAATTATGTTGAATTAGAGAAAGAAATTCTCATTGTTATAAAAATATATATATATATATATATATATCCAAATAAAATTATACTCAAATAGGATCAATTGTTTTATTGGAAAACAAGATAAAATAACCAAAAAAGAAAAGCGGGGAGAGAGAGAGAGAGACTGTATTCTATTGCAGGTAGAGGAACCCAATCTTTCACTTATTGAGAGTAGCTATAGCCAAATTGTTTTGTCCACCTTTTAACGCAATGGTTTAATTCGAAATCATTGTGCCTATTGCACTTTGTAAAAATGATCCTCACGTTAGTGTATCCATCTCGTTTCTACTTAATAATTTAATTTACATCATTTTAAGATACAATTTTCCATCTTAAATTATATTCAATGTTTTGAGTAAAATATAATTCAATTAAATACATTACTGAGGTAGCGTTTGGTTCACACTTAGGAATCAAAATCGTAATTGGAATCGAAATAAAAAATATCAGGAATTAGAATTGGAATCGGAATCGGATTCCGATAGCAACTGTTTGATTTAAAATCTGGAATGGATTTAATTATAATTATTGATATTTGATTTATATATCTTTCGAAATGAAAATCATATAATTGTTAATTTTGTCATTGATAAAAAAATATTTTTAAATTAATATTTTTAAAATTTTATTTTATTTTCTAAAATTAAAACTATAATTATATTTTTAATAAAATTTAAAGAAAAAATTGTAAAATATTTGATCCAGGAAAAATTTTATTTACAATTTTTTTGGACTATTTTCAATTTTAAATCATTTTTCTTAGAAAAAACAATGAAAAAGAAATTCCTTTATCTTTTTTCTTGTTATATATGCACTATTTAAAAAACAATTCTAAATCTAATTAAATATAAATATTAAAATAATAAAAAAATTCAAAAATTATGAAACCTAAAATTCCATCATCAATGTTGATGATGATGTTGGTGGAGATTTGTACGAAAACAACATAAAAAAAAAAAAACTAAAAAAGCCTTTATGGAAAGATAATTCCATTAGTAACCTATGTTTGTCACGTCCTAAGGATACAACATGGGTATGCGTGTCTTGAAGATGTGACATACTAGAAAAGAAAGGAGTCGCGATGACAAGTGGGGGCTCTGATATCTTGAGCAATGAGTGAATTCGAAAAAGGGGATGAAGATAAATTTGAGATTGAGTTGGAATTTGAAAAGATATCGTCGGCTTGCTTGTCTTCAGGTGATTAAGATTGAGAGGGAGGGTGTGAACGAAGTGGAATCCCCTGCCTCCTATAGACCATCTCTATGGCTCTCTCTCTAATTATTCAGAGTCATGATAAGTGCCACTGGAAACAGCGAACGTCACAGGATCAAGATCTAGGTTTTGTTTGCCACCCATAGCCCCCAAGCAGCACCACCAGGCTGAAAATTGGAGAAATGAGAATGTTTCCTTTGCTAATTTTGTGCAGGGGAGGGGAAGAGAAGAGAAAATGGTATCCATTGATGTTGGTGACGGACTTATATCGCGTTTTCAAGACGCGACAAATCATATCGTGTCTTGAAGATGCAACAAACATGGGTTATTAATAGAATTATCTTTTGAAGAAGGTTTTTTTTTTAAGAAATTTTATTTTTTTTTAATGTTGTTTTCGTACAAAGTTTGATGTTGGTGATCGTATATCATGGTGTTCGAAGACAATAATTGTTGGCAGAATTGAAGGCGGGTAGTTGTAGAATTGGAGACTAACGATAGCAATTGGATGGCGATGGTGGTGATGGAAGACGATGATGTCGGTGGCGAAGAGGCGAATTGAGAGGATGACGACGGCAATGATGGAGACTCAGAGGCGGCGAATGTTGAAATTGACGGTGAATGGCGGTTGAAGATGGAGACTAAGAAGATGAACTCAAATAGAGAAGAAGACAGAAGTGGCTAAACACGAAGGTGAAAAGTTGGAGAAGACAAAGCGATGAATTTAAAGATAAAAGTGATTATTTTTTTTTCCCTTAAGTTTGTGGGTTTCAATTGAAACCCATCAATTTAATTGAATTTCACAAAATCCATATCTTGAAAATTTCATTCTCATACCTTCATTCTTATTCTATTAATTTAAATAAGTTATATAGATTTCATTTCAATTTTTGAAATTTTACCATTTAATCAAATAATCCCTCAATTTTCAATGTTTTATATTACAATACTTTAAATAAAAAATAATATAGTGCCTAAAATAATAATTTACTGGGCTTCGGTTTATAGTGGGGTGCGCGGCGCAACGAAACAAGCCCGGCCCGTGTTCAACCCTGACTTCGTCTCGTCTCTCGTGACTTCAACCCTCATTCGCCGGTCTTGCCTTCCATTATATTTGAAACTGCGCTCTCACTCTCACTCTCTCTCTCTCTCTCCCCATATTTTGCAGTTGCCTCCAATCCTAGCAGAGTGCGAAACTCAACCCTAACCAGCAATAAAACTGACAAAATTTTCTATACAGTTGGGTTGTTAATTTAAAGTTTGAAGTCAATTGGTGTTTTTGATTTCCATTAAGATGTCTTCATTGAGGAATGCTATTCCCAGAAGAGCTCACAAGGAACGTGCTCAGCCGTAAGTTTCTTCTTTAATTCACTTTTTTTTTTGGTTTTTAATGGTTTCTGTCTAATTTTCACTTGCTTTTCTATTCGTATTTTTGAAAATTAGATCCTCAAGGAGAAAATTTGGGCTTCTTGAGAAACACAAGGACTATGTTATTCGTGCCAAAGCACACCACCGAAAAGAAGAAACCTTGCAGGTAATTGCTAAATCTTGGTTTTTGGGTTTGGTTTTCTTCTTACGAATGTTTTCGCGGACTCTGTGGTTTGCCCTAATTTAATCCGTTTAGCTCTTTTTTAGTCTGGTACTTAATTAATCTTTGCTTCTTCCATGTGCACTTTTTTGGGATTTTATTTATTTATTTATTTTTGGGGCTGGAATTTTTTGTTGCTGGGTCTATGCAGTTTGGTCTTATTAAGTGTGATTTCTCTGCAGAAACTGCGGGAGAAAGCAGCAAACAAGAACCCAGATGAGTTTTACTTTAAGATGATTAATAGCAGAACAGTTGATGGACTCCACAGACCAGGGTAACTTATACTTTGCACCCCCTCTTCTTTTTTCTCATTAATCTAGAGCCTGCAGCCTCCAACTGACTAGGACTTTTTGTTGGTTTAGGATTGAGGCGAACAAATACAGTGCAGAAGAACTTATGGTGATGAAGACCCAAGATATAGGTTATGTCCTTCAAAAAGTTCAGAGCGAGAAAAAGGTGTTCTTATTGCTGGCTATAAATTTCACTTAGAAATTTCGATAATTCAATTGCTTGGATTTCCCCCCTTAAAAAACGATTTCTTTGTTATTTGCTGCAGAAAATTGAGAAGCTAACTGCTGTCTTGCATGGTCTAGAAAATAAGCTTTCTAACAAGCATGTCTACTACACTGAACATAGGTAATGCTTTCCTGATAAATTTTAATTTCGGAGCACTCTAACATGGTGTTTATGTTAATTGGACTAAATGTGAGCTTGTATTTTAGACCAACTGTAGAGATAATAAGATTTTAGAAATTTTGAACATCTAACTTCTTTTAGATGGAATGCATCATCTGGTAGTACCAGTTTCTTAAATAATGGACTTTATTTATCAATGCACTGGTAGGAGAATGCAGTGCCCCTTCATCTTCTTCTTGTTATTTGTTTCAATAATCAAAATTAAGTGCACTGTATTTTATATTTAATTTTGGATTGAAGAAGTTTTACAAATTATTTTATTTATTTATTTATTTTTTGATGTTGATCATATGATTTTTCATTTATGTGGGCCAATATCTGCTTGCCTCTTAAAGTGCTGCAACTTTCCACCCACTTGCTCAAATCCCTCAGATTGCTTCTCTTCTCACAGACGTAGATGTATAAACGTGTAATTAACTATGAAGGCTGGTTTAGCAGGCACTTGGTGTTTGATGGTTAGTTGGACATGTAATGTAACAAGTTTTGGATGTTCGTTGGTTTCAGAGGATAAGTGCTTGGGCATGTTGAAGGATGGCATGAAGTAGTCTACTGCTGGATTCTAATCATACATTGTTCTATTTCTTAGATTTTGATGACCATTTGAAGTGCTGACTGTTGTACTTCTAGATGTAACATCAATGTATTTCTAATTTCCCTGTCGTTGACTTTTAGGGGGGAGATCAAAGAATTACATATACAACGTTCAGGAGGAGGAAAACTGTCTGGACTTGAGGATGTTCCTGCCAGTGGTGAAAGGTATTTTTCTTCCCTCAATTCTTTTAAGTATGACAACAGTATATAGTTCTTCTGATCTTTTATATTGTAAGTCTGGCTGGTCAAGACTCAATGCTTAATCTTCTGTCTGGTACTCTTTCTAAAGTCATGTAGGAGGGGTGATATTTGTGTAGGTTTTTTAAAGTTGGTAAGTTTGTCATCAAAAAGAGTATGGGACATAGGTGTTGACATATTTGTGTTTCTTGAACATATATGAGTGGCCTGAATATAGGTAGATGCTTTCAACAAGCTAAATATTCTTGATGAGGAATTGTCCTCTCTCTAGTTTGTTAGAATGCTTTTGGCTTGTTGGACAACAAGAAATATGGATAATTGGAAAACATTTTTCTACCATAAGCCTTTCCTTGTTTCTGTAAGTTATACCACATTACCTTTATTGCCTTTGAGACAACAATCCAGATATATCTTAAAGTGAAACAGCAGATGCACATTTTTTTTGGACCACAAATATCTTTCTAAACTTTAGGCTCTCCTGAACTCTAGGCTTACTTTCAAATAGCCTTCTAAATTTTAACTGTAGTCAATTAACTCCCAAAAATTTTGAATTAGGTTTCAATGTGCCTCGTAAGAGGTGGGAAAGATATATACTGTACTGTTGAAAAAACCTATGGGGTGAAGGACTTTTCCATAGGCATCTGAAAAAATATTTTAATTGAAATTATCAAATGGAGCAGCACATATCAAAATTGGGGACCAAGTAGAATATTCAAAAAGTCACCAAGGCATTGACCCTTCTCGCACACCAAAGTTGTAAATAAAAGTCAAACATCTGTGTTTTCCACCATAAAGAACAGCTCCAGCCCTATGCTGCAAGCAGGCTAATGTCTAGTGATGCTGAAAACTGTACTGTTGTCACTAAATAAAAAGGTTAGTGGAAGCTAAACCCTCACTTCCACCTCTCACATTACACCCCTTTGTGATCCCTTATGTTGGGCCTTTGAAGTAGCCGGCCAATTCCTATTTGGAGAAATAAGATAATTAATTCCTTGCATTAATGCTGTAGAGGATTGTATAATCAAAGGGAGACCTGTCAATGAGAATCAAAATGCCCAAATTTGTAATAGCTTTATCCTGCCTTCCTCTATCGATCCTAAATCCTACCCAAACCCTTGAATAGAGCAGTCGACATTAGGCTTCAAATGAGCCAGCTGAGCCAAATCAGAGGGTCTTCAAGCTCGTTCATTTCCTAAGCAAGCTGAGCTGAGCATTAAATGAGCTTAGCCATGTGAACATGGCGGAGCCATGTGTTCAAGCTCGACTTGTTTAACTAATGAGTCTAAAATTTGTGCTTGTGCTGGACTCGTTTAGCTAAACAAATGAGACAAGCTGAGCTCTTAATAATTAAGCCACAAGTTGCTCACAGCTTGGTTCATTTGCAACCCTAGTAGGCATTTGTGATTAACTGTATCAATTTTCAAAATATTAGTGATTTTTAGTTGTGTTTCCAAGATTAGAACTGACTTTTGGTAATCAAGATCATATCATGATTTTTCCTCTTTCTAAAGCATTTTGCAAAGGACTTACTGCACTGGTCAACATTCTTCCGAACATGGCTGCCAACAACTTTTGTAGTCTATGTCTAAACTAGACATCACCACAGTTCCAAACCCACAGATTTTAGTTCTGGAACCGCTGGTTCCTAGTTTTAGATTTAGAGAAACCAGAACTGCCCCTTGAAGTGATAGTTCAGGTTTCAGTTCCAGAACCGTAGATTTAGGTTCCAGTTTCTCTGGTTTTAGTTTTGGTTTCAAATAATTTCAGTTTTGGTTTTGGAACCAGAACCAAAAAAAAAAAAAAAGGAAGAAGAAGAAGAAGAGAGGCAGGGTTTGAATTTAACTTTTGTTTCCATAAATTGAGTTGCATATTTATCTTCATGCGGTGTAGACAAATCAAAATTCACGTAGTTCAATGGATGTACCTGAAGCCTTTAGGTTGTCTTTGCAATTTTTGTAAATATTGCATGGTTTTACTTAAAAATTTACCTGTGGTAGCTGTTGTTGTATATTGGAAAGTTGAAATATCAAACAATTCACTATATTTCATGAACAATTCTAATATTTTGTTTCTATAAATTATAACTCACCAATATTTAATTCTTAATAAAAAAGAACAGCTGGTTCGAACAGTTGGTTTTTGACTCTTAAAAATAAGGAAATTGAAACCGAATCTCATAGACATGGTTCCGGTTCCAGTTCTGAAATCATGAACTGGTCAATGGTTCCTTGAATTGTTGACCACGGTTTGGTTCGAACCTGTGGCTTGGTTTCAAATAATTCTGGTTTTGGTTTTGGAATCAGACACCCCCCCCCCCAAAAAAAAAAGAAGAGAGGTGGGGTTTGAGTTCAACTTTTGTTTCCACAAATTGAGTTGCATATTTATCCTCATGCGGTGTAGACAAATCAAAATTTACGTAGTTCAATGGATATATCTGAAGCCTTTTGGTTGTCTTTGCAATTTTTGTAAATATTGCATGGTTCTACTTAAAAATTTACCTGTGGTAGCTGTTGTTGTATATTGAAAAGTTGAAATATCAAACAATCCACCATATTTCATGAACAATTCTAATATTTTGTTTCTATAAATTATAATTCATCACTATTTAATTCTTAATAAAAAGAACTGCAGGTTCAAACAGTTGGTTTTTGATTCTTAAAAATAAGGAATCAAAACCGAATCTCATAGACATGGTTCCGGTGCTGAAATCATGAACTGGTCAGTGGTTCCTTGAATTGTTGACCACGGTTTGTCCTGGTTCCATGTTTTGGTTCGAACTCGTGGCCGAGTTTAGTCTATACACTTGCCCCTGGCCCACAGACACTTATTTGTTTCCTTATAGTTAAAGCCGCAAATGTAGCATGCAAAATCTTCTCAAAATCAATTGCCATAGAATTTACAATTATTTTCAGAATACCATTCTTCACCATCTCCCGGAAGAAGAAAGCCATGGTAAACCTGTTTATACTTGGAATGCCTGTGCCCTCTGTTTGAAATGATCCCAAGTATTTTGGAAAAGGACCTCTCAAGCTAACTTGCAAGGCCCTTCCAATATTAAAATCCTCCTCCCCCCCCCCCCTCAACACACACACAAAACCCTTTGATCTGATGTGCCTCATACACCAAATGGCCTTGTCAGATTATCCCCCTCCAATTGAGGGCTGCTTGCCTCAGGCTTAAAAAACAGCATTTAATACAAGCTGGGGCTTGCTAATTTCCTTTTCCTGGTCCAACACTTCATTCTCAATGTCAATATGCCACAAAATAAACTTCGTGATGTTGGTAGATGAATCTGCTTAATTTCAATGTCAATTTCAGGTCTCACTCTTAATGTCTTAATTTATGGCTGTAAATGCATGTTGCGTTTGCTAAAAAGATTGGTTGATTGCTTAGTAATCGTGCAGCAAAGCTCAACCCTAAGTTTGAAGCCTGTTCAATGGAGAGCTAAAGTCTGTACAGTTCAAAGCTCAACTTAATTTTAGCTTTCAAACACTTGTTTAGAAGCCTGATTGTAATATAATCTTTCAAATAAAGTATTTATTTTATTTTGAATTTTTGTTGTTGTTCAAGAACTTAATGGACTAAGGTAAAATAGGAGATGGTTATTGAATGGCTTACATTATTGCTTCATGGGTAATAAAAATTTATGGAAGGAAGTTGAAGTTTGCAACCTCATGAATAAGCCTCAGATCAAATGAACCAAAATAAGCTTAGCTACTGGAGCTTGATATTGGCTCAATATTAAGCTAGCTAAATTTTAAAAATGGCACATGAACGCCTGAAAACTCATTTGGTTTGATTACATGAAACCCTAGTTGTTGCTTTTTCGCCATGTTGATCACATGATATGGAAGCATTCTAAATCAAAAATCGATTTTCAGTTAATTTTAGTGAGTCTTAGTTACATTGGTAATGAATTTTTTTTTTTCATCTGCAGGACAAATGCTGTTAGGTCCTACAGAGAGCTACAAGCAAGAAAGGAAAGAGTAAATCAGCTGGAGAGCCTGTACATGGAGATGACCCTGCAAAAGGAGTTGCAAGTAATTACAGTCTTCTACTCTATTGTTTGAATTATTTATAATTTGAGACAAATAAGCCCTTCGAAAAATGAAGAAAAGATGCTAATATATGTGATTATCTTTATGATGCAGAAAAAGGGTCGGAAGCGGAAACTCCGCGATGATGAGATCGTTTGTCCAACATCCAAGCCAGTCTACAAGTGGCGGACGGAAAGGAAGCGGTGAAAATGAGAAGTGCATCTTTCGCCATATTTTCTTGTTTGGTGCCCTTCATGTCCCAGATGGTTTTAGAGCTGTAGATGAATTTCGAATGTTTATGTGGACATAGCAACAACATTGCCAATTAGCCTTAGCTCAGGTGGGACCTTCCCCCTCCCTCACTGTAATAGATTCGAGTTCGAGTCTCACTGAATGCACAAAAAAAAACAACAACATTGGCTCTATTGTAGTTGATTAGATCCAAGTCCGCCAAATGAGTCAATTCCTGTGGATTACACCCAAATAGAAAGATTGTTAGACTTGTTTTTCTTGCTCCGGAGGTATTTAAGATCTTTGGAATTGCCATTTCTTGAACCAACCCCAATTCATTTTTACAGAAAATGTATCAGTTTGGTTCATAGTCTTTCTTTGCCTGACCTTTTTTTTTTCTTATTTTTTTTAAGTTTTCACTAGTATCATAATCATATTTGACTAGTCTAATTCGAGTGTGTGCGAAGATCCTATTTATGGGATGGTTCTCCTAATTTTTTTTTTATTCACAAATTTCAAATTTAAAGTTTAATTAAGAGATCTAATATCTCATCTTACTAAACCTCGGTATCTTAGTGAGTTACTCTGCAAACTTGAGATGATTCCCTACTCCACCATAGAACCCTGGCCTAGTGGTTTCTGGTTATGGTCCATGTGGGGGAAGTAACTTTGGGCCAAGGTTCAAGCCATGCTATCCACACTTCCACACACACCCCACCCACAAGATAATTCCTTACTCCCATCTTGAGTTTGGGGGAAGGGGAAGGGGAAGGGGAAGGGGAAGTGTCAAGAATATTTAACTCCCTAAATTGAAATACTAACCCGATGATGTTAAATTCAAATCGAAATGTTATTGGAAAAAAAAAAGAAGTAAAGAGAAATACAGGTCATTTTTTCCTGTTTCTTTCTTTGGCTTCTCTACTTCCCTTTTATGACAACCCTGATGTAAACTTTGTAGAACCAATATTGCATACTAACTTAATAATTACGAGATTACCACGCAAAAATATAAATACAGGCAAAAAGTACATTTGAGATATCTGAGAACTTAATTTGCATCAACTCAATATTTTTTTTTATTAAATAACTAAAGTGAGACCGTCTAATATTTTTCATGGGAACTAACAAATTCTTACTAAACAACATATCTTTTGTTCACTATCTTTCTCTACTGAGTAATTTGTAGTGTAAGTTCTAATATAATACCATCCTATTTTTCATAATTTTTAATTTGTCTAAAATACTAATAACCAATTCAACAATTATCGATATTTAATTATTCCGGTGATTGGATACTGTTATCTTTTAAATAAAATCTTAAATTTAAATCTCGTGTATAGAGAGAATAGGTATTGAGAGAGATTTATCTCTTAAAGATCTAACTCAATTTAAATCAAATTTAATCATATCTAATATAAATACTATCATATGATTTATATATATAATATATATATTATAAAAAGTAGTTCGATAGTTAGTTGAATGAGCTTTCATAAGGAAAAACCTGAAACCAATGTTGGTTGGATCAGCTGGAAGGAAGTTGAGTTCCCTTAACTATGGTCGTGAGTTCGACTCCACATGGGTACGGAGAAAATCACGTTGGGAGATCTCTCCTGAAAAAAGTCTGACAGTAGGTCGATCCGGATTAGTAAGGGAAAACTTCGAATATCGGATGGGAAACAAAAAAAAAAAAAAAAAAAAAAAAGAGGAAAAACCTGGGCCAGTATCGCAATGCACCCACTCCATAACCAAGGCTGTTAATATTGGACCACACTTGGCCCCAGGAGGGAAGCCCAACACGTTATTGGATTTATATCGTGTTGCTGCACTACTTGAAGTAAAATCAGCAATTAGTAATTTATTCTGCATTGGCATGAGATGACCTAAATCCATCACGCAGAAAGTCAGGTTAATAAATAAGAGTATTAATTCTTTAAATTAAGTTTTAAATTTAAAATTTTGAAATATAAAAAATTACGTTGAGAGAGTTCTCCGAAATTGGATCTGATAACGCTTGAGTAAAATTAATCGAATCATGATTTCAATACCAGTTTGTTATTAAAAAAAAAGAGAGAGAGAAAGGATGTACATAAATCCATGAGTTGCATATTTCTATGTTAGTCTTACCCCTTCCATTTAAAGTGAAAACAAAATAGCTGTGACCAAGTATATGATCTAAGTTACAAACTATTCTAGGAGTGGGTATAATTTGGTGAACTTCGTATAGGAAACAAGTTTAAATTTTAATAATAATTGTATGATTGAAAATTATTTCTTATAGTGTAACACTAAATTTATGGACCTTCAAATAAAAAATGGAAAATTTTATTTTAGTCTCTTTTTTCTTTTTTAAATAATCAATGCTGATGTCATTTCCGTCCGTTACAACCAAATAAAAGTTTTATATTTGTTCTATATTCGTGTAACATATCACGTTTGCATCTCGGATGTGTGCTCATAGTTTTAGCTACTCAGTGTATCAGTTTAGAGCTATGAAACAAGTTTCTCATGCAACATCGGATCAGGGAAAGCACCAACGGGCAGCTGAATATCTTGTGAAGCATGTGCAGGAGTTAGTAAGTGTGAGATTGTGCAAATTTTGCAACCCCATTTCTAATTAAAGAACATGAGATTAGGTCTTGTATGTCAAATGATTCATTCTGTCTCTTTTTGGTATTTGATCACCAGATTACTCGATTAATCCGACTTAAGTATTATGAGATTTAATTTTAGGACGATCTCTTTTGATATTTATTTTTTTATTCTTAAGACTCGAACTTAACATTTTAATTAAATGAATTTAGTATTCTGTCTTTAAACTCACGAACATTGATACTCAAGCTTTGCTTGCATTAAAGAACCCAAAATCAATATAAGTTTGGAGTCTTCTACTATTTTTTTTTTCTTTTTTCCAACCTAGCATAACATGTCTGAGACTTTGGTATAGTTTATATATGAATAGGGAATTACACTTGTAGTGTTTAATGCCAACAAGAAATGCAGGAAAACAAAGACACACTTATACGCCAACTTACGTAGCTTTAGCCCATAAGTAATCCCTATATTACAAGGACAAAACAAGGTCTAACTGTGTCTTACATTAACTTGTTTTGACATGCAACTACTCGTTTGAATATTTTGCATTTGCATCCTTCTTGGAAACAAAAATAGCTAAACATTGCTCTCTCTCTCTCTCCGAGTTGTAAATAATTGTAAAGTGCTAGACAATTAGCCTGTGACCCCATGAATGTTCAACTTCATCATGGTAGTAACCTCGCTGTCATTTCCATATTTCTTAGGACTCTTCCAAAGAAAGATGACCAACAGCTACTTTTCTATCATAGAGGGCAAATCCGTTAAATAATTTATGAAATAAACTCATCATTAGAGAAAGTTTAGAACACGTCTCCTTTTAATCGTATCTGGTATATGTTCGGTTATTATATATATATTTTTTCTTTTTTTCCTCCCCTTATTACGGCACGCCATTGTTGTTTATGAATTTAATTATAACAATATCATTTGAAATTGATTTCTAGAGATTTCTTGCATGGATGGACAAAAAGCAAAGTCGTTCCGATCATGTTTCTAACGAAACAAGGACCACCGATGAACATGGAAGCTTTATAAGCTCAACGATAGTAATATGATATTGAAATTGATCTATCTTACATGAATCAACAAAAGAATGGAGTCTTTCTAGAATTATTTCTTATGAAACAAGGACAGCAGACCTATGACCACACGAGATCTCAAAATCAAAATTTCCCAAGTTTCAAATTCTATTTGGATATTATGGGGTTCGGGTTGGATACCCTAATTGGAAAACTAGGATAAAATTGTTATCGAGCACATCCATATGCAATAGTTTGTAAACAAAGGTATCATCTACATATCATTTTGGAAAAAGAAAAAGAAAGAAAAATTCTTTTTGACATAAAAAAATTCTCATGAGTCTCTGGAGCATTAGAAAAATATTTTGTGATATCAAATTATGAAAAATTATGCAAAAAAATTTGTTAAATAGTGAGCATCTATACTAAATGTCAGTAAGGAAAACATCAATCACCACGAACATCAATTCGAGCTACTCTTTCTCCTGAGATATGACGATACCGAAGTCATGTTTAATGTTAATTAATTCTAAAAATGCCATTTGTTTGTGAAGGTTAGGTATAACATTAAAAGCATAAAACATTTTTAACATTTGAAGTGTCTAATAAGAAAGCAAAAGAGATGGCGATAGATGGCTACACATGAGCCAACGGTACTACAATAAGCTTAATTTAGTACAAAAAAGTCATATATGATTTCTCCAATAATGCATGGATTTGAACCCTAATTAATCTTTACAAAATCATAACCAAACCCTGCGCTTTTGATGGAGACATGATACATACCAAACTTTCTCAAAAGCACAAGTAAAGGTGACAGCCATGTAAAACATAAAGTGATTGCAATTAGTTACTGAACCGCCCAATTATAGTACCAAGTCTACTATATAGTTATTTATCATCTTGCATTTGGACACACACCATCAAATGTCTAAAGCAAAATATGCAAGAATGATATATATATATATATATTTATATATATTGATGGAGGTGGGTGATGACTTCTCAAATACGGACTCCTTGTTGACTCGAACAATAATCGCCGATGATCGATACACCTACAAAAATCGTCGGAGGGTACTCCGGCGTCCGGCGGGGAGATTCCGACGCTCAAGTCAGTAAAAAATGGTTTTCGTTTGAAAGAAACAGACTGAGAGTTGAGGAAAAGTAGTTACC
The DNA here is from genome assembly GCA_037126225.1 of Dillenia turbinata. Taxonomy (NCBI): domain Eukaryota; kingdom Viridiplantae; phylum Streptophyta; class Magnoliopsida; order Dilleniales; family Dilleniaceae; genus Dillenia; species Dillenia turbinata. The sequence goes on along the minus strand of JBAMMX010000027.1, from coordinate 2,276,987 downwards.
TGTGATCAATGTGCCCTCTGTGTTAGGCTTAGAGAACGTATCTGATGTCGAGGGTTTTGAAATTTCTTATACCTGTGAGAGTTGTGCGCCGCTAAGGGACTTCTACCCTACTTTTCTTATCGAACTGATCCGGGAATCTCGGAAGCCAATATTATGAATTGATCACAATCCTCTTATATCGGAAAATCTTCCTCTTCGGGAGGAATGCTTTCTTTATATGAAAGATCTCGGAATTACTGTTACGAAATAAGAAACTGGAATCGAGGAAATTCTGATTTTCCTCTTTAATCAACAGGGATGCCACCCATCGTTTGGTTGCTCGACCGATAAAAGGTTTTCGAGACTTATCCCATTATAAGGCTGACGCCTATTTGATTGATCGGGGTGACTGTCTCCGCTTTATGAGTCACGATCGGTTAATCGGGGTTGCTGAGATCCTATCGTTCGGTAGACTCGGGCAACTAAGGCCTTTCAGTACACCGATTGGGACGACTACGGCCCTTCGGTAGATTGTTGTTGCGGTCGTTAGATATTGATCGGCAGACTCTTTTTTCGTGGGTCTTTTGGGAATTGACTCTTTTGGACTGGGTCTTGGAATACATCCCATCATTTGCCCCCGACTCATGGTGTTCTCGGAAGAAGAAGCGCCATGAGTGACAATCCTCAAAAAGAGATGTCCCTTTTTATTTTGACATATGCCGCTTCGATTTCCACGAACTGTCTTATATACGCTTTGTAAGAGTCATCGTTTTTTAGAAAATACCCATTTTCCTTTGTCCTCCGAGAAGCTCTTTCTTTCAGCGAAAAAATGCCGACAAACGTTTCCTCATTACGTAGCATAGACAACATTCAGAACATTATGACTGAAGAGGATCTGATAGAAGTCCAGAATGACATGTCGCTCGGAAGTGACTTTGAGTTTGTGTTGCCTGGCAAGGGGGATAGAGCGAGTTTTGCCCCCGAGGGTTATGTCCCTATGTATAAACAGTGCGTGAAGTATTGTTTGAAGATTCCATATACGGGCCCACTGACGAAGATCCTGAGGTACTGGAATATTTACCCTTCGCTGCTCATCCCAAGAGTTTGGCGATTTGTGATTGCCCTAATTTTCTTATTAGGGTTTTTCCGTATTCATTTCGACATGGAGATTTTTGAGACTCTGTTTTCCTTGGGGCGATGTAGCTCCAAAGGATTTACTCACGGTTGGTAATTCCAGACTCGTCGAGAGTCTCGCTGGAAGTTTTTCTATAGTGAGTCTCAAGATAAGCACTGGATGCAAAGGTTCTTCTTCATCAGATTTTTGAATAGGGATCTCCTTCCCGCATTTCCAGATACTAACCAGGTGCCTTTCCTAAACGAGAGAATCCCCTCCCTCCTTCAACACTCCTGTTTTCTACATGCAGTGGCCCGTTATTGTGATGTCAGTTGCAGGAGCTTGTGGGTGGATAGCTTGGTGAGAGACGACATGTTGATATTATCCGGTTTTCTCATGGATGAGTCAAACCAAATCATCAAGCCTCTCCTACTGGAGCAACGGGGAAAAGACTTGGTCAACACTATGCTGGACATTGATACCCGTCTTCTTGATGAAATCTCTACTGAACGGGAAATGCGGTCTGATGCAAAGAGGAAGGTGGTTGATACTTCCCCTGAGTCCCGGCGGAAAAAGTTTAAGACTACGACGCCCAGTCTACCTGTTGGGGAAGAAGAGCAAGCCGAATTCGGAGGGCATGCGCTATCCCAAGAACATTTTGAAACCGGAGGGGACCATTTAGTTGGCGAAGCCTTTGATGAAGCCTTTGGTGAAGTCCTTGGTGCGTTGACCGGGGTTGGAGAAGGAGGTGGCTCCGGCGAGGGATTCTTCGAGAGGACTGAGAACATTTTAGTTCAAGAGCAAAGGTCGAAAGAGTCTTCTGTGACACAACCTTCCACTTCCATTCCTGGCGACACTTCGGGACAGTGGCAGTTTTCATGGGGGGCCACAATTTTGGTCGATGTATCAGATGACTATTGCGCTCCTCCACCTATTTTGATTGGAGAAGGACGGAGTGCCAAAGAAGGGTCAGTGGCAGTTTTCATGGGGGGCCACAATTTTAATCTTGTTGATCTACAGGAAGGGTCACAGTTGGCTGAGCGTTTTTAATTTCCTTCGAGGTCCGCCCTTCGAAAGATGCCTCTCGAGTGTACCGATAGGGCTATCCAATCTCTTTGTCTTACAGTAAATATTTTCTTTGTGTGAGTCGAAGTTGAATCTTTATTATCTTGTGACTCTGACCATTGTGTCTTTTTTCCCAGACTTCTACCCTAGTTGAGCTTCAAAGAAAGTTGAGGGTTAAGCGGGATAAACAATTTTCCCGTATGAGCGATCAAGTGTTGGCACTAAAGGATGCCTTGGAGAACCAAGAAAAGACCATCGGAGAGGCCAAAGATAAGCAGATCAGGCACCTTCAAGAAGACCTTGTTTCAGTTCAAGCTCGCTGTAAGGAATTAGAAGTGGAGGCATGTGCTCGGAAAGCGCGGTTAACAGCCGCTGAAACGTTAGCCCGTTTACGAGAAGAATCCCTCTGAAGGGCTGAACAAGAGATAGCTGACCTCAAGGCTCTGCTACCAGAGATGCTGTTGCCCTATAACTTTCTCAGCGTAAGTTGCACGAGCGTCTGAAATGCGCCGAAGAAATTCTTCGAGAGGTTGGTCGGTACGAGACTCTGCCCCCACTTGAACGATCAGTGGGTTTGGATTCTGCTCCTGCTATTTCTTGTGCCTTTTCTTCCTTTTGTAATTTTGTGGAATGAGGATTTTTTATTCCTTGATTTATTGGAATGTAATAAACTTCAAAGAACTTCCGATGTTTTTTCTAATCAAGTGAGGTTCGGGGAATCTCCTCTGATTTTAGTGTGTTGTTGAAAGCTCATGGCAATCAAGGCTGCTTCAGTATTATTTTAGGAGATCGATTCAGAGGTGTTTCTTTAAGAGGCCCGGGCGACTGAGGCCTTCCGACCGATTAGAGACTTTAGAAACTAGGGCTGTGTTCACCCCTTCGGGAAGTTTCACCCTATGCTCATTCAGAAGATCTGGGCGGCTGAGACCTTTCGGTCGATTAAAGACTTTAGGAGTTAGGGCTATGTCCCCCCGCTCGGGGAGTTTCATCCCACATTAGCGACACATTCGTTCGGAAGATCTAGGCGACTGAGACCCTTCGGTTGATTAGAAACTTTAGGAGTCAGGGTCATGTCTGCCCATTCGGGGAGTTTCATCTCATATTAGCAACACATTCACTCAGAAGATCTGGGCAGCTGAGACCCTTCGGTCGATTAGAGACTTTAGGAGTCAGGGCCGTGTCCGCCTACTCGGGGAGTTTCATCCCATATTAGCGACACATTCGTTCAGAAGATCTGGGTGGCTGAGACTATTCGGTCGATTAGAGATTTTAGGAGTCAAGGCCGTGTCTGCCCGTTCGGGGAGTTTCATCCCATATTAGCGACACATTTGTTTAGAAGATCTGGGCGGCTGATACCCTTCGGTCGATTAGAGACTTTAGGAGTCAGGGCCGTGTCCGCCCGTTCGGGGAGTTTCATCCCATATTAGCGACACATTCGTTCGGAAGATCTAAGCGGTTTAGACCCTTCGGTCGATTAGAGACTTTAGAAGTCAGGGCCGTGTCCACTCGTTCAGGGAGTTTCATCCCATATTAGCGACACATTCATTTGGAAGATCTGGGCGGCTAACCCCTTCAGTCGATTAGAGACTTTAGGAGTCAGGGCCGTGTCCGCCCGTTCGGGGAGTTTCATCCCATATTAGTGACACATTCGTTCGGAAGATCTGGGCGGCTGAGGCCCTTCGATAGATTAGAAACTTTAGGAGTCAGGGCGGTATCCACCCGTTTGGGGAGTTTCATCCCATATTAGCGACACATTCGTTTAGAAGATCTGGGTAGCTGAGACCCTTCGGTCGATTAAAGACTTTATGAGTCAGGGCCGTGTCCGCCAGTTCGGGGAGTTTCTTCTTTAAAGGTCATTTGAAGCCCCGGGCCACGCATAGTCAATGAGTAGTAACAAATATCAAAATCTTTATTAAAGGAAGAATGCCAGGAAGTCCGGATCATACGCTGGACAAACGTTAAAGGGAACATAAGGCTCGTGCTAGCCATCTCTATGGTGGTCCTGGTTCCTCACGGTGGTCTGAGATCTGGCCTATGAAGTGGCTCATTCTCCCTTGATACGTCACACCTGTTTGGAGAAGGCAGATCTCTTCCTTCTAAGCTGATGAATTTCTGTAGTTTTCTGCTGCGGATCAAGAATTCCAGTTTGTCATTGAGTCTTTTACATTCATCGGTCATGTGGCCGTAGTCCCTATGGAAATGACAATATTTGGATTTGTCTTTTTTAGGATCTTCTTCCGCCGGACAAGGGGACTATCTTACATATGACTTCTTTTTTATTTGATACAAAACCCGGCTCGGGGTTTCGCTCAGAGGGGTGTAGATGCTGAACCTTTACGAAGGTGAAGTTCCTGGTTTGCCTCTTTTCAGGGAACGTGGACGTGGCGACTGGCTGCGTTCTTTTCTGCTATGGTGGCCTTTTTGTCAATCGAAGGCCTCTGTTTCTTCTGCAGCAATATATTTCTCTGCTCGAGAGTAGAATTCTTGGATGGATGCTGGAGGCTTCTTTGTAATGGAGACCTTCTAATCAGAGGAGCGTAAGCCCGTTAAGAGCGCGACCAAAGGCGATATTATGATCCAGATAAGGAACTTTCAGCATTTCTGACTTGAATCTCTCCATGAAGTTTATGAGAGATTCCTCTTTCCGTTGGTGTAATGATAAGAGGGATGTTGATTTCCGTTTAACCTCTCGGCTGATTACAAAGTGGGTCTCGAATTGTTGTCGGAGTTGCATGAAACTCTTGATACTGAGCGGAGGAAAGAATTAAACCATGTTATGGCATTACCCTTAAGAGTGGTAGAGAAGTGTTTGCACATCGCGGCGTTCGAGAGATCTCTAGAGACCATCACCGTTATGACATGAACGGAATGGTCGCAGGGGTCGTTTGTCCCGTCATATCGCTCCATGGGAGGCAGAAGGATATCTCTCGGCATCGGTTCTGACAAGATCTTTGCATCGAATGACAATTTGCCCAGGGAGCGTTGGAGATCTTCCCTGTCCTTTACTCCTGCTCGTTTTAGCTCAGTAGTCACGAGCTGTTCAATTTGCCTTTTTAGGCCTTGGGATCGTATTGGGAGGCCGCTGATGGTTCTGAGAATTCTCATCCAAAGGGTTGTTTGTATTTAGATTCTACGACAGATGAGTGGTTGTCCGGTCCAAGGGCTTGACTGAGTCCTTCCAACTGTTTGCTCATTCTTTGGATTCCAAATACCAATCTTTCCATTTGAGGCTGTTTTGGTTTTGGGGCCCTGACTTGTTGTCCCTGATTTGCATGTCGCGGAATTAGTTTCGGATGCGATGGTCGGGGGAAAAACACATGATTGTAGATTAGAGGATTCGTTATTGGGGGAACAACAGGTTTAACGGGCATAGGAATGTTCCCCCCTACAGTAGGGGCGGCCTTGGAAGACGCTCTAGTCTTTGGAGGCATGGTAATATAGACTTCTATAGTCTGTTCCCACGGACGACGATAATCTGATGGAGGTGAGTGTTGACTCCTCAGATACCGGCTCCTTGTTGACTCGAACAGTAATCGCCGATGATCGATACACCTGCAAAAACCGCCGGAGAATGCTCTGGTGGGGAGACTCTGACGCTCAAGTTAGTAAAGAGCGGTTTTCGTTTGAAAGAAACAGACTGAGAGTTGAGGAAAAGTGGTTCCCTATGATCAATGTGCCTCCTGTGTTAGGCTTAGAGAGCGTACCTAATGTCGAGGGTTTTGAGATCTCTTATACCTGTAAGAGTTATGCGCCGTTGAGAGACTTCCACCCTACTTTGCTTATCGAACTGATCCGGGAATCTCGAAAGCCAATATTACGAATTGATCACGATCCTCTTATATCGGGAAACCTTCCTCTTTAGGAGGGATGCTTTCTTTATATGAAAGATCTCTGAATTACTGTTACGAAATAAGAAACTGGAATCTAGGAAGTTCTGACATTCCTCTTTAATCAACAGGGGTGCTACTTATCGTTTGGTTGCTTGACCGATAAAAGGCTGATGTCTGTTTGACTGATTGAGGTGACTGTCTCCGCTTGATGAGTCACGATCGGTTAATCGGGGCGGCTGAAACCCTATCGTTCGGTAGATCCGGGCGACTAAGGCCTTTTAGTAGACCGATCGGGGCAACTACGACCCTTCGGTAAATTGTTGTTACAGTCGTTAGATATTAATCGGCAGACCCCTTTTTCGTGGGCCCTTTGAGAATTGACTCTTTTGGACTGAGTCTTGGAATACGTCCCATCATATATATATTGTTGGTTAGGGTATGCCCTAGAAGGGTATTTTTGGATTAAAAATAAAAAATTTCAATTAATTTTGAAATTTATGGAAAGATAATGGGGTAACTCCCATTATCCTTAATATCCCTAAAATCTCTCATACTCTCTCTCTCTCTTATGTTAATGGGATTAATGAGAAAATTCCATAGGAGATTAACTAAGCGATTGAAGCAATTTTGTAAGTTGTTTGAGAGAAAAAACAAAATTCTCTAGAGTAAGAATAAAATGAGGAAAACGAGAAAATTTCGCGTAGGAAAATTTCTCCCATCATTGTCATCATTGGATTATGGGTTGAGACGTCATAGAGTTGCGGTGGTAATTCAATTAACAACGTGATCACCATCCTAGTCGTGAGATCCGATCGAGGGATTTGCAGTACGGAACATTGAGATATTCACCCTAGATCTGATCTATTTTATTTTTCAAAAATTATTATTTGCTTTTCGCTGCGCATGAGAACCTAAAATCCAACATTGGCATCAGAGCTCTCGTTGGATTAATTAAAATAATTTTCAAAATTATTTTTGGGTATAAAAAATGTAGGGTATTAAATTTAGGGTTTGGATCACGAATGAGTTTCGTGAATTTGATTGCACTATGAGATTACCCATGACATGTAGATCACAAAAAATATTTTTTTCGTAATTTTTGGAGTACATTTAGGGTATGAAATGTGAGATTGAAGTTTTCGATCCACACATTGATCGGACCTTTAGATTTTAGATCTGTCGAGTTTAATAACAAATTGATCTATAATAATGGTATATTCATGCTTTTCATGCTCGGATCTACATGTTTCATGTATTTATTGCGAGTTTTGGTTGTCAGAAAGTGGTTTTAGCCATGGCCGTGGAGGGCTACAAGCAAGAATGCTTGAACCGCCGAGATTAGGGCGTAATTCCTCAAAATAATCAAGTTAGAATGATCGGAGGTGGTTCAATTACATTTTACAACTGAAATCTGGCGAGATCGAGGCCAAAAATGGCGGTTTCCGGTAGTCGGGTCAAGAGGACCCAGTTGCTGAGAAAACGGGCGAAAAAGACCCAGCCAGGTGCGTGATGCCTGCGGGTGCGGGTGTGGGTGCGGGCGCGTGTACTCCACACGCGGGTGAGGCATATGGATGGGTCGGGGGTGGTCCGAGTCAATTTCGACCTGGATCCGCATCCTGACCTGTACTCGACTTGGGAAGGCGGGTCGCATGCGTGCAGGCGTGACCCACGCCCCTGGGCATCTGGCGCGTTTGCCTATGCGCAGGATGCGCGTGTAGGCACGTGCTAGACGCACTGTGCGTTTGGCGCGTGTGCCAAGCTCTCCCCGGCATGTGCAGACGTGTGGCGACGCGTGGGACCACCGGCTGTGCGTGAGGTCGTCTAGAAATGGAAATTTTCAATTTTCTAAGGGTCCTACATCCATAAATGTGACTTTTTATAGTTTTTTGTGTACCGAATTCTAGTCTGAATGGTGAGATACAATTTCAGGTTGTGGTGTATGGTATTCGTCAACTCATACGCTCGTCTTGAGGTATGTACTCAAGTCATTTGAGTCTTATTGATTTGAAGGGTGCACAAAATTGTGAAAATAAGCATCACAAGTCACTATTGTCTCTTTGACTACTTAAAAAATTGTCGTATTAGATTTTTACAAGGGAAAAAAAACTGAATTATGATAATTACGAGATTTTATACCAATAGATTCAGTTTATTCTCGAAAAACAAGATCTATTTGAAATTTTAAGATATGAGATGGTGGACTCCGAGGAGGGTATCACACCTCAGAGAGATAAGATTAGAAGACATTACATGCATGAAAAAGGAAGGATGGCCGAGTTAGGGCAATCCTCGCCGAGTTAGGGCAATCCTCCTGATCATTATGTATGATGATGTGATCCCGGTCTATGAGTAATATCCTATGACTATGTCGGTTTGACTCGCCCTAAAGAGAGCATTGTGGTGCTCTTATAGCTCATGAGATGAGGATGCTGATTTATAAGTTTAATAACTTATAAAAAAAGGGTTGATCATACAATGATGTAACATTTGATGAAAATGTCAAGCATGATTACCGAGTTGGGGAATGTGAACTTCGGATGTGTTTTCAAACATTGGATGTGATCTAGACTTTACCTGATACATGGGAAACCATGAAAACCTATTTTACATACATCGAAAGTATTCGTACTTTTGTTAATGTAAATAAACACAGTGAGCTTGAGTAAGAGCATCTGGAGGCGAGTAGGCCATACTCGGGTCATGTTTATACAGTAGAGTCGAGCAAAGACTCCCGTGGCACTGAACACAAATGGCACAAGTATGAGTAAGTGACTCGAAGTTCAAGTAAGAGGAAACCATTTGAGAAAATCGATAACTAAATATTAAAGCGCAGAAAGAAGAAGTTGGATAAGCCCAAGGTGTCGTGCTACATCTGTAGTTGACTTGATCATTTTACTCGCAAGTGTGACGAACTAAAATTATCTCTTTCTTCTTTATGTGGTTTGAGATGTTCACTAATTTCTCTCATTCGTGGATTGTAAACTCAGGAACTACTGACCACGTAGCTCTAGACAGGAGCGCGTATATATAGTTCCGTTGCTCGAGACAGGAGCGCGCATATATAGTTCCGTCGAGTGAGTCCTCAGGTAGGAGGATTTACATGAGGAACGGAGCGTTTTGCCAATGTGAGAGGGAATGACACTTGTAAGTTGGAGTTACAAAGATGTCAGACTTTGTATATTCTTTATGTTTTGGATATTTGACGAAACTTGATTTCAGCCTAAGATATGCTTTATTAATTTGAAAATTTTAGAGTTTCCATTCAATACGACAGTTTTTTGATTAGTTCTGGTTTAGTCCATGAGGAACTATATGCATTGGAAGTGATTCCTTTCAATGGTGTTTCTTGTTATCCTCCTATCATGAGAGAGGATGAATAGATTAGCAGTCAGTGGTCTGTAGGGTCCGCTAACTAGTTTTGCCTTGATGAAAAAGTTACAAGAAAACTATTCCATAATGCAATGAGAGCTGAGACTCCATTGTAGTCGGTTCACTCTGACATCTATGGCCTTATGAACGTGAGAACCCAAAATGGAGTTGGGTACTCTATTACATTCATAGACAATTACACGCATTTCGGTTATGCCTATCTCAACTCGCACAAATCTGAGGCATTAAGATATTTCAGGAGGTTTATTAGCGAGATTGAGAATCAGTTAGAGTTTAGAGTGGAGACTCTCAGAACCGATCGAGAGTGCGAATATTTGTCAGAAAAGCTCTGTTTCGAGAAGGGTATTACGAGACAACTAACAATTCCTGCTATTCAATGGAGTAGAGTAACTGAGAGAGGAATAAGACTTTATTTGAGACGGTGAGGTTGATGATGGCGCATGCTAATTTGCTCGTTTCCCATTAAAAAGATGAGTTATTTGCTGTAGCCTACGTCCTCAATCATGTTCCGTCGAAATCCACAGTCAATACTCCATATGAGTTTTGGGTAGGGGGATAGCCTGATCTTAGCCACTTGAGGTTATGGGGTTATGTTGCGTATATTCACGGTTTCTCACATTTACACGGCAAGTTAGACGTATGAGAAAAGAGGTGTATCTCTATGAAATATTCAGAACACTCCAAGGGGAATGTATTCTGGATGAGCAAATGAACGACACTGTTATCGAAATTGAGTCTCGTGATACTATTTTTTTTTGAAGATGATTTCCCTGTGAGAGGTGAAATCGAACCAGACTCGACCTTTTATGAGATGGATGAGTCGAGGCATAGTTAGCCCAACAACGGGACCTAAGAATCCATTACGAATTTTGGTTCTAGTGGGAGCGATCCATCTAGAGGTGAAAAGGTTTTCCTTCTTTGTAAGAGTAGTCGAGAACGCGCACCTAATCGTTGCTTTTCGATTGAGAGAGAGGCTCTCATTTTGACTCTTGAGGATGATTAAAAATCTTAAACGGTCCTAGAGACTTTTGAGGTTTCTACGAATGATCATTGGTTAAAGGCCATAGATGAAAGAAGGAGTTGATGAGAATCAATGGGATCTGAGATCTAGTTGATTTGCCTGAGAGTAGTAAGGCCATTGAGAATAATTGGGTTTTCAAGATCAAGAGAAAGGCTGATGAATCAGTGGAGAAGTATAAGATCCATCTGATAACCTGGGGTTACACTCAGACTGAGCGCGAGATTACCTCAATCCATTTACTTTTAGCGATTATCGTGGATATGGATTTGGAGTGATACCAGATGGATGTTGAGACTATCCTCCTGAGTGAGAGTTTGGATGAGGAGATCAACAAGAAGCATCCATCTGGCTTTATTCTTGTTGATCAGGATGATAAGGTTTGTTGAATTCGGAAGTCGACATACGATCTTAATCATCAATCCAGACAGTAGTATTTGAGATTTCACGAGGAAGTGATATCTCACGGTTTCGTGGTGATCGAGGAGAATCATCGCGTATACCCCTATACATTCTCATGACTCTTTGTGATCATGTTATTGTGTGTGAATGACATTTTGTTGACTGGGAGCAATAGAGAATATCTGCTGACTACGATGACATGGATATTGTCGAGTCTTGATATGAAGGACATGAGTGAAACTTAGTTCTGCCTTGAAGTTAAGATTTAGAGGGATCACTCGAGATAGGTGTTAGCTCTTTCACAGGAGTCCAACATCAAGGGAGTTCTTGAGCACTTCGAGAAGACCGATTGCAACCCTATAGATACTCTTATCGCTAAAAGTTAAAACCTAATTCTTGACATATGCCCTAAGACTTAGGAAAAGGTAAGAGAGATGAGTAGAATCCCTTGTTCATGTGCACTGAGTAGTCTGATGTACGCAATGTTGCGTACACGGTCAGACATTTGCTTTACAGTCAGTATGGTAATTAGATATAAATTGAATTCTAGAAGGGATTACTGGAAAGTGATGAAAAGGATTTAAAAATATCTCGAGTGAATTGTGGATTTTTCCTTGTGTTACGGAGGAGGTGATTTGCGTCTTATTGGATATTCAGACGCCGACTGAGATGGTGATCTGGATAGATGCAAATCGATAGGTTTTGTGAGAAACCTGTATATCTCTATCTATGATAGAGGCTGAACTTGTGGTATGTTCAACGGTAGTTCAGGAGAGTGTTTGGGTTTGAAAATTTTCGAATGACTTAGGGATTGTAGTTGATAGTGGGATACTAGTGATGATTTATTGAGAAAATTAGTCCGTCATTGACCACATCTGAGACCCTAAGTATCACAATAGGATCAAACACATTGATACTTAATACCATGTTATGAGAGATATCACTGAGAAGGGTGAAATGATAATTAAGTTCACTACTGTACACCGTGGTGGTTGATCCTTTCACTAAACCCATTTCGAGAGATTCCTGTATGAGATATAGGAATCATTGAGTTTATGTGTTTCTTGGCATTTCTCACTTTGTATTGATACTTATTATATTTTGCATATATGGTGCACTGTTTAATCACAAGTTTAATTTATTGCACTATTTTATTGTCATATATTTTGTGATTTATTATGATAAATGATATGTCAGGTAGACATGGTCCACTCTTTCACACGAGTGACCACCTCCAATTCTGAGTGAGCAGAGATGAGACGGTTTTTAATTGTAAAAAGCTTTGAGAGTGGCCCTGCTATAGCAGAAGTCACCCTGATACGTGTTCAGGATGAAGTCATTTACGATATGACCGATATAGAAAAACGCACATCCATATTACATGTAAGTAGTCAGTTTTGAGATATCAGATATCATCTGTGACTAGTGATATTATCTATGAGATTTTGGGTAAATTCTTATGTGTAGATTGAGTCTCATACCTATACAATGTTAGAGAAATTTGATATATGCCCTTTGAGAGATGAATGAACAACACTATGACATGCATTTCATATTGCATGTGATATGTTGACTAGAAATAGGGGGAGTATTATTTGAGACATTGATATAATTTAAATCTCCGTTCTCATTGTGTGAGACCCGAGATCCATTGGGTGAGTTCTCTTTTACTCTTACTACTTTCGGTTATTTCTAAAAGTCTTGGTTCAATGATTCTATTTTAATCTGTTTACCTATGGTCTGAAAGATAAATTGAGATTTAAAAGACAGATTTAGGAAACCAACTGAATTGAAAGTAATAGATTCGAGTTTGGGAAAAAGAAAACCAATTGACATTATATCATTATATTGTATTCATCGGCTAACCTATTATATCTGTCAGTGTTGGGATGTAAGCATAATAGTTGATACATAGTCGAATAATTATTGGGGATTACTTTCGATAGGGAAAATAGATCGATGGATGTAATTAGTTTTGGATCTAAGGTGTAGCGAGTTATTTTTGATACTAACAATGGCTTCTCGATCATTTTAACATGTGTATCGAAAAGTTTTTACTTGTAGGTGTACTCGCCAGTCGCACGACGTCCAATCTTGTATAAAAGTCCAGCAAGATGATAAGATAGATCATATGAGTTGTGATCTTGTGACGGATGTAAAATGCCCTCAAGTGCAAGTGATAGATATTAGTTAGGGTATGCCCTAGAGGGGCATTTTTGGATTAAAAATAAAAAAATTTAGTTAATTTTGAAATTTATGGAAGGATAATGGGGTAACTCCCATTATCCTTAATATCTCTAAAATCTCTCCTACTCTCTCTCTCTTTCTCTCTCTCTCATTTATGTTAATGGGCTTAATGAAAAAATTCTATGGGAGATTAACTAAGCGATTGAACCAATTTTGTGAGTTGCTTAAGAGAGAAAAACAAAATTCTTTAGAGTGATAATAAAATGAGAGAAATGAGAAATTTTCGCATAGGAAAATTTCTCTTATCAGTATCATCATCGTACTAAGGGTTGAGGCATCGTGGAGTTGTTGTGGTGATTCGATTAACCTCGTGATCACCATTCCGGTTGCAAGATCTGATTGAGGGATTTGTCATATAGTTCGATTGATTTTGGAGACTCTACATTAAGGTATTTACTCTAAACCTGATATATTTTATTTTTCAAAATTTATTGTTTGCATTCTGCTGTGCATAAGAATCTAAAATCGAACATATATATTTGCTTAGGAAAAGATGGACCGAGAATACTTAGGACAGATAATTATTTTATTAATATTATCACGAAAGTACTAATCTATAGTATAATATTTGATTTGAGTTATAATTACTGTGTATTTTGTAATTTTGTTACCATCTAGGATCGGAGTCCGTTACTTGTGGTTACTCTTCAAACACTATAATAAAAATTTGATCTTGTCTAATTTGAAATGTTCAATTTGAAACATAGCCATTTTCATCAAGCAAACTAGCGAACAAGGAACATTGTTAATGTAATAGTAGTCCAACCCCTATCTAGAAAAGATGTGACTTAGTTATGTGCATTAAAAGAGAAGAAGACAGACTTTCACCAAAATGAAACAAAAAAAAGAAGATACATAATAATGTATTGGAATCATGTTGAAACTAAAGAGAATACAAAAAATTATATTAATAGATTTTTTTAAAAAAATAGATCTAATTGCTATTCAAATTAGATTAATCAGAATATGATTTTAGATATTGATAAGTGAGAAAGTGTTTTATGATACCGAAAAAAAGAGTGCATCCAACATAGGACGGATCACAGACATTAAACGATAACATAAGTCACATGAAAAGTGCAATGGTGTAAATTTGAAAGCAAAAATGTTGCATAAGGGACTGCTTTATGTGCATGAAAAGCATGAATACAATATTATATAAATTAATGATTTGTTGTGATCTCGTAGCAAAAATTAGCACAGATGTCCCCCAAGTGGCCGCCTTTGGCTTAGGCCTTGATGCTGCTGAAACAGGTCTGCTGCCCCCTTCTTGTTAGAGTGGAAACAAAAATCTAATCTTGGCCACCAATAATAATAGCCTTTCGGATTCTCTCAATTTTCTTAGATATTAAATTTTTAAGAACTATTGTATGTTTTTATCCTCAGTGGAACTCTTTTTTTTTTGTTTGCGTATATATAGTCAGCGGAGGAAGAAGGGCATGTGACATGACTGCCCTCAATTTTTTATTTCTTATTTTTTATTTTTTTAACGTATTTATAGTCACTCGAACAAGATAATGACAATTACATCAATTTTGCAAGATACCTAATTTTTGTGTAATTTTCAGAGTAAATTCTTTTGCATTGCATTTAAAAGCAAATTTCTTTTAATATTGGAGGCAGTTTTTAGTAATAAATAAATAAATAAATACAAAAAAGCCCGAGAGATAATAATGCTCCAAGATCTTTTTCCCATTTTTATTTTTTTTCCTCCTTGGCACTAATTAAGTTGGTAGCACAAAATCCAAGGGATTAGCATTAAACATTTTTTTCCGTTAATTTTTCTTATTATTGTTATTTGCTCATATTAATAAATGCTCACGTAAAGTCAGTTTTACTAAAAGTTAATATTTGAAATTTAAATGATGGGTAATAGATAGTTATCCACTGTCCCACTATCACGAGAGTTGTAATTTGAAAAGGAATTCACTATTCTATTATTAAGAAAATAACTTGAGTCTTAGAGTGAAGAGACACAATTATCATTTTTGAGAAAATATCATTCTAGAAAGGATTTTTTAATTGTTGAGAAGAACAATTATTAGAGGGTTTTTCGATCGTTTGTGAATCACCGAATTAAGGGTTGGAATATTGTGACATCATGTTGATAGTTTGTTATACGTGGCTATCATCCCAACTACGAGTGGTTCGTGTTCAGAGTTTGCGGTTCTCAAGTTTTTCTGCATCACCGATTGAGATATATCGCAAACTCATTTTTATGGTTTCGGAAATTTATTTATAATTACTTCCGTTCGGTTGCGTGATTGAGTAACGAAATCTAAGAGTTTGGATAAATATTTAAGGCCTTTGTTATTGTCCAAATTAAAAAAATAAGAAATTTTATATTATGAATGAATGTGCTTGAAGTTTTTTTTTTTTCCCAATACTTATTTTTTGAGAATGTTAATTATAATATAAAAAATACAAATTATTATGATTTTGAATTACTTTGGATTTGTTTTTAATTAAGTATCAATATCACATAGATATCAGTATTATATTAGTAATATATTAACTAATTTTTAAATTATTTTTTAATTAAATGATCTTGATTATTCTGCATGTCATACTAACATAGTTTAATAAAAATTTTAAATTAAAAATAATTAGAAAATGACCCTCGTGTTAGAATTATTTCTTCTTGGATTGAATTTTAAGGAAAAATAATGTTAAAGATTGAATCTGAGGTGGCGGGGGCTGTCGCTGTCTGTGTGGTTTGAATCTAGATGAAACGGGGCTCGCGTGCGGTGCACCACTGGACCCTCACCTCGCTCTCTTACCTACGCGTGTAAGGCTGACTTTGTCTTATCTGTCCCCTCCAGATTCTTCCGCAACTAATTACCATTCTTATTCAATTCAATAAATAAATAAATAAATAAATAAACATCACAAAATAAAAATAAAAAATATTGAAGGCTTGTCTAAATCGGTTACAAAAAAGATTTTACTCGCAAATCAAGTTATTATTTAAAACATAATATAAATAAATTAATAAAATTTTAAAATATTACTAGTGAATTATAATTCAACTGACACAGTTCTTTTATTATTAGAGATTTCCGGTTTGAATATCTTATATTTATTAAAAAAAATCTAAAATACAAACTTTCTAATATTTTGAACATGCACATTATTTGACAAGTAGTAAAATATAAATGAAAATTATAAGATTTTGAGGGGTTATAATACGTTATTAATTTGAAGGGTCTTTATGAAACATTATTAAACTAAATGTGGGCATCAGTCAAAATGCTTGAATTTTGATAGGGCCATGGCCCCCATCGGTGCACGGGGGGAGAAGTGGGCTGGAACTCCGAAAGGAAAACATAGAGAGGTGGAAGAGGGAGTTGGTGTTATGATATTGTAGCGCATGTTGTTTTCTTTAGTTAATGGTGGCGTTGCTTGACGTATTTTTAAATTCTTTTTGAGTGTGTTGAAACATGTAGAGTTGATTAAGCAGCCATTTTTTGGCAAACAGGTTTCCCAATGCTTTATATGCCTTGCTGAACCTTCATGAGCTAAGTCTTTACTTTGCCTCCCACATCCGACGAGTCGTGATGGTAAGAAAGGCTGATTAGGCAGTAGCTTTATGCCTAGAGATTCGTAAGGCTTTGAGGGGACATGCAGTGAAACCAGATTTACCTATGGACCTCTTTAAGTCTACTGAGTTACTTGTTTTCAGTTACATGCCCTTTGTTTAGTTTGATCTCATGATCATGGATAGATAATATTTCTGGAGTATTGTCATTTATTCCATGTTCAAGATTTTGAGGCATTCCACATTGGCATGGTTGGTTGTTACATTGAGCATGTGTATAGTAATTTTTTTTTTAATTTTTCTTTATTTATTTTTAACATAATGTTGCAAAAACTATAAAAATACACGTATCCATAAAGATTCGAATACTAGATCTCGAAAAAAATACTTGAATAAAAACTGTTTATTACTTGAATGTTTCTACAAGGATGGTACTGGTGTAGTAATGTCGCCACTAACATGTGCCCACGCGGATGTGAGGCCCTTGACGAAGCGAGTGTAACATCCCACGGCTGAGTGGGTGAGATGTTGGAGTGATAAAATTTGAATTTCATATTGATTATTATTAAAATAATCCTTGATTATATATATGCGACTATATTATTAACATAGTGAGTTATTTTTTATGGATAAAATCATAAAATTCTCCAGGGTTTATTACGTACACTCAAAAAATTATATAAACATTCTTGAAAATATTCAGTGCAATGGCTTTTAATTTTTTAACATCATGCAACAAAAGAATTCACTAACGCACGCATTAAAAAAAAAAAAAAAAGCCCAAAAAAGATGTGTATGGCTAGGTGAGGGGAGAAGAGAGAGAACGTATGTTGAATCCAAATCTTTTTGTCAAATGAAGTAGTGATTTTTTAATTAAATAGCAATTTTTTTTTGGCAATCCACAGAGAGAAATGAAATTATACATCATAGTCATTTACTTTTATTGAAAAAATTTTACTAAGATAGTGGAATAGTTACCCTATGATATAGTCTATTATTATTAGAACAAAAAGAGGAATTTATTTTATTTTTTAATAAATGAGAGAGATTTGAATTTAAAATTTTTTAAAAAATAAGATATTATCAATTGAAATATAATTCATTAATGTATGAATTAACATGTTCCTCATTTATAATGAAAAGAGAACAACTTTGAGATTTATCAATCGTAAATTTCTTTTTGACAATTTAGAATGCTTTGTACCCATCTCCATGATTTAACGTTGCCAGTAAATGAGAAATTCAGCTGAGATGCAAGAGATTTGCAGAGGTTAATGGCACTATTCACATTTACTTTTAACTCAAATCATAGACTATTTCTATAGAATTAGAGTTATGGAGTGTCACGTTAAAATATAAAGAATTTAAATTGAGTGATCTAAAATTGAGTATATGAAATGTAAGTTTAGTGACAATCATCTAAATAATGAAGAAACGATTAGGTTAGAAGGAAGAAAAGTCTCAAAAAGCAAACGATTTAGATATCTTGGTTTTATTATCCAGAATGATGGTAATATAGATGGAGATGTGAATAATAAAATTCAAGCAAGTTGGATGAAATGGAGAAAGACATCCGAAATTCTCTATGATCGCACGATACCATTACATTTAAAGGGAAAATTCTATAGAATCGCAGTAAGACCTGCTCTATTGTATGATACTGAGTATTGGACTATTAAATAGCAATAAGAACAAAACATGACTGTAACTGAAATGAAAATATTTATGTGGATGTGTAGCAAAATTAGAAATGATAGAATTAGAAATAACGAGATACGTAATAAATTAAAAGTTAGTTCAATTGTAAATAAGATACGAGAGTATCATTTGATATGGTTTGGACATATGCAGCGAAGGTCTAAGAACGCACCTATTAAGAAGGTAGAGAACTTAAATATAAGAGATTTAATCAAACGTAAAGGTATATCATTGAAAATTTGGATGTAATACATTCATAAAAATATGATAGTTATGGATTTAATTGAGAAGATGGTTTTAGATAGGAATGAGTAGTGTATGAGAACCCGTATAAACTAAATTAACTTTTTTTTTATTTCAATATTTGTCTTTTATATGAGCGGTCTCAAATTTTAGGATAGAAGGTTTACCTAAAGATCTTAACAAATCTTAGAAGATCGATGGACGCAGCTGGCTTTTCACTTAACCTCTGTTTTGTTCTATCGCATACACCTGCATCTAGTAATAAAAAGACCTCAATCCTCCTTTGAAAATCTAAGAGTCATTAATCCATAAATCTGGAAACCAAAACCCCACAATATGAAAAATAGACTCCTCATGCACCTTGATAAAGCGCAAGCCCTAGAAACATGAATATCCTTTTTTTCTCAATAAATTTACTATGATATGCTTTGTTTCTTTCATTAACACAATCCAAATTAATTTCTTTATTTATAATTTCAATATTTACTATGTCGCTTAAAGCTGATTAAAAGAAAGGATATTCCAAAGGCGGGTTACCAGGCTTGATTGTGAAGATGCATAGTAGGTGGGAGCTTCATGTATACTCTTCTCCCCCCCATCCTCTCTCCTTCAACCCTCAGCTTAAATTTCAATCTTCATTTTGAGAATGCTAAGCAAGAAACGACACCCCCTCCGCTCCCCTCTCATAAACCATTGCACCAACCCTTATCCTAATTCTCTCTCTCTCTCTCTAAATTGACCGTCACAATTTCTATTACACCTCAAAAACGAAATTGTACAAAAACTTCATTCATTAGGGTTTTCTCTCCTCTCCTTTTCCATGCAACTTCGTGAGTCTACTTTTAGTTTTTCAAGTTCTTTTAGAAACCCTAAATGAACAAATTTCATTTATCACCACCTTTCTGGTTTCCCTTTTTGGGTTTCTAGTTGTTGTTGTTTTTTCGTGTGATATAGAAATAGCGTGTGGGAGATAGCTAGGAGAGAGAAAAAGAAAGAGAGAAAGAGAGAAGAGAGAGACAAGAGATCATATGGAAGGAAATGAAGGAAAAGAGGAAACTTTGCCACCAGGATTTCGGTTTCATCCAACCGACGAAGAACTTATAACCTTCTATCTCATAAACAAGATTTCAGATGCTAGCTTCACCGGTCGAGCTATTGCTGATGTTGATCTCAACAAGTCCGAGCCTTGGGACCTCCCAGGTACAATCTCGCTGAAAATTTTCTCTCTATCTATCAAGATTAGAAAGTTCAACTAGCAGCTTCTATGATAGAATATGTAAATACACACACACACACACTTTCTATTGGGTATGTTGGACCATATAAATGAATGATTTTCCGCATGTTTTTTTTCTGCAAATTATTAAAATTTCCTTTATTTTCCATTTTAGATATTCCAATATACATATTCTCTATCCGACTGTGACACTTACACTATAAGCTTACATTACATAATTTTACAATAAAAGCTAAAGTATACTTGTGATCTTATTTTTGATGTATAGGGAAGGCAAAAATGGGAGAAAAGGAGTGGTATTTCTTCAGCCTGCGAGATCGCAAGTATCCAACAGGAGTGAGAACAAATCGAGCAACAAACACCGGTTATTGGAAGACGACGGGGAAAGACAAGGAGATCTTCAATAGCGTGACTTCGGAATTAGTAGGGATGAAGAAGACATTAGTATTTTATAGGGGAAGAGCTCCACGAGGAGAGAAATCAAACTGGGTCATGCACGAATATCGTCTTCACTCTAGGTCAGCCTATAGAACTAATAAGGTAAACTATGCATCACGGTTATTAGTATTTTTTCTTTTGTTGAAACTTAAAAAAAAAAAAAAAAAAAAAAATCTTTACTCTAAAAATATATGATCAGTACATGTAAATCTCTAAACTTTGAGGAGGGGGGAGTTAGTTTCCTCAGCTTTGAAACAATTGAAAGAAGAATGATGCAAAGCTTTCTTAGTAAAACTTGTACTAGCAAGCTGCGTGCAAGCCAGGTTATGTAATAAAACTTCTATTTAAGGCTGTGATTTAATTGCTAAAAAAGTATGATTTGCATCTCTAAATTACCCTTTAAATTTCAATAAACTATGAAGAGAAACATTTTATTTTATGATTCCATGGGATTGCTCGAAACCAAACAAAATTAATAATAAAAAAAAACTTAGGTTTTGATATTTAGATTATATCCAAGAATTAATCTAAGAAAAATATCATATAGTAGAAGATGCGCCTCTTATATTTACTTGATTTACTCTGTTGGATTTTAACTCTGTGTAGGGCATGAAAAGGTAACATAAAGAAGATAGGAAAAATAAAAGTTGAAAGAGTACACAGACACTTCTCTTAAATATATTAACATTAGGAATGTGATGTAAAGTTAAACTAGAAAATTTTATGTGCTAATGACTTTCTTTATGATCTGGGAGTGATCCTTAAAACTAGCTAATGTTGCATATGCCTACCTAGCAGGATGAATGGGTGGTCTGTCGTGTCTTCCAGAAAAGTGCGGGAGCAAAAAAGTTTCCCACAAACAACCAATCAAGAGCAGCGAATCCCTACAGGCTTGAAATAGGTCCAAGTATGATTCAAGCAGAGGCTGGCCTCTTCCCCCTAGGAAGAAACTACATGAGCAATGCAGAACTGGTAGAGCTCTCAAGAGTCTTAAGAGGAGGCAGCTCCGCTGGTGCAAACTTACCAATCCAATCCCAATTGAACAATGTCTCACCTCTAGGATCAGGAGGTTGCTTTACGATATCAGGCCTGAACTTAAACCTTGGTGGGTTAGCGAACCAACAGGTTATTTATCCATTGCCGCCACCACCACCACCATCTAATACGGTGATCAACCAGCAAGAAATGAGCTTGCCCATGATTAGTGGTGCGATTGCTGCAGATACGGCCTATGGTGGAGAAATGAGTAGTGGTACTGGGCAAAACAGTAGGCTTTTGAGCATGGATCATTATGTAGATCTAGATAACTATTGGCCTCACTATTAATTAAGTTGAAATACATGCAGGTTGTTTAGTTGATATAGGATACTCTTGGTGCCAATGGCATTTAAAGAATTAGTATTTCTCTTCTGGTTGGTTCTCTATGGATTTTTGTGCTATAACTTTAAACCCTTTTTGGCTCTTTTTATAATTATGACATGCATGAGGCTAAACGTTTTTCTTTTGTTTTTAATATGAATCTATATGTAGACAAACTTGTGGTTGTTATTATGGTTGTAATGTTAGAAGCATGTCTAAGGTTGAGCACTAGTCACTGTATCTCTCTCTCTGTCTCCCAATATTTTGCTTGCACAGATGGAAAAGAGTGAGGATTGAAACTAGAAGTTTAGCTTCACACAAGAACTAAAAATGACTTGACGAACCGTATAGATTCATTCACCTTTCAAATAGAATGCATAAATTAACTTGGATACATAAACAAGAATCTCATTTAAAAAATATGCAGAAATCCTTGATAAATATCCTAGAAAATCAAGTTTTCTCTCAAACAACCAATAAAGACCAACTCACAATGATCAGGCAAAATTGCAGCTCAAGTTCTTGGCAAATATGTGCCTAGAATTTCAGAGGAAGAAGAAGAAGAATGGAAAAAAAAAACACACACACACACACGCAAAGGAACTTTTACATACACACACATAACCTATGTGGCACATTGTGCAACATACAATTCTAATGCAAAGTTAAATGCTAACAAGATATCTACTATTTTAATATTTTAAGGCACATTATTTACTCTAACATCATTCTCCCCCTTAATGTGTAGTTCTGGAACTCCAAGTTCTTCTCTAAGTTGTTGAAACTTTTCCCTTGGAAGAGCCTTGTCAGCACATCAGCCAATTGTTCCTTTGATCTTCATTACTTTAACTGCACTTCTTCAATTGCATCTCTAACGAAATGGTGCTTAATTGCAATGTGCCGGGTTCTGCTATGTACACAGGATTCTTTCCCATTGCAGTTATAGATTTGTTGTGGTGTAGGTAAACCGGCCACATACTCGACTTCAGCTGATAACCGTTGTTTCTCCAAGCACCATGAAAATACACCAAAACCAAGGGAAAATACATGTCCTGAGGTATTTTTTGCATCATCTGAAGAACCTCCCAATAACTATTACCGAATGTTTTAAAATAAATCAACAAATATATTTTTCATGTAGAAATTCTTAAATTTAATTAGGGTTAGAATCACTTATCTCTTTCCGATAATTGTGTATCCTAAGTTGAGAAAATATCACGTAAATCGGATTACCTTCTATATTTCACTCTCCAAATGCCACGGTGAAGAAAATGATTATCAAACTTCAAGCCCTTTTTCTTTTATCTAATTTCTCAAGTGTTAGAAAAAATCTCTCTCTAAAATGGGTTCATTTGGGAATACTTCTCTCATTGATTTTCTCACTTGTTCATGTAAAAAAAAGAAAGAACAAAACAAATGAGGAGAACATCATGAGAGAGAACGGAGTTGCGAGTTGGGAGTTAAGGGTGGTTTTTCCCAAAAACACCGTTCCCTTTTTTTTCTCCTTTTTTTTTTTAAATTCAAATAAATAAGTTTGTGGGACTTGGGTCATGGGTGCTCTCTCATGGGCAGACTCGGACCTTATTTTTTAACATCACCTACTTACAAATAAGAGCTAAATTCACACATAATGTAATCATTTCAATCAAATATCAATTTCATACAGGCAAGTGGATAGGTGACCCGCGAGAATACCAATTTCATACAGGCGGATTGGTGACTCACGAGAATATTAAGAGGTCTAGAGTTATATACTGGTTAAAGATATATAGCCATTCAATATCAATATGGTGATGAGGATACCATTTTTCGCTATACCTAAACTCATTTTTACTGAACACAGTCAACATATCTCTCATCTCTCAAAAAACAACATAAGAGTATATTTGACTCAAATCTGTTCATGTATTCATAATTATGTCTCTAAACACTAAATTATAAACATCATTGATTAGTTTGTGAATACAGAGCAACGTATCAATCAAAAACAGCTTTTTTTATACTACTAACTTTCAACTTTATCTTAACTGTTTTTCTAGACGTGTACCGTTAAACCGAATCAACCATGTTTCTTGATAACATGTTAAAGTAGTAACATAAAAATAAAATCTCAAAAGATAGACAAAAATTCTAAGAGTATAAATTGAAATTAAATATGAACCTCCGAATCTCATACAATGGGATAAAAAGGGATGCATCATCTCATTATCTATATGATCACATAAGCACATGTGGTATGAAATACGTGTTACGATACTTTTTCTTCTTATCTAGAAGCGTATGTCTTCTGTTCTAAAATACAGTATCATACAGGTCTTAATCCAAATATATACAATACTTGATTTAAGTTTTCTTTCTTACAAATCCTCCAAAATCTCATAATTTCAAGAAAAAATCACACAAACCTATTAGACAAGTTCAGTGAATTGAATCTATTTCAATTATCACATGAACAAAGTGTAGAAAAGAAAAACACTTTTAACAAAGTATAGGAGAGAAAAAAATACTTCTCCCCCTTAAATTAATCGATCAATTTACAGAGTATATATACAAAAAAAAATCTATTATAATTAACATAACATAGTCAAAACATAAGTATAGGAACTATTATAATTAATGCAAACTAAAGGAAAGTTTAATTATATACTCTGATAAATTAAGGATCATGATCATCTAAAATATCATAGGAAAATTTAAATATGAATTCTGATAAATTAGAAATTGTGATTATCTAACATATTATAAGAAAGTTTGACTACATATTCCAATAAATTAAGGATTTTAATTTTTTAAAATATCGTCCGATACTCCCCATCAAGTTGGTGAATGATTATCAGTCATTTCTAGTTTGGTAATATTAGTTTCAAATCCTGACTTCATCAATGCCTTAGTGAGAATGCCAGCTTCTTGAAGTTTTGTAGAAATATATTGTAAACTGATTATACCATTATCAATTGCAGAATTTATGAAACTCCTGTCAATTTGAACATGTTTCATCCTGTCATGTTGAATAGAATTGTGAATGATATTGATAGCTGACTTGCTTTCGGTGTACAACTTCATTGGCCCTTGTGTAAAGACTCCTAATTCTTTCAGCAATCTCTCGATCCAAATTAGTTCACAAATTCATTAAGTTATTGCCATGTACTCTAATTTTCATTGTTTCTAGTAACAACAATTTTTTTTTTTTTTTGCTTCTCCAAGATACTACATTTCCCCACACCTTTGTGTAGTATCCTATGGTTAATTTTGAGTCCACTGATTTTGCCCAATGTGCGTCAATGAACCATTCATTATCCCTTTTTCATTCTTTCTGAACAACAATCCTCTTCCATGTGTACCTTTCAAGTACTGTAGAATCTGCATCACAGCTTCAAGATGTCGTGTAATACTGACACTACGGTGTCCATATTGTACTCCTGTACTTGAAATTAATAAAAATATTTCATCCGTTTTTATATATATATAGATATAGAAAAATTTTAAATTTTATATTGATTTTCGATTTTGGGGTATTAAACTTGAATTTTCGGTATATTTTAAAATGTTGCGTCCGTAATTCGCAGTAAATCTCATTTCTACGAAATTGATATACTAGAGAAAAGTGGATATAATAATATATATATATTGATAATTATTTATTTATTTATTTATTAATTTATAAAAAAAAAAAAGGAAGAGGAAGGGGCAAAACGCGATGTGTCGCGTTTTGCCCCAAATTCAATTAGGGCTTTTAGCCATAATCTTCCTCCTTTCGTCTCTCTCTCTACTCCATCTCTCCCGCGGCTCTCTCACTCCCTTCGCCATCCTCTCCGCCGCGAATGGCCATCGTCGCCGCCCACTCAGCTTCTCCTCCGCCATCAACCGCAACCACCACCACCACCACCGTCTTACTCTCACTGGTTCTCTCACTTTCTCTCTCCGTTTCTCCCTGTCTCTCTCCCTTTCGCGATCACTCGATCACCATCCCCGCCACCCTCTCCGCCACCGCACACCACCCACGACCGGCCGATCATCTCTCTGCCTCCCTTTCTATCTCTATTTCTCTCTCTCAGTTTCGATCTCTCTCAGTACCTCTCGGTCTCTCCCTCTCGATTCCCCTCTCGCACGATCTCTTTCTCTCTCTATCGTCTCACTCTCTCTCCAGTGAGTTCTCTCTCTCTCTCTCTCTTCCTGCACTTGAGCCAGCGTGCGATAGCGCGCTACAGCTCCTTGCGCGCGTGCGACTGCGAGCGACACTCATGCGGCTGCAGCGCGCGACAGATCCTAGCGCACGCGGCGTTGCTCTCTCTGTCGAGAGCCTCTCTGTAACCTTCCCTGCTCTCTGCCAAGACAACACTTTGTCAGAAACCCTAGGCTGAGCTACGATTCCTTCTGTGTACAGGTAAGGGTTGAGTTTAGATCTTAGTTCTAGGGTTTTGATTTCCATAGTGATTAAGTCTAATTACTAAAATTTGCTTTAATTTGGAGACATTGCAGGATTTCGAACTAAGTTGCGCACGGACGTTAGGGTTGTGAGCTATGAAAACCCTAGGTGAGGTAAAATTTCCAATTCCTTCGATAATTGAATGAGTTGAGGCTGAATTTAGGATGAGATTCTTGTATGTGTCTTGAAAATGTGTGGAATTTGAAGAGAATGTATTTTCCTGAAAATTTATATGTGATTTCTAGGGTTACATCTAAATTCTATATGAATTTAAGCGGATTAATATGAAAGAAACGTGTTTGATGAAATTAGAACTTTGTTGAGTTATTTAGAATAGCTCTTCTTAGAGTCGATTCGAAATGTGCATGAAAAATATTAAGGTTGAGTCTAGTGTCTGATATGGAAAGAGAATATTCCGGATGATAGAATCTTGTTGACTTGATTTGAATGGTTGCTTTTAGAGTTTAATTTGACGAATACATGAAAATAGTGAGAAATTGAGATTTGAGTTTAAGGATCGATGCGGTCTTTCTCATTATAAGTTGTTTTGCATATAGGCAATCAAAATACAATTTTTATATTATGAAAATAGATTTCAATACCTTGAAAATGACATATGGTTTGAAGAAATCGGATGAGAATCGAAAAGTGTATGATTTTTCAAAAATTTTTCCAGTTCATAGGAAACTTATTTATTTTAAACGTATTTCCAATTTTGATTGGTTTTAGGATTGAATCAGACTTGATTTTGATTTGATTAATTATTTATAAATGGAATGAAATTGATGACATTAGAGTATATTTATAAATCGAAGAATTTGGATTTGTATAAAATTTGAGAAAATGGATAAAACCTAAAAATATTTGGAAATTGATGAAATGAAAATCTAGAAAGGTGATTGTGTAAATGTGTTGATTTTTGCTTAATTTGGGTGTGGAAATCAAGCAAATGAATGTTATAGTGTGTAGAAAATTTCAGTATATGAAATGTTTGATTTAAGTCTTAAATGAACACATATTGAGGGGAGAAACCCTAAGGAAACATGTACAGGAAAATTTAGAACTTTGGGTATGAAATTTGATGGGTTTTAATGTGATTTTGAGTGTTAAAATGTGGATTTGATGTACTTGTGTGTGTGCTGGATTTTGGCATTGAAGTATAGTGTGTATATATGTGTATTAGTGACTGAAATGAGGAAGGAATGAGTGCAGAATTTTCTACACAAATGGAAACTAAAAAGGAAGTTATTTTTATATGAAATATGTAGTGAAATGTAAGGAAAATGGAATAAGAAAGTATGCAGAATTTTGTGGTGTGTTATTGACTATGTGTATGTGAAATTGAGGCCATGAGTGTGATGAATTATGTATATATGTATGGTGAATTTTGGATAGAGGTTAGTGAGCATGTGGATGTAAAAATATCTTGACCGAATCCATTGGAGAGATTGGGAATGAATCTAATAAGCAAAATGGAGGCTTATATGTGTATGAAATAAGGTATAAAAAGTGTATGCATATATAGTGATATTGGTGTGTTAAAGTGATATGAAAATGTGTAATTGTAAAGAATGAGAAAAAGCATGTGTTTGTATTTATATGATAAATGTATAGTATTGTATTGGTGTATAGAAGAGAAGAAGTTGATAAATAATTTTGAATAAGAGTGTGTTGGTGTATATGCTGACTCTTATGTGCGGCGAGAGATTGGATTGGTGTGAGTTTTGTGCAGGATTGGTTGAGTACCACCACTTGAGTCTTGTGGACATGTTGTGAGCATGAACAAAATATGAAGAGTTAAGGTAGTGGCTTAAAAGACTTGACTTGACATTGGAAATTTGAAAGTGAAAAACATTGATTTTAGCCAATTGAACAGCATGTAGTCCTTTAGCATAACTTTCTCTACACAGCTCCGAATGATATGAGGTTTTCTGCCTTAGACACTAGACATCCTTAGTTTTAAGAATGAAATAAGAAACTCCTGATTTGTAAAGGTGTATTAGAAGTTATAGCCTATTTCCTATAACTGCGCAGGTTTGAAACTTGTTGATTTTATACATTCATAAGTGTTGGATGTCCTGATTGAGGGGAACACTTTTTTTTCGCTTCGTGGTATTATTGGGGAGTGCGCTACCCTCCCCCATACAGTGAGTGAGATTTATTTCAATGTTTTCGTTTAATATGTAAATCCTATTTTATAACATTTTGATAAATGAGCATGATTTATCGTGTGCTTGAAATGTATTGACTGGTTTTGGAACTGACTTTTGTGAAACGATGGAGTGTCCAAAAATTGGTTGAATTATGAAAATATGCATCCATGTGGTTGAAATGTATAATGTACCATTTTATGCTATATGTTGCATTTGGTTTGTGAACCTGATTTACGACACATGTTTGATACGATATTGATTTTGGCCTTGAGGGTTTTGGTATGTATTGTTCTGTAGCTACGAAGGACACCGTGAGAGACGCTTGGGTGGCGTCTGGATATGCCTAGGCCTGGGGTATCCCACGAGTTGTCGAGATTATATTTACGATACGGTATTAGTCAGGTTGAACCCGAAAGGGGGAGGATTTAGATACTCTCTCCAAGTCTAGCACCTGGACGAGATCCGTCGCTAACGCCGGGATAGAGAGCACTTTAAATAAATTTGCATATAACACTCCTGGTGCGCCTGTCATAGGTCGAGGTAGACCTCTGTCAGGACACTTTCGGCTGGCAGCTCTATGATTTTATTGACAGTGCTTTGGATGCATATTTGATTTGATAATGCGTGCTAATAATATATTGTTGAAATGAAAAGTATGATGATTTGAAATATGATTTGTATACTTATGTTTTGACACTCCAGTTTCACATCCCATATTAGACGATTACATTGATCCACTCACTCACTGAGTATTCTTCTCTGAGTACTCACCCCTCCTCTTTCCCTCCCCAGATAGGATTATGGTGCTAGGGCGACGCATTTGGCTCTAGAGGCTTGATAGCTTGTTAGTGGATTTGGTATTTACGACGGTGAGATTTAAGTTTTAATTGAAAATATGAATTTCGTACTTTATGTCGACCCTGCGTGGTCTTGATATTGAGGTCCGTAGTTGGCTGTGTATATATTATGGGATGACTGTATAATTTTTGGACTTTTGTTTGTAAAATTCTCATATTTCACTTGCATTGAGGCATTTGTAAATATTTAAAATGTTAACTTGGGAATTTGTAATATATTTGTATAAATTTAGGTCCGCTCGGTGTGGCGGCTGCTCATGCTCTAGTTGGGCATGGCAGTAGAGGTCTGTGGCTAGGACTGCTGGTAATTTATTTAGCCTTGCGTTGTTCTGGATGTCAGTTATGAGATTTGTTGGTTTTGGAGAGGTCGGGATGGCTATTTGTTTAATTTACAGGATGATTTTAAATTATACAGGTATACAGATTTATTTGTACATGGGAGACCTCTGATTTATGGGAAGGTTCTGTCCGATTTTCTGTAAAAATACAGCCGGCATCCAGGGCAACGGGCGGCTGTTCACGATTCCCTGTTCGGGGCATGACATGTCATTTGGTAGGTGAATGCATAAATTGGCTTACTACACTAACACCGTAAGCAATATTAGGTCTAGTGAGTGATAGGTATATCAGCTTTCCTAACAATTGTTGGTATTTGCCCTTATTTATCAATAGATCACTCTCACTGATCTTACTCTTTTAATTTTTTTCTAGTGGAGTTCCAGCTAGTTTGCATCCAAATTTCTCAGTTTGTTTTAGCAGATCAAGCGTATACTTTCTTTGTGATATAAAAATGTTTGATTTGCTCCTAGTTACCTCCATTCCAAGAAAGTATTGAAACTTTCTAATATCCTTAACCTGAAATTCTGATTTGAGTAGTCTCTTGAGATTGTTAATCTCTACTATATCATCTCCTGTAATTATCATATTATCAATATACATAATCAGAATACACCTTTACCATGTGTTGCTTGGTTTACAAATAGAGCATGTTCTACTTGTCCCTGTATATAGCCAAATCACCTTATAACATCCTTGAATTAGGTGAACCAGGTCTGGGGGGATTGTTTTAGGCTATATAGGGATTTCTTCAGCCTGCATACTAAGTTAGATGATTCATCTTCATCAAATCTAAGAGGTAATTTCATGTACACTTTCTCTTCAAGGTGACCATTTAAAAATGCATTCTTGACATCTAATTAATACAATTCCCAGTTTAGGTTGGCCGCAAGTTTGACTGAAGAGATCTAATTTGCACCAAGTTTGACTGTGAAGATCCATTTGCAACCAATTACTTTCTTCCCCTTTGGTAGTTTGTCAATCTCCCATTTTATTTTCTTCCATAGCTTTTATCTCCTCCATCACTACAGCTCTCTACTTTGGATCATTTAGTGTATCATGGATATGTCTAGGAATCTCCACATTATCTAACTTGAAGAGATATGCTTTATATTTTAGAGACAGCTTGCAATAGGAGAGATAATTTGAAATAGGGTGTTTAGTTGTACAAGACCTTACCCCTTTTTTGAGATCAATAGGTACATCGAAATCACCAATTCTACTAGTACTTTCTTTTAGAATTTTAGATGGATTTGCCTCCAGGTCCAATGATTGGCTTTGAGAAGGAGCTTGTGATCTTCTTGTGTAAAAACGAAGTTCACCCTTAGTTGTTGGTTTCGAATCTTCCCCTTAATTAGCTGCCTGAGTAGGTGTAAGTTGAGAAGTGGATGTTGGTGTTTGTATGGTATTAGGAAGTCCTGGAATTGAGATTAGTAGAGAAATGGAAGGATCCCAATGATTTGCTGCATTTGGTAACTCCCCCTAAATTGAATCATTGGGATAGTAACTCTGCTACTCACAAAAGATGATATCATAAGAGATAAATATTCGTTAGGATGGTGGATAATAGCACTTAAAGCTTTTTTGAGTGGGAGAATAGCTTATAAATATGCACTTAATGGCTTTAGGATCTAGTTTTCCAATATTTGGAGCTATGTTGTAGACATAAACAATGCAGTCAAGACTCTAGGAGGAAGCGAATTCATGATTCGGACATGTGGGAAAGAATTCCTTAGACATTGCAGAGGAGTTTGAAAGTTTAGTGATTTTGAAAGTATCTGATTGATAAGATAGGCAGTTGTCAAAACAACTTCCCCTCACAAACAATTTGGAACATGACTGGTAAACATTAGGGTACGGGCCACTTTAAGAAGATGTTTGTTCTTTTGTTTAGCAACTCCATTCTGTTGAGAGATATATTTACATGAGTTTTGATGGAAAATACCATGCTCAGTAAGGTACTGCTTAAGATCATGTGCAAAATATTCTCTTGCATTATCAGTACGAAGTATGTGAATAGAGAATTGAAAAAGATTAGTGACAAGTTTATGAAACTGTTTAATGATGGATGTTGTTTTATATTTTTCTTTTAATAGATAAACCCAGCATGCACAAGTGTTATTATTAATGAATGTAATAAATCACCTAACTCCATTTATATTAGAGGTACGAGCAAAACCCCAAATATCACTATGCATAAGGTAAAAAGGTTTTGAGAATTGAGGAATTTGTGGAGTACAGGATTGTCATAATTGTTTTGCAAAGATACAAGATTCACAATAAAAAAAAGGGATCTTTGTTAATAAATAGTTTTGGAAACAAGCGTTTGAGATACTCAAAATTAGGATGACCAAGGCATTTATGCCACAACATAACATCAGAACTAGAGATACTAGACAAGAAATACTTCTCTGGAGCAAGAGATTGTGGTAGAGTTCCGGTGGAATAGTAGAGGCCATTTCGCTCCTCAATATTGACAATCATCTTTCTCAAAGACAGCTCCTGAAATTCATAATGAGTAGGAAAAAAAAATTACTTTACAATTGTGATTCTTGGTAAGTTTGGTAATAGAAAGAAGATTGTATCGAAAACTAGGAACATGAAGAACCAATTTTAAACACAGATCATGATATGCAACATTACCAAGACTAGCTAATGATGAAGTCTTGCCATTAGTTACAGTGACAAACATAATTCTATCACCTTGGTGTACTCGGTCAGCTTTGTAAAAGACCCGATCATATGGCCTGAGGCACCAGTATCAATAATCCACGTTTGATTTAGTTGAGATAACAAGACTAATGGAAAATTACCTCGTTGCGCAATAGTGGCTACAGAAGAGTAAGTTCAGCTTCTCTTACAAACTTTTGAGTTCTGTAAAAGACTCCTAAAAACTTCCATCTGCTCAGCAGTAAACGCCATCGTTGTTGGGGCTGGTTTGGTGTGGTCTGTGGTACTTTCAGTGACATGAGTAAAGTTTGATGAGCGACGCTGATTCCTGGGTTTCCAATTTGTTGGTTTTCCATGAAATCCCTAAGTTTTCTTAGTATGGTGTGGTTTATGGCAATGATCCCACCATAACTTATTGTCTTTAGATCATTGGGTGCAACTATTAGGTAGGTCAAGATGGTTGGTGATCAGTGCTGAATTTTTCTTATTTTCTTCTATTGTAGAATGCAAAGGCTCTCAAAACATCACTTTCTTATGACTCTTTTCAGTCTGACTGTAGCAAAGACTTCACGGATGGATAGAAAATGTTTCGCACCTAGTATACGCCCACTAACCTCATCCAATTCTTTATTCAATCCATGAAAAAAAATCTAGTCCTTCTCCAGCATCTTGTTGTAAAGCACAGTATCATTCGACACTTCCATGGAATTGCATAAAAGAGATCCATCTCCTGCCATAATTCATGTAGCATAAGAAAATATTCTGTGACTGACTTGTTCCCTTGTTAGGTGTTGCGAATAGTTGAATGAAACTCAAAACACTGAGATGTATTTTCAAGATTAGAATGCATATATTGAATCGCCTCCCAGATTTCATAAGTTGTTTGATAGAACAGATACGTTCTGCCAATTTTGGGCTCCATGGAATTTATTAACCAGGACATCACTATCAAGTTTTCAGCCTCCCATGTCTTGAATGAGGCATCCTCACTATTTGGTAGAGTAATCTCACCAGTAACATAACTCATCTTCCCTTTCCTTCTTATCACCAGTACCACAGATTGGAACCAATTACAAAAATTAGCCCTATTGAACTTGTATTGGGTGATCTGAAGTGATTAAGAGATTGATTTGAAGTGAGTGAGAGATTTCAGAGGTTTGGAGTGAATTAGGTTTGGATTTGGAGGAATTTGAGAAATTTGTGTTGAGGATAGTTTTTTGGTAGACATAGTTAATAAAGAAAAAAAGATTGTAACCAAATATTAATGCCAACAAGAATCGCACGACTCTGATACCATGGACAAAGTATAAAAAATAAAAATACTTCTAACAAAATATAGGAGAGGAAAAAATATTTCTCTTTCTTGCATTAATCGATCAATTTACAGAGTATATATACAAAAAAAATCTACTATAATTAACATAATCTAGTTAAAGCATAATTATAAGAACTACTATAATTAATACAAACTAAAGGAAATCTAACTATATACTCTGATAAATTAGGGATCATGATTATCTAAAATATTATAGGAAATTTTGACTATGAATTCCAATAAATTAGTGATCATGATTATTTAAGATATCATAAGAAAGTTTGACTATATATTCCAATAAATTAGGATTTTAATTTTTTAAGATATCATCCAACGCCACATATGTATAATTTAACTGGTAATCACATCTTAGTATTCTACAAAGACGGTTTACATGTTAATTCACCACAAATTGATATTGTCTCATCTTTACATATTACACAGATATTAGAGGTGATTGTTCATATGAAAGAGCCAATTTCCAAAAAATTATCCAACATACCTTCAAGTATGGATACAAGAATTTTGGACATAAAACAAAATTCAAATCAATAAATATGAGTATTGCAACATAGATATTCTATATATGATTACAACCACAGTTACAAATACTGTCACGACCTACGCAAACTAAAAGATCTAATATGTCACACAAACATGTTTTTAAGTACCGATTTTGTAAAAGAACCCGCCACTATCAAATGTATAATCATATAATTCAGTGTTATTTTTCTCTTTTCAATCATATTTTTGACAAAATTGATCTTTGTGTCCACGTTTGATTTCGTCATCGTATTTGGAGTTTCTAGCATCAGCAACAGTTGATTTATTATTATAATATATAATTATAGCTCCACTAAATTGCTTACTACTCTTAAATATTGCAAAAATTACACAACCAAACTTCTCTTTGAACTGCGGAGACCACAAAGTCTGATTCCATTATAGAAAGAGATATACAGGTTTGTTTCTTACTACTCTATGGCGCCATTATCGAGCAATAAAACATAACTAAAGTTAGATTTTATTTCATTTAAATCACCTCCCCAATCGTTATCCGTGTATCATTTCAATACTAGATCATTTCCTTAATAATGAAGGAAATAACTTGCAGTTCCGTTCAGATATTTCAATATCCTTTTCACGATAATCCAATAACTCTTTATTGGATTAAATTGATATCTGTTAACTAAACCCACAGTATTGACAAATGTTAGGATGAGTACACATTATAGCATATTACAAGATCTCAACCATATTAAAATATGATACTCTAAACATTTCATCTATTTCTCTAGGAGTCTTCGGACACATTTCATCACTTATATTATTGCCTATAGCTCTAGGAGTATCAATGGGTTAACAGTTTTCAACTTTGCATCGTTTCAGAGTTTTTGTAATACAATGCTCTTGAAATAATTCCAATAATCTCTTGAAACAATTTCTGTGAATTTTAATTCTCAATCTATCTCAACCCATATCCTTCATCTCAAAAACCAGAAGACAACCATTTTAAAATCTAAATAACATACTTTTATCATTCGTAACTTACAATATGTTC
The DNA here is from genome assembly GCA_037126225.1 of Dillenia turbinata. Lineage (NCBI taxonomy): Eukaryota > Viridiplantae > Streptophyta > Magnoliopsida > Dilleniales > Dilleniaceae > Dillenia > Dillenia turbinata. The sequence goes on along the minus strand of JBAMMX010000027.1, from coordinate 2,242,111 downwards.
TTGATATATAAGGATATAATTACTAACTTATCATCAGACTTCTTCACATAGATATAATAGTTTTTCATCTATTATGCCAAAATTGTAAGAGATCACACCTATGTAAAATCTCAAATACCATTGCTTTGAAAACTATTTAATACCATAAATTGATTTACTCAATTCACATATTTTGTCTTCCTCACTTCTAATGACAAAACCTTCTGATTGTGTTATATAAACATCTTCCACAAGTTCTCCATTGAGAAAGACAGTTTTTACATCCATCTAACATAATTCTAAATACAAATTGTTCACTATTGCCAACAATAGATAAAATGAGGTAAATCTCACTATCGGGAAAAGTTTTTCTCATAATCAATACTCTTTTATTAAGTGTAACTTTTTACTACCAGTTGAATCTTATGTCTCTCAATAGTTCTATTTGTCTTACACTTGGTTTTGAGAATCCACTTGTTTTCAATAACTTTACGCTCTAGTAGAGGTTCAACCAATTCCTAAAATATCGTTAGATCTCATTGACTCCAATTCTTCTTCCATTTTATTTTCCATTTATTTTTTGTAGAATTAAGATAGAGTCTCATCTACGTTCTTAGATACTTTTTCATTTTTTAAAAAAACAATAAATGCATGCCCTTCATTTTCAAAGTGACATTTGGATATAGTTTTCCAAACACTTTTTTCGAATTAGTAACTCAGGTGGATTGGTAGAATTTGAATCCCTTCCACTGGGATCAATATCATTCCAATGATCCACTATAAACAGAACCATCTTTTGAGTTAAATAATTCAAATAAAAGCTCAATATCTTTCATGTCATCTCTGCTAGAAAATTCATTCTCCAGAAATGTGATATCCGTGATCCAATCATTTGTACAGTACCATCTTCTCGTCCGCCAATGAATACTTAATTTTTAGGCTGATTGGAGTTTTTTATAAAAATATTCTTATTTTCATAAGATCTAATTTTTTAAATTTATTGAAAAAATCTTAAATACAGATAATTGATTCTTAAGATCTGAGGTTACTCAGACACAATTTTCTATTAGTTTAAAGTTCATATAGTATTGTTGGAAATGATTTTAAAGGCACTTTGTTAAAAAATATAAGTTGCAGTCAACAATCCATCTCCCTAAAAGAAAATCGGCAAGTCAGCCTACGTTATCATGGATTTCATCATATCCAACAATGTACTATTTTGTCTCACTATAACACCACTCTGCTGAAGTGTATAAGGAATGATTAATTGTCAGATTTTGCCTCTTTCATTACTTAGATCCTTAAATCGATCTAATAGATATTCATGCCATTTATTCGTTCTAAAGACCCTTTTATCGTTTTATCTATTTGATTCACAACTTTGTTCATATAAGGTTTAAAACACTTAAGTATTTCAAATCTGTGGAAAAACAAATAGATATTGTCTAATAGCCTAAAATTATCTATGAACGTAATAAAATGCAAAATTTTACGTCTAACCTTCATGTTCATTAGGCTACAAATCTCCGAATGGACTAACAGAAATGAAAAATCAGTCCGTATAGTCTTTCCAAATAGTTTTTTTGTCATTTTATAGACATGACAATGTTCAACTTAATAGTTAAACATTCGCCCATCGCATTACAAAATCATTAAAACCATTTTTAAACTATCTAGAACCAATATACATGTCATTCAAATATAATCTAGCCATCTCTTTCTGAAAATTCAAAATATAGCCATATTTCAAATGAACAAGAACAGATATTAAATTCGTTGAATTTTTGGCATGTAGAGAACATCATGCAAGATGAGAGTTCGACCACTTTGTAATTCTAATTTACAAGTGTCGATTCCTCTAATCTCCACTGTTGTATTATTCTCCATATAGATCTATCTCCTATCAGAAAGCACTTGACGAAAAAACAATAGAAGTCTTTCTAACTATTGTTATATCTAGAATTGTTCTTTTGTTATCCGTCTACAGTCTCCTTTGTTTGCTTTTATTTTAGTCCCTTTCACGTTTAGAGTCTGAAATTCTCTTGGAACTAGACTCTTCAACAAAAATATCAGTTGTGGATTTTACAGTACCAAGCCACTTATCTTTAAGTTGGACATGGCGAGCAATGTTCGAGAAAGTTTTCACACTGTTATTATGAGTTAAACTGATTTTCAAGTGCTTCCACTTAGCAAAAAGGAATTGGATCATGACTTGAACTTTCTTTTCATCAGAGAGGACATGACCAACCAATTACCACTCTCTAATAATGTTAGACATGATTGTGAACTATTGTTTGATATTGTGGCCATCTCACTTTTATTTGGTATCAAACTTTACTGTCAGCTATCTAACAAAAGTCACACAGGTACCTCCATATTTCAGCTTGAGGTACACCTAATTGTCATGAGTAGTCATATATTATTCACACTTGGATATCATGTCATCAATGATAGAGTTAACTAGGATCATTCGAGTAGTGAAATCTATCATTTTCTAAGCCTGGTAAGCATTTTGTTCTCTCCTCTACGGAACAGCATTACCCACACCAAGACCTACATGATATGTTTAATACTTTATAAGATATCTTATTTTTTTTAGCACATATCACATTTTATGGTATCATATCTCATGATTGTCACCATTCAAGTTGTCACATCTATTTAAATCTGCAATAATGGACATAAGTTATGGTATAGATTCTAAAAGGGTGGACACAAGTATACAATCTCATATGTTACATACAATTTTGTACTTTAAAATTAATATTCATGACAGATCAACATTAGGTATAGAATCGAAAGTTCATTAAATTCTCAATCATCATCTATGGTTCTAATGTATCACCATCATAAATTTAATTTAAAAATTACAAAATTCAATAGATTTTAAGTGAAAATTACTCAAATTTTTTCAACAAAAAATCTCCCACTTAAACATATAAAATATTTAAATTATGTGATATAAGAACACATTTTCACATGAACTCATGATCACATAAGCATTCATTTATTTGGGAATGTTTAAATTATATGTATAAGCAAATATTCTCAATTCATATTTAATATCGAAACTTAACATGCCACACTTACAAAGTTTCTTAAAACATGATCATGGTGCATGCTTAGCTATCTTTCACAGGAGATAATACTAATGAAAATATCTATCCTCAAAGCATATACATACGAGATAACATATTGATTATTTTTGTTAAAAGTTTATCTATAGAAGTGAATATCTTTATAACACATGAGATAGAATTATTTATTTTAAGGGATAATTATATTATCATCATGATTTCTAGATTCTTAGTCCTTTACATTTTAATTAATGTGGTTCTCAAGTTAATAATTCTCTAATTACATTAATCTCAGCTACAGCATCCCCAAACGAATGGTTCAAATGCTGAACTCCAAATATTTTTCTTTATTAATCTTTAAAAAGATATGGCAAAGTGATATATAGGGTCCATCATATCTTCCATTATTGTATCTAATGTTGTCAAATATTTTGGAGTTCTCAAAGAACTCTAGCTCTCCCCCAGAGAACTCTTAGAGTGCGTTCGATTATCACTATTTCACAGAAAACAAGAACTATATTAAATTGGACACACAGCCAGCCATAATATTATACAAAAAAAAACTCGAAAATATTAATTTCAAATAATATGCTCGATGTCCAATTAATTTTACATTGAAAAAACAAAATTTTCATAAATAAAAAAATGAGTATAAAATCATAAGAGTGTAAACAATTTACACTTGGATAGCCAAAATTAAAAAAATAATTTTCTAAACTCATAGAAAATTTTTCAAAATTTTTTCGGACTAACAAATGATTTTTTTGGTAATTTTCTAATGATTTATTAATTTTAAATCAATAAAAAATAATTTTAAACTTCGAAAAATAAAATAAAAATTACAGAAAAATCATAAACAAAATAATATACTTTTCATAAAAAAATGGGCTAGAAATGACTCTCCACGTGCTCTCATGTGCGGTTGGATGTGGCTGTCACAAAAAATAAAATAAAAGGGCTTTGTCTCACGCTCCACTGTAGGCACGTAAGGCTCACGCGCTGTCTTGCCAGCAGTGGACAGCCATCAATTTTTGTCTACCCCTCCATTCTTGGTACTTTTGAGTTCAATGGTATTCCCAGATTTCAAATTGGTCACTCCTATCCTTGGGTCTGGACTTCAAATGCTATAGCTAAGAGTGGGAATGTGCCATAGAAATTGTTCATCTCCTACAAAATGGCATGAAATTTCTGCAATTCGACCATATGTTCAATTGGTCATATCTCTCTCAATTCTTAATCATTTTTTTGCATTCTTTATATGGTTGAAAATTATTTTTCAAGAAAAGTCTAACCATATAAATTTCATATTACGAAACATAGTATTCTAAAAGATATGGGTATATTAAGTTTCAATCAATATTTTATAATATCTCATGATGCACTCATCAGATGCATACAAAATTTTGTAAATTTAATCCTCATATCATAGACATACTATGGTATAAAATTGAGAATGTTTTGTTAACCCTATTGCAAGATGCCATTAAAGAACCTTAAATATCATACATAGCACTTTCGCATTTTTAACACCCAAAAAAAGATAGGAAACACCCATTATAACTCTGATACCAATAAAGTTTTAAAACAAATTAACAAATATATTTTTCATATAGAAATTCTCGGATCTAAATAGAGTTAGAATCAATTATCTCTTTCTGACGATTGAGTATTTTAGATCGAGAAAATATTACGTAAATCGGATTAACTTCTATGTTTCACAATCAAAATGTCATAGTGAAAAAAAAATGATTACCAAACTTCAAGCCCTTTCTCTTTTCTTTAATTTCTCAAGTGTCAGAAAAAAAATCTCTCTCTAAAATGGATTCATTTGGGAATGCTTCTCCCATTCATTTTCTCTCTTGTTCACGTAAAACAAAAAGGAAGAACAAAACAAAATGAAGAAAACATCATGAGAGAGAAGGAAGTTGGGAACTGGGAGTTAAGGGTGGTTTTTTCCAAAAATCAGCCTTCACTTTTTTTCTCTTTTTTTTTTTTTTTTAAAAAAATTCAAATAAATAGGTTTGTGGGGACTTAGGTCATAGGTCTGCCCTCACAGGCGAACCCAGACCTTATTTTCCAACAATTACAATAACTAATCAAGTTTGATTAGGAACTTTTATATTTGATTCCATAGTTCATAGTTCTTTTCACATACCTTAGCACCCTTTTTGCAACACCAACTGATGGAACCCGGCCCAAGGGCCCATTGCGAAGGGTATGCAATCTGGCGAGTCCACAATTCGATAGCATCTAGTATTCTGACATGTCAACAATCAGGGATCGATCTCCCTGAAAGGTAGATACAGCCTGACACACCGAGTGATCACCATCAGAAATGAGCTAGTCGATCTGCAACGTTTGAATGGGTTCAATACAGTCAAGATCATGTTCCCCTTATCCTATCGGTGAAGGGACTAATCGTTATTCTAATTGATAATCAATAGGGTGCCCACTTCCTGAGTAATGAAGGAAACTCTTAAAATCTAATTAATAAGGGAAAAAATTTTCTCGGATCATCAAGTTTCCTAAGTGAAAAAGATTATAAATTTTCAATGAATATTCAACTATAGAATCCCGAGATCTTCGGATCTTCCTACAAGAAAATTAGGATTACAATGCTCTATATGCACACAGCTCCTGAGAGGGGTAGCGTATTTAAGTTTTCGATACATCGAAATCCAGGTACACTCTCGAAAACCATACACTCTACACAAAAGTCATAGATTTATCTTTTGCTCTCAGTCTGTTTTTATTCCTATTGAAAACCGCTCTTTCTGACTTGAGCGTTGAAGCCTCTCCTGCACCTTCTAGCGACTTTTACAGGTTTCAAGCCATCTTTCGAAACAACCATTCAAGTTAAAAGAGGCGAAATCTGTGGAGCTAAAATCTAACTTCAACAAATTGGGATCGTCTGTGGGGACAGACTAGAGCCATTTCAATAGACACCCTGAACTACCAAATGATTATGCCTCCGGAAAGGACCAAAACCACCTCCAATGCTGCATTCGCCATAAATGGACATGCCGCTACTCCAACTGAGTCAGCGGTGCCTGTTTGCCTTGCTGATAACCCTACTACCCATTCTTTCCCTGGCATCCAAAGCAGGTCACGCAACCTGCGCCTCAAGAACATCTAACTGCACCTCCTGTGCCAATTTCCCCAAAATGAGTCAATTGCCCTCAACTGGAAAGATTAGAGTCTAAAATACAGACTATGAGCAAATAGTCAGAAGAACTCAACCACGCCATTAGATCAGAGGGACAATCCTCATTGAAAGAATTAGGACATGCACGTCCTTGACAGCTCGTACCTCTAATAAATTATAAACCTTTGGTGATCTCCTGCCATGACCCTGAGGATCTGAGAAGACAAGTTGAGCAACTTGTAACAAACGACCTCAAGTGAGTGGGTGCTGGAAGGGACGAAGCTCCTCTCTATCCCTCTGGTGTATCACCCTTCGATCCTAAGATTTCGTTAAAACCGATGTCGCGTGACATACTTCTGTCTCCCATGGACAAGTATGATGATACAACCGACCCTTGCGACCATATATCTTACTTTGTTACAGTGATGATTTCAAGAGATATGATGGACGTCACGATATGCAAACATTTCCTTACTACTCTCAAGGGCAACGCATTAACGCGGTTTAACACCCTTCCGCTGCTTAGCATCAAAAGCTTTCCTCAGTTTCGATGAGACTCATTTCGTGATCAATCGAGGAGCCAAAAAGAAGTCCATTTCTCTACTACCGCTATGGCAACGAGATGATGAACTCTTGAGAGACTTTTTGGACAAATTCAAGACACAAATGATGAAAGTCCTGACTTTGGATCATTCCATCGAGTTAGCCTCCCTACTTATGGGATTGCGCCCTTCTGACATGAAGACCTCTATTATGAAGAACCCCCTTATACAATTTAGGAGTTCTATGCCTGCTTGGAAAAGTATATTGCCGTCGAAGAACTGAGACATTCAATGATAAAAAAAATCGATTATTTCGAAGAGACCATAGCCGATCACCTCGGTGGTCTTCTCTAAAGAAAAATCAACTCGGACCCCAGCCTCAATGAAGATTCAACACATACACCCTCTTGAATGAGACCCCTAGTCAGGTTTCACTCCAGATCAAGAACAAGTCACACATTCGGTGGCCTCCCCGTTCTATAGAGGATGATTTTAAGAAAGATAAGACTAAATATTGCCACTTCCATCGAGATTACAACCATATGATGGATGAGTGTAGAAAACTCAAGAATGAGTTAGAATTCTTAATCTAAAGCAGAAAGTTGCAAAAATTTATCAGTTTGAAAAGAAAGAACATCCCTTTCCCCAATCGGTGTGATTTGCCATGGGAAAATGAATTAAATGACCAGCAAACCATTCAGCCATCACATAATAGGATGGATGGAATCATCCTCCAAATTCATGACGACCAATCTCTGCACGAGTCTTATATTCACACCAATATCTTTCCCACTTGTGACTTAGGCCCCTGGAGCTATTCATGAAAGGATGAAGTAGAACACAAAGTTCAGAACCCCTCTTGGCATTAGGGCCTTATCATGCGAATTGAAGCTCTCTTCCCAATAAAATCTAAACTTCACTCGTTTTATAATTGTTTCCAGAATATCCCATAGCGGATTGCCCTTAACACTTGGTGTTAGCGTTCGATCAGCTTGGTTTCCCTTTTATAATGGTATACTCTTCTTCAGCTGAATCGGTGATACTACACCATGCCTATCGTTGGGATCTATCTTCCTGAACGGGTCTCAGCTGCCCTGACCTATCGTTGGAATCTATCTCCCTAAACGGGTCTCAGACGTCTTGACCTATCGTTGGGATCTATCTCTCTGAACGGATTTATCGTTGGGATCTATCTCCCCAAACGGACCTATCATTGGGATCTATCTCTTCGAACGGGTCTCGACCGTTCTGACCTATCGTTGGGATCTATCTTCTCGAACAGATCTTAGATGCCCTGACCTATCGTTGGGATTTATCTCTCCGAATAGGCTTCAGACGCTCTGACTTATCGTTGGGATGTGCCTCAAATGCCCTAACCTATCATTGGGAATTATCTCATCGAATGGATTTCAGACGCCCTAACCTATCGTTAGGATCTATCTTCTCGAATGGACATCCGTCGTCTTGACCTAACATTAAAGATCTATCTCTCCAAACGTGCATGTTTCGTCTTGATCTATCGTGAGGACTTATCTCCTTAGAACGAGACTATATCACCCTGGACTGACATTAAAGAACATTCTCCTCAATTGAAACACTACTGTCAGGGTACGCAGGGCATATACTCCCCCGGTGATCAATATTCAGTTAACAAGAATTGTTGAATGTAGTAAGTTCTATTGAAAGCATACGAATAAAACCCGTTTTCGAACGATTAGGAAAACATTCCTTATAAAATACATGTATAACACGACGATACCAAAAAAAAAAAAAACACTTGGTACAAGAATTACACAAAATCAGGAGGGACAGAGTGTAGGGACTCCCCGAGGATGAGACTCTTCGACAACTATGACAGGTCCAGCAGAAATATCAATCGGACCAGTAGAAACCAAATCACGAATTGTTACCTCTTGACTCAATGTCTTTTCGATAAGAGATAAAACCTCGTACTGAATAACTTGACGAATGATCTCCTCAGTATATTTCAATCTCTCAAGTAGCCTACAATGGGAATGTCTGAAAGTCGCAGTATCTCTAGTAAGGGACCCTTCAAGTTCGGCTATCTTTTGTTTTGCCTCCCGATAGGATTCCTCCCGTAATCGGACCAATGTTTTAGCAGTCGCCAAGCTTGCCTTTCGAACCTACGTTATAGTCTCCAGTTTTTCACAGTGCCTCTAGGATGCAATCGATTCCAGCTGCAAACACTCGATCTTTTCATCCTTTTCAGCAACTTGAAGTTCTACCTGCCTCGACATCTTTCTCCCTTTGAGCGAGAGCATCCTGCAATGCCAAAACTTGGTCTCCCAACTGACTGATATGTCTTTCCAATTGCTTCATTCGTTGCCTCTGAAGATCCAATAAAGCTTGTCTACAAAAAAGAAATTAAGCCGATCGAAGCTAAATGAGAAACAGGACAAAATAAACTCAAGAGGACATGATATCGTCAAGCTAAGAGATTAAAGGGCTTTGTCAATTTGCTCCTGGGATATTTCATTTGACTCTAGTTCTGTAAAATGAAGTTCAAATCTTCAGCTAATCGAGACGACTCAGCGGTGTCAACACAACTATACCGGTAACCTCCTATACAAATAACAATCGTTCATTTCTCTTGTGGGTCCTTTGACCCCTCAAAAGACCTGATTGGAATAGGAGAGAAAGGAGCTGCCTCATTCACTCTCTCGCATGAAGGCCGCTGGGGCTTCGCGGGAGATGACTCGGGCCTCCCCTCCACAAGGGCGACAGAATCACTTAGTCCCTTCAGTAAGCCCTCTTGCATAATCAGTGGGGAAATGACTTCCAGTTCGTTTGTCTTGGGAACTTCCCCTGTTGAAACGCTTTTGTTAGCATCCCCAGCCAATAAAGATACACCAAATGATGCGCTATCTGCTCCTTTCGAACTTACTATCATCGGTTCGGGACGCCGTGACACTGAGGGAGATGGACATTTTTGAGCTTCTTTAGATCCTGCCATCTCTACGGATGACTCGAGAAGTTGAACCTTTCTCATCTTCAATTAAGAGGATGAGACCCTCAATGATTGAAATCCAAAGGGTTTGTCGACTCCCTCCAAGGGTCTCTTAGCATTAGGTCACACCCGCTTGATGGTCAAAATTTCCCTTAAGATAGCTTCGTCAACAGAAGGCAGAACATCGACTAGTTCTTTCCCCTCTCTCTCTCCACCAGGACAGGCTTATCAATTTTCCTCTTCTCTTTGATCAGCAAGCCTGCTAAAGGTAACATTTGATCTTCCATAAGAGAATCCACTCAAATTTGATTGAATTCACAATAATTACTGACAAATTGTATGAAACAAGAATGACAAGAAGCGGTTAGAGGTTTTACCCCTAGCGATGGCTTTTGATCGGCGCCAAGCAGTACATGCATAAGATCCCTATTTACAAATTCCATGAAGAAATATTTCCGCATCCAATTTTTGTCTTTTGATTCACTGTAATAAAACCTCCAATTAGACTTGGGACGGGTTTGAAGTTTGTACCAACCTTGGGTGGAATCCTCACTCCTGCATCTCCTTAGAGAGAAAAGGACCATCAAAATCTCTAAATCAAAGTGAAGGCGACAAAAGCCCAACAAAGAAATTACCGCAACCACTAGTCGCCAAGCACTAGGAAGGAGCAGTGTGGGAAAAATATTTCAATAGTGCATTAACTCTTCAATCAGATCAGTATATGGGACTTGTAGGCCGTACTTTATAGATTCTTTGTACATCAGAACACGACCCTTTGGTGCTTTGTTCACCCTGTCTTCGTTCGTAGCCAACACCAGCCTATAATCCTTTCCTAGCGGCATGTCAAACCAATTTCTTGAAGTTCTTCTTCTATCATCATGCTCCTTATGTCGTTAATGCTCCGATAAGATGAGGATGAAGAACTCTTCGGCATTTTCTCAAAGAAAACTTTCGTACAAGAAAGGTGAGCAAACAAAAAAGAAGAAAAGATATGGAAACCTCTGATATGGTTGAATGTTTGACTTTATAAAGCGTGTTAAAGATGATTTGTGGAACTCGAAGCAGCGCGTATCACATTAAACGTTTTGCGTCTTTTCAGCAATCATTACTCATTGTGTCTTTTCCACAAAACGACAGCACGAGTCGGAGGTAAATGATAGAATCTGGCTCAAAGACCCATTGCGAAGGGTATGCAATCTGGCGAGTCCACAATCCAATAGCATCTAGTATTCCAACGTGTTAACAATAAGGGATCGATCTTCTTGAAAGGTAGACATTACCCGATAAATCGAGTGATTGCCATCGGAAATGAGTTAATCGATCTGGATCCTCTGAACGCATTCAGTACACTTGAGATAATATTACCCTTGTCCTATTGGTGGAGGGACTAATCGTTATTCTAATTGATAATTGGTAGCGTGCCCACTTCCCGAGTAAGTAAGGAAACTTTTAAATTTTAATCGATAAGGGAAAAAATCTTCTCAGATCATCAAGTTTCCTATGTAAAAAAGATTATAAATTTTCAACGAATATTCAATTGTGGAATTCTAAGATTTTAGAATCTTCTCACAAGGAAAGTAGGGTTGCAACGCCCCGCACGCACACGGCTCCTGAGAGGGGCAGCATATTTAACCTTTCGGTACATTAAGACTCAAGTACACTCTTGAAAATCATACACTCTACACACAAGTCATAGAATTATCTTTTGCTCTTATTCTGTTTTCATTTCCTATCAAAAACCGCTCTTTTTAACTTGAGTATCGGAGTCTCCTCCGTTGGAACATCCTCCGACGGTTTTTTGTAGGTTTTAAGCCATCTTCCGAACCAACTGTTTAATTCAAGGGAGTCAGAATTTGTGAGGTCAAAATCCAACTCCAACATCAACATTTTAGTATTGAAATGACTAAAAAGTGTATGGTTCTATTTATATCATGCAAATAACTATTAACTGATATTTCTATATTTGAAAGAAAAATTGTGATCTAATTATATATTAATATCCCCTCTCTTATCCCGTAAAAATTTAGATGCACAAAAGTTACCAAACAACTTATAAGGTGTATTAATGACAAAATTAAAAAGATGAATTAAAAAGTTTATAATGAAATATTAATAAGAACATTTTTCTTTGTTCATATGACAAAATTAAAAAGTTTATAAGATTAAAAAAAAAGTTTGAGAAGAGCTATTTTTTCTTCTTTTTGTTTTTAAAGAAATTATAAATCTTAAATATCTTGTTTGTAGATTTTAAAACTCTTTCAAAAAAATTATCAAACAAATTTCTTATATTTACGTGTTTATTTAATTTAACTATTTATTTTACTTTGTAAATAGTCTTTTAACTTCTAATTTAATTTGAAAGTAAATAGTTTAAATATTTTGCCAAACAAATTGTGAGTTACTTTTAGTTTCAAGCAACTTATTTATTCAAATGACCAAAAAGAATATGTAATAAATATATATATATATATAAGTTAAGATTTATGAGTAGGGATATGATTGTTAAATGGTGTAAGATGGCGAGAGAATACACGAGAAGGAATATTTTACTTGTCAAATAGATTTTAATTTCTTTCTTTTAACTTAAAAGTAGATTTGACTAATTTATAAATAAAATAAAAAATACTCAATAAATTCTCAAATATCTTATAAAATATTTTGAAAACTTTAGGAAAATAATGGAAAGAGTGGGAAAGAAGTAACAACCATCTTGGAATAGAATGCTAAGACAAATTAAAGATAATGCAGTGCTACAAATTTCATGATAACTTTGGCTTTGGGCATGATATTGTGAACTATAACCATTGTCATTTGTAAACGTACATGAGTAATGCCATTAAAACCGGTGATTACAGTGTAAAGTGTATCTTCATTCTATCATTAGATATCATCCATCATTAAATTGAAAATTTTAAATAATATAATTCTAATAGTATAAGACATCTGATGTAAAAGATATGTCATCACCTATGGACAAAACTTTTTTCATAATGTATAAATTAGTTTCTCTCACTTCACCAACTTTCTTACTATATGTCATAGATTATTTTTTTTTTTGATTTTTATCGATCAACATTTGAATTTTATTCGATTAATTTGATTTGAGTATGATAAAATTCATTAAGAAATTGACTTTTTTAAATCATTTTTTCCTATTCTCAAAATTTAAACTTGAAATCTCTAATCAATGAAGTAAAATATCTGATCATTCAATTCAAAAAAATTTAATATTATCGAAATTTTATAATTGCTCAGTTTTTCTATGATTCTAATACACACAAATGGAATCAATTTATATATATATTAGCATTTCATCAGGTACACCAATCAACTGATTAATTGAATGGACAACAATTGTCTAGTGATGAAAAATAGATCATATATGGAGCGGTTGATATGAATTTTCATTACAAGTATTCCTTGGAATCTTTGTCACTCTGTGCACCACCACAACCACCGCCGCCGCCACCACCCAAATGCACAACAATAAATCAAATATTTGTTTGAATATATTAAAATATATTGATAATTCGGTGCATACTTTATTTGATATATATATATATATGATAACCCGTGTTAGGGATACGTGAGTCAATTATTTCTTTGCAATGACTTTTTACTGTATCAAAATTTTATGGAGTGATTGTAAATAAATTAAAATTCCGGGGATAACATGACAATAACACAAAATTTGGGGGCATTGTTTTACTATTTTGCCTTACTCACAGCCAGAGTACCGGTATCGGTATCGGTGCTTGGACTTGGAGATCTGCAGGTCCAAAAGTTCTCCGAACGCCAGAGAGCAACGCGAAAATGGCACCGAAATCAGAAACCCTAGCGAGCTCATCTGCATCGGATCCGAATGTAGACTCCATGGATCCAGTCTTCCACGTCCTTCGAATTCTCCCCTACAGCTTCCTCCGAGCTCCCCGCATGCGCCTCAAACTGCCCTCCCTCTCTCTTCCGTCTCCCATGACCGTCTACTCTCTCCTCCTACTCACCTACTTCATGGTAGTCTCCGGCATCGTTTACGACGTCATCGTCGAGCCTCCCGGCATCGGCAGCACCCAGGATCGAGCCACCGGAGCAGTCCGCCCAGTCGTCTTCCTCCCCGGTCGAGTCAACGGTCAGTACATCATCGAGGGTCTCTCCTCTGGCTTCATGTTTGTTCTCGGTGGTCTTGGGATTGTGCTTTTGGATCTAGCTCTCGATCGCAATCGTGCTAGGAGTGTTAAGGTCTCTTTTGCCTCTGCTGGAATCTCGTCTGTTGTTATTGCCTACGTGATGAGTATGCTCTTCATTCGCATTAAGATCCCTGCTTATCTTCATTGAAGATTTGTCATTAGGGTTGAACAATTTAGATCAGTTTTGGGATGTATTTGCACTCCCACATATGAGTTTGGGTGTTGTCTTTGCCATTTCATATAATTTTGGTAGCATTTTAAATAGATTCAATATCCCAACTGGAATGTGATCTGCCGTGTGAATGATGGAAGAATATATTGAGGGTTTACTTGATCAACTAGTGATTTATCTTAGTAAACCTTGAATTATTTTATCTTGTAGTACATTGGATCAATGATAGGATGACACATGTGGCTTCTGCTAGTCTATATTTTCCAATTGGTATTTCCTCTGCCCAAAGTTTCGATCAGGGGTCCAAACCCTGCAATCCCTCGGGGAGACACAGTTATGTTGAACATTTTTATCCGAAGCAGACTTTTCTGCTTGGCTCCTTGTTGATTTTTTTTGGAGAAAATAGAGACTCGTGAGCGAGAATAACCAGCAAAACCCACTTCCTTTAAACAATAGAAACAAAATGTGCTTATCCTATCATATCCTACTAATTCAACAACTGGGAAAATGCTTCATAGTTAATAGTTGTCATTTCGTGTCCTTCCTTTTCCTTTCCTGTACACTTATTCAAATGCTTTACAAGTGGGCTAAGCATTTTGTTTGATTTTGCCACTCTTTATCATTTTTTTTTCATTTTAAAGAAGTTAGTTATCTACTTTTTGGGGGGGGGGGGATAGAAATCCATATGGTTTCCCTCATTTTTGAGCGACTGAATTTATCTTGGTGTGGCTAACAGCTTATTGCATAGGTCGCTTCTTTAGACCTTCACCATTCTTTCCTGTGATAAACTTAGATGTTGTATTGGAATCCATTTGAGTCGCATATCAAGTCTATCCCAAGAAGAAGAATCTGACACTTCTATGCCTTATGAAATACCCTGTAATTGACCCAATCCTTATCATATGAGTTTCTTAGCAATATCATGCTGGTCTCTTGGATTCTTGTTTATATTCATTTGTCAAAATCTTGGAGAACTCCTTGTTGTTTAGTTAAATCTGTCCTTAAACTTGCAGAAATCTTTTTTACTTTTTCCTTTTTTGTCGTTTTCTTTTATATTCTTATGCATTTCATATCTCTCTCTCTATTTCTTTCCTTTTTTTTTACAAAAAAAAAAAACCCTTTTATGCTTGAAATTTAAGTAAAATGAAATATATAATTTTGTACTGAATACTTCAAGTACTGAAATTTGAAATAACACTCGTTACTTATAGCAATTATTGTTTTCGTAGCAGTTAGCATATGAAATTTGTACACATCTTTTTACATCTTTTTCTTATGAAATCGCAATGAATTTTGTTTTGTTAATGATTTAAGCCTTAATTACCACATTTTTACAAATTAGTATTTTCTCAAACAAGACTTCCTTCCCTTAGGTAAGTGCTGTTGCATAATGCCTTAAGTGATAGGGAGTCTTAATTCCTTAAGGGAGTGTAGTGTCTTTTACAACACTGCAGTCAGTTTAATGGAGTGGTAGTATTATCGAAAACTTGTATCTATTCTTCCTGGTGCCCAATACTGTGAACCCATGAAGCATTTGCACTTCGCATGTGTTAGCCATTAATAATGTTGCACGATGGTGACAGAATTGGACACATTGATATTCAATTTTCAAGGAATTTGCCTACACATAACAAAGCATTCATTGTTAGTTTGATCATAATAGGATGTGATCTATCTGTATTACACTATGATGAAACACTTTAGTTCATCACAAACAAGCACTCATTTGTTTGACAATTTAGTCTTTGTATTTGTTCACATTCTGCATTCTTGTAGGTAAAGTTACACTTTTACGCACTGATTTCTGTGGTTCAATTTTTATGCCACGCAGTCTCTCTGTCTCATTTTCTGCCTTATTCATGTAATGGATGTATGCAAAATCCTTAAAAGGTATCATATGTTGCACCATTCTGAATTCCTATGTCTAAAGTTACACTTCTAGGCACTGATTTCAGTGCCTCAATTTTTGGGCCATCATCTTCTCTCTCTCTGCCTTTGTCTTCTTCAATTTCTTCTTTGTTTTTCACGAAGTAGATGTTTGCAAAATCTTTGTTAGGTATCATATATTGCACAAGGTTTTCTAGAATTTTTTGGGTAATGATTTTGTAGATAGGCATGTCTGGGCATGAGTATTTCAACTCCCTGCTGAACCCTTTGGATTTATAATCCAACGCCAGCTGCCAAAAAAATTTATATTTTGTTGATGCTTGGGTCCTATTAATTTTTAACTATCTGGATAGGAGTTAGTATGAAACCTTTAGCTTGGTATTACTATTCTTTTGGTGCTATTCAGCTTTATTTTGTTATCTTGACCTTGCAGATCATACAATTCGAACTTCAAAATTTGTCCTTTAGATGAGCTAGATGCCACCAGTGGAATGATTAGGTATAGTATATCATTTTCAGGAAGAAAATATTTTGTGGTGTTATCTACAACTATGAAAATTGTGAAGTCAATATTTTCTTTATTATGTAATGGCTCAGTGCCACAGGTAAAAAATAAAATAAAATAATCACTGGAAGATGTAATCCTTTGTTATCGTTCTTTGCTTCTGTGCATAAGAAGTTTTTCTATAGTTTATTCGAACATGCGTCAATGTTCTTATGGAAATTTTGTAAGCATAGGTGTTGATGGTGATACCCTTCTGAATTAAGCTAGCCAAAATCCTCTCCCTTGCCAGTTTATGTTCTCGGATGCCCCAAAGTAACTTTTCTTTTGTATATCTCTTAAGTTTTGCTTTGTTTGAGCTGAGGTGTGGGAAAAGTTTTACCAGTTTACTCCTTCATAAGAATTGCAGTTTTGCTATTTGATGTTGGTTTTGTGTTGAAGTGGTTGCTGACCAATTGCCAAGATTGATGAAATCTGGGAGTTGAATAGGAAAACTATCCAAAACCATTTGGAAGGGTATCTGCTATGAGTAAAACCATTTATCAAATATCTGTGTTTAGACACATGAGAGAATGGTTTCCAAACATAACATTAGGTTAATTAATATGATATCAACCTGTGGTCAAATGTCCATTTGTCATATTACATTCTTCTTCTTTGGGTCTGTCAACTGCCCTGCTTTTACTTGATGCTTAATTTGTGAAGTGAATGGAGTAAACTGAAAAATCTGCGCACACTCTCCTCTGTTTCCAATGCTTTTACTTGGGAGATACACCTATTTATTAATAAGGTTGTGTCCAAGAGAACAGCTTGTCCTCCTCTTTCTTTCCTAATGATATTTTCTTTTCTCCAAGGAAAGAAAGATATTTTAAGTGTTTGGCTACGAGATGTTAAGATGCTCAATAGATTATAAATTCATGAAATTTGTTTGGTGAATTTTTCCTAAAAGAACTTATAAGATATGAAAATAAAATGTTTAGAGCTCCTAAGCTCTTTTTTTTTTTTTTAAAAAAAAAAAAGTAATCTGATCCCAATTTTTTATGAGCAAGTTATTTCATTTTAATCTATAAAGGGATTAAATTATCTCTATTAATATTTTATTATCTTATATTTACACTTTATGTATCAAGAAATATTTATTTACGCGATACTAAAGATATTTTTATTATTTTATCATTAAAAATGGTTTACAAGGGTAACAGACACGACTTATAAGGGCATAGAATATTTTAGAAGGTGTCATGTTCTATTTTATTCAAATATTTTAACGATTTATTTTGAAAATTAGCTATAGAAGATTATAAACTCCACAAAATCTTATAAGCTATAGTAGTTTATAAGCTATTAAAATTAAATTTAGTCAAATGATTTCCTATTCATTTTGTGTAGTCTGTGCATATTGAATAAAAACAAATGATAAATAAACCCTCAAGCATTGAAATCAAAAATCATAAACCCTGAATAAAAGAGAATTAACTTTAGTCTATAAAGATCATTCAAAGGTACTGCATTTTGCCCACCGTCAAATCTGATTTCTCTTTGAGTTTGAAGGGGCGTTTTCAATGTAGTCACCAATTGTTTGACAAAATGCCTCACAGAGAGACGTAGCTTTTAACACTTTGAATACGTTGCCCTATTGAACAGGCGCTAACAAGAAACTATTGTAGGATCATTCCATCACAGAAGTAGGCACACTTACCACCAAAGTTGGCGAATATAGAGAAAGCAAAATCAATGAAATGCAATTAAAGTTCAAAAATTCATGAAGCCTTCCCTTTTCGTATTCCATTTAGTAATTTATATCTATTTATTTGTACTTTTTCTATGAAAATTTTTCTTATACCTTTATAATTAACTCATAAATGGTTTTGCACAAAAATTTCCGGGGTAAAAGAAAAGACACTTGCCGGAATTTGCTAGAGGAGAGAGAGGAAAACACCAAAAAAAAAAAAACAAAAAAAGGGTATTTGTTATAAATTAAAAGGAAACACAAGAAACAAGGGGAGATTAATTCCTTTGGAATTATATGAGATAAGGGAAACTGAATTCTATGACTTAACAAATTCTTAAAGAGTTAATCATATCTATTAAATCTTACGATTTATAATAGTCTCCATTACATATTTATTAAAAAAAAAATAGGTTTTATTAAAATTTATTAAACCTTCTGGTAAATATTGTATTAAACAACTCAAAAAATCTACATGCATGTTGATTTTGCTCCTTAGATCTACCACATCCAAAGAATATTCTCCTAGCATTAGTAGCCATCCATGAAGTCTTCAATGGAGAGTGCACACTGCAAAAGCGCATACATTGTACTCCATTATTAATGCTTGACGAGTTCGAAGCTGGTATATTGAAGAATTCCTTCCATGCGGTGTCCTTCATTGTAAACGCTTGACGAGTTTGAAGCTGATATTGCTGGTAAATTGATGAACTCCTTCCATGCATTGTCCTTCATTGTTAATTCATGGCGTATTTTTACACCTTTCTCTAATTTTTTTTTAAGAAATTATTAATTCAAATATATATTATAAACAAAAATTGATATAAATTATATAATATCGTGGATTTATAAGAAAAGACAATTTTTAACTACTTAAAAAAAAGATAATCTATTAATCCAAACATGGAACGTCCCCCAATGGACCGATATTTGAAGAATCCGGGCCTACTAAGCTCATAGTTGAGAAACTCCCAAACAACTAAACCTACAAGTCAACGGTGACTACCCCATCGGGGCGAACCGATGGAATCATCTTTCGGATAGTCTCAGCTTGGCGCTGTCAAACGATTATCTTAAACGAATCAATCTGCCGAAGTGTCTTAATCGCTCCGACCCTCGAACGTTATTAAATGTGATTTATCTCCCCTGACGGGCACTTAGTCCCTGGTCTTCCGAACAAACGAATAAGTTCTGAAGTGTCCACAATGATTGACAATTGACCGAAAACTGATGATCCAACCGAGTCCAAGAAGAGATTAGAACGTCTCCGTACCATTGGTTTTTTGTTTAGAAACGGTTCTTTTGAGATCTTATCAATAAAGAAAGAATCCCTCGAATCTCGTAACTTCCAATATGGTAAAAATCGTGAATATTTCGGAATACTTAAGTCTGAGATCTCCGGACTCCTTCGCAAGAAAAGTAGGGTTGTAACGCCCCGAAAGCACATGACTACATCAGGTATAAGACACTTTCACACATTCTAAATCAGGTACGCTCTCTCAGCTTTATATACTGGGAACATCGGTCACATGGAATTTCTCCCTCTCTAAACCTCTCAGTCTGTTTCATTACATTTGAAAACCGTTCTTTTTGATTTGAGAGTTGGAGACTCTCCCGCCAGAACACCCTCCGACGATTTTTGCAAGTCTTGTATTCCATTGACGATACCCAACCAAGTCAACAAGGAGGCGAAATCTGTGGAGTCGTAACCCACCTCCAACAGATTAACGTCGTCTGTGAGAAACAGACTGATCTTTCGAAAATTCATGACGACATCTACAGCCGTTAATCTCGATGTAACGTCTGCCAAGAAGAAGAGGCCAGTCATAGGTTTCGATGATGACAACCTGGCGGGGGTTGATCCCCGCCACGATGATCCTATAGTTATTACCCTCAAAATAGAATCCCACATCGTGAAGAGGGTCCTTGTCGATCAAGGGGCCGACTATGATCTCCTTACCTGGGACACCTTCTGTCGAATAGGTCTCAATCCGGCTCGACTTCTGTCACCTACCGGGTCTCTCAGAGGACTTTCAAACGAGCACGTTTCCTGAAGGCATTTTCTCCTTTTCCATGACTCTCGGAAAATCTCTTAATCAAGCGACTGCCAATGTCTTGTTTCATATGGTGAAATTGTTCTTTCCTTATAACGTTATTCTCGGTCGACCCAGTCTGGACGAACTGGAAGCATTACTAAGCACGAGACATATGAATGTGAAGTTCAGAACGCTACAAGGGGTCGCTACCATCCGTAGCGATCCTGATCCTTACGTCCTCTTTGTGACCCAAGATGTGCGAGAAAACTTTCCGATCGATACCCTAGAACTTAGGGACGACACCAGGCCGAGGTCGAAACCCGAACCAGTCGAAGAAACAATTAAGGTCCCCTTAACAGGCAACCCAAATCAAACCATCCGGATAGGAACCAACCTATCAACTTCCTTACGAGAGGACTTAGTCTCCTGTTTACAATGGCATTCTAAAATTTTTGCCTGGAACTCGGAAGACATGCCGGACATAAATCTATCTATTATAGCTCATAGGCTAACAGTTAACGCCAGTTTCAAACCAGTAAGATAGAAGAAGAGAGTATTCGCTATTGAATGCCAACGTGCTATATAGGAAGAAGTTTAAAAGCTATTGGTGGTCGAGTTCATTCGTGAAATCAAATATCCCGAGTGGCTAGCCAACATCATCTTGATAAAAAAGGCCAATGGCAAGTGGAGAATGTGCGTGGATTTTACTGATCTCAACTAAGCGTGTCCGAAAAACTGTTACCCACTTTTTAACATCGACAAACTCGTAAATAATTTCTCGGGACATTAGCTCTTGAGTTTCATGGATGCCTATTTAGGCTACAATCATATTAGAATGGCATCGGAGAATGAAGAGAAGACAAGTTTTATTACTGAATTCGGCACATATTACTACCGAGTCATACCTTTCAGCTTAAAAAACACCGAAGCGACTTTTCAACGATTGGTCAACACGGTCTTCAAGGACCAGTTAGGCAGAAATGTAAAAGCATACGTTGATGACATGTTCATTAAGAGCATCACTGTAGAAACTCATGTTGTCGACCTTGAAGAAAACTTTCAGACATTAGAAAGCTATAATATGCGGTTGAATCCGACGAAGTGCACCTTTGGAATCGCCTCCGAAAAGTTCCTGGATTTCATATTGCCTCCTCAGACACTAAAAGAAGTGTAGCGTCTCACCGGTTGGATAACAGTTCTGAGTTGATTCATGTTGAGGGTTGGTGAGAAGTACATGCCCATGTTTAATGCATTGAAGAGGTCTCAGTAGTTCGAATGGACATCTGAATGTCAGGCAGCCTTTGAACAACTAAAAGAATATCTAATGGAGCCAGCACTGCTTTCACGACCGGTTCCTGGATAAGAGCTTTATTTGTACCTCTTCATCTCTGATTGAGCACTCTGCTCTGTGATGGTAAGGCAGGAGTCCAGTACCCAAAATCCGGTCTACCATATCAGTCGGATATTAAAGGAATCTAAAGTTAACTACCGATCGATTGAGAAGATAGCGTATGCCTTGGTCGTCTCAGCAAGACGTTTTCGACCGTACTTCTAAGCCCATACCATCATGGTACTTACCGACCAACCGCTGAAATAGATCCTCCAAAAAAGAAACACTTTCGGTTGGCTCATCAAATGGAGC
This sequence comes from Dillenia turbinata, assembly GCA_037126225.1. NCBI lineage: Eukaryota > Viridiplantae > Streptophyta > Magnoliopsida > Dilleniales > Dilleniaceae > Dillenia > Dillenia turbinata. The sequence goes on along the minus strand of JBAMMX010000027.1, from coordinate 2,220,248 downwards.
ATAGAATTAGGCGAGTTCGATATCCAATATCGGTCGCGACCAGCGCTAAAGGGCCAAGTATTGGCCGACTTCATCCTTGAATGTACCTTACCGACGACGCTCGAAGACGAGCCTCCTAATAATCAGGAGGAATGGCAAGTTCCGGTGCGGACAATTCACGTCGACGGGTCATCGAACTCCTCAGAAAGCAGTGTCGGGCTCATACTGGTGGGCCCAAATAACTTTAAGGAGGAGTACATCCTCCGGTTCGATTTTCGGGCCACCAACAACCAAGTAGAGTACTAAGTCTTGCTAACAGGCCTTCGGATCGCCATCAACATAAGGGCACGGAACGTCAAAGTATTCATTGACAGGCAGTTGGTCGTCAAACAAATCGAAGGGGTTTACGAAATAAAAAACCTGACCATGGCTAAATATTTGAGTAAGTTGCGCGGGACGATAGAATAATTAGATCCAGCAAATCTCTCGTCAGAGAACGCACGAGCCGACACTCTATCGAAGCTAACCAGTTCTGATTCGGTTGCTTCTGGCCGAATGGTATAGATCGAGAGACTGACGTATCCCAGCATTAATGAGCTCAAAAAGGCTTTCACTATCGATCAGTCTCCCAGTTGGAAAGATCCCATAGAAGAATACCTGAGGCATGATCGGCTGCCAAAGTCACCAATGGAAGCAATGAAACTAAAGCGAAGAGCCGTGTACTACACCATAATCGATGGAATCTTTTACCGGAAGTCATTCACTCATCTATAACTGTGATGCCTAATTCCCGAAAAAGGGGACTATGTCCTCCGAGAACTCCACGATGGAATCTGTGGTAATCATCTAGGTGCTCGAAACCTGGTCTATAAAACTCTTTGCCAGTGGTACTATTGGTCGACCATGAAGGTCGACTCTGACAACTACGTGAAACGATACAACAAGTGTCAACGCTTCTTTTTGGTGCCTCGACTGCCTTCCATCGAGCTCAATCCTATAGCCAGTCCCTAGCCATTCGCTCAATGGGGCATGGACATTTTCAGGCCATTCCCTCCAGTCTCAGGGCAGCGGAAGTTTCTTATAGTGGCTATTGACTATTTCACCAAGTAAGTGGAGGCCGAATCTCTAGCTCAGATCACTACAGCCAAGGTCCGGTCTTTCATATGGACTCATGTCATCACCCAATTCAGCATACTACATATTCTCATCACGGACAATGGAAAGCAGTTTGACAACAAGTGCTTTCGGGAGTTCTGTGAGAAACACAATATCCAGCATCGATTTTCATCGGTCGCTCATCCGCAAACCAACGAGTTAGTTGAGATAACCAGCTGAACGATCCTGTAAGGGTTAAAGACAATGTTGGGCGATGCTAAAGGACGATGGGTTGAAGAACTCTACGATATCCTTTGGTCATATCGTACTACGGCCTGAAAGACAACTGGTGAAACACCATTTAGTCTAATGTACGGAAGTGAAGCGGTTATACCTGTGGAGATAGAAATCCACTCGCTCCGGGTGGCCCAATATAACGCTAGGCAAAACGAGCATGCCCTACGTGAGAGATTACACTTACTCCCAGAGTTACAGGAATCTGCATCGGTGCGAACAGCTGCTTACCAACAGTAGATGACACGGTATCACAGCCGAAGAGTCAAGAATAGAACATTCAAACCTAACGAGTTGGTGCTAAAAAGGGTGGAAGCCACCGGTCAGCCTCAGCTCGGGGGCAAACTCGCTCCTAATTGGGAAGGTTCATATCAAGTACGTTCTGTGGTTCGACCTATCGCCTCAACAATCTAGACGGATCAACCGTGCCTAGGACCTGGAACTCAAAAAACCTACGTATATACCATCAGTAAACTCCACAGCTCCCTGCAGCCAAAAGAATCAGCCCAGTAAGGTCCGAACGATTCTCTCCCTTATTCTCGTCTGACTACTAGACTAGTTTCCTACTGCTCACATAAAGAGGTAGACTTCGATCGAACGTGTTATCAACAAGGGATGGAACTCTTCGAACGAATGGACACGGTCCTCCTATCTAAAGTTTTCTATCGATTGAATATGTCATCAACAAGCAATCGAACTCTCTGAACGGATGAACACGGCACTCCTATCTAAAGTTTCCTATCGATCAAACGTGTTATCAACAAGGGATGAAACTTCCCGAACGGGTGGATACGACCCTCTTATCTAAAGTTTTCTATCAATTGAATGTATCATCAAAAAGGGATGGAACTCCCCAAACGGGTGGACATTCTATTTAAAGTTTCCTATCAATCGAATGTGTCATCAAAAAGGGATTGAACTTCTCGAACGGGTTAACATGACCATCCTATTTAAAGTTTCCTATCGATCGAACGTGTTATCAACAAGGGATAGAACTCCCCGAACAGGTGGACATAACCCTCCTATTTAAAGTTTCTTATCGATCGAACGTGTTATCAAAAAGGGATGGAACTCCATGAATAGGTGGACACAGCCCTCTTATCTGATATTTCCTATCAAACGTTGGACTTAAATCGCCCTAACTCTATTGGGATGAAACTCCCCAAATGGGTAGAGTCTCCCAGTCTTCCCGAACGAAGTTCCTTACTTAAAGTCTAATGGTCCGAATGGCCAGTACTGCCTAGTGTTTCCACACGGAGTCTAAAATTAGAAGCAGATTCACTCTAACGAGAACCGAAGAAATTCATATAATCAAACGAGTAAGAGATATCGAAAAAGAACAAGAGTAGAAGTCAAGTAAATAAAGCATAACTTTTCTTTTACTCTTACACAAGAAATATATCTGGTTACATGAGTGAGTATACAAGTCTCTAAGTCGGACTGATTACACCAAGAGAAGTACATAGCATGGATGCCACTGAATAAAAAAACTACAATCCCTACACCGGAGAGTATAAAAACAATAACTCTTATGTAGTGCTAAGGACAAAAGAGAATACGAGCTCTGGTGTTGCCACTCCTGAACGACCCAAGCCCTGCCTACTAACCAAAGACGGTGTGAGTCGTATCTCCACCGTAATTGGACGATCGAGGAGAACTCGGACAGTTAACCCAAACCGGTACGATACATGTCTCCACCTGTGATGGACGATCTCACCATGCCAATCGACTACCAGTCGACATAATGGGGTCTCATTCCAGTAGTCCCCCTTCTTAATGGAATCTCACTCCAGCAGAAACTACCCAAACTATGAAGTTCTGCATATCGAAATATGTCACAGAACGGCTCTCGGAAAGAGACGACTCTTATTACAAAAGAACTCCCAGAAAGAAAGAAGAGCCTCCATTCTCCATAGGAAGGAACGAGCACCCATCGTTACTATTTATAGCCGCAAGGGAATGGGCCTTCATTAATCCAGAGCAGGTAAAACGAATCAGCGAGATTAGCGCATCATAAATGGAGCAATTGATTCTCTCCAGTTCCCCATAAAGAAGTCATTTTCGATGAGACGCACCTCCCCTCATGAAAAAGTTGAGAAGAAGTCCAGCAGTCCTATGCTTTAGTGACGTATCAGATATGCCTCGTCCAATTCAAATTAATAGCCTTATTGAAGTCATTACTCATGACGCCTTTTCACAAAGAATGTTATGAGTCGGGGGCAAATGATGAAACATCCCCCAATGGGCTGATATTCGAAGAGTCTGGGGCCACTAAACCACAGTTGAGAAACCCCTAAACAACTAAGCCCATGACTTAGCGGTGACTACCCCATCGGGGCGAGCCGATGGAATCATCCTTCGGATAGTCTCAGCTTGGCACTGTCGAATGATTATCCTAAACGAATCGATCTGTTGAAAGATCTTAGTCGCCCCGACCCCCGAATATTATTAAATGAGATTTATCTCCCCTAACGGGCACTTAGCCCCTGGTCTTCCGAACAAACGAACAAACTTTGAAGGGTCCACAATGATTGACAATCGACCAGAAACCGATGATCTAACCGAATCCAAGAATGGATTAGAACGTTCCCATACTATTAGTTTTTTACTTAGAAACGGTTCTCTTGAGATCTTACCGATAAGAAAAGAATCCCATGAATTTCGTAACTTCCCATATAGTAAAAATCATGAATATTTCGGAATACTTAAATTCGAGATCTCCGGAATCTTCCACAAGGAAAGTAGAGTTGTATGCCCCGAAAATACACGACTCCATCAGGTATAAGACATTTTCAGACCTTCTAAGTCAGGTACGCTCTTTTGGCCTTACACACTGGGCATACCGATCACAGGAAATCTCTCACTCTCTAAAACTCTCAGTCTGTTTCATTATATTCGAAAATCGTTCTTTCTGACTTGAGTGTCGGAGTCTCTCCCGTTGGAGCACCTTCCAGTGGTTTTTGCAGGTTTTGCATTCCATCGATGATACTCGACCGAGTCATCAAGGAGTCGAAATCTGTGGAGGCGTAACCCACGTCCAACACGTATTATAGTAATAATTTAAATAAATTTTATCCTACAAAAAAATATTAAACAAAATCCTATAAGAGAGAGATGGAGAAATATAAAATTTGGTATTTGTTGTTATTCGTATAAAATGAGTAAAATAGTAAAAAAAAATCTAAAAATAGATTTCAAATGATTTTATAATTTTTGGATTATCAGTTGAGACTTCATTAACAATGACCTATGTTAGTAAACACCCTTTTTTTTAACTATTAAAAATATCAATAGTCAAAAATATCGTCCAACTCTATCAAATATTTTCTTAGTAACTATGGCATTCTTTTTAAAACAATACTGATTAATAGTTTAAAGTTTCATATATTCACTATATTTAGAATTTGAATTTACTTGCGATAATACTTTATAAATTAAATATCTTACAAAAATTAACTAAAAAGTTTATCCTTAATTTTATTTCACATGCTAAATTGGTCAAATAGCTAGCTACTCAATCAAAATTTGGTCAACCTAATGATAATGATCTAGTATATCAGAGGGAGTTATAGGTCAACCTAATGATTTAGTGTATCATAAGTAGCTATTACTTGATTTTGAGAATACGATTCAATTCTTACGGGTACAATTACTTAATCATCAAATTTAGATAGTTGACTTGATTATGAAATCATTATGTTGTAGCATTTGTAGTCATAGCTTGACTCCTGAGCATCATACTAAGTTTAACCCTAAAACCTATTGTTGATGTTTTGGTCAAGCTGGTGGCTCAGTCTTAAGTCACTACAAAAGATAAGGGTTTAGCGACAGAAATTTTAAAAAAATTTGGTGCTAAAAACTTTTAGAGAGGAATTTTGTGACGGAAAGACGAAAATTTTAGAAAATTAGTCGCTAAAAACTTTTAGCGACGAAAAAAATTCCGTTATTAATAATGCGTCGTAAAAATTTAACAATGGATTTGGAGTTCCGTCGTAAAATTTAGCGACAGATTTGGGTTTCCGTCGCTAAATTAGCGACGAAAATGATTTTCATCGTTAAATTTTGTATTTAATTTTTTTATTTGTAGAATCCGTCCGGCCGCCGCCCACCACTGCTCCGGCCCCTTGCTGCTTGCCCGCCCATATCCACACCCCGCCAGCCCTTGTCCGCCTGCGCATAACCACCTTTTGCTGCTTTATTTATTATTTTTTTTTTACAGAAAATATGCTTTTACCCAGATTCGAATCTGGGTTTAAAGAGTTATCTGAAACGCTCTTAACCACTATGTCACATTAACTTATCTGATATACTTCTTTTTTTTTTTTACTTCTATATTTTTTTTTTAACTCTCACAATTAAAAATATAATTCTCAAATCTAACAAAAATACAAAATACAAAATTATATTTAATAAAAATACAAAATTATATTTAATATAATTACAAAATTATCTTTAAAAAAATCATAAAATTATATTGAAAAAATATAAAATTATATTTAATAAAAATCAGTATCCTAATTTAATAAAAATATAAATTAAAAATATATATTTAATAAAAATATAAAATTATATTTAGCGATGAAAAAAAAAATTCGTGACTAAATTTAGCCACAGATTTAGAATCCGTCACTAATTAGCGACGAATTTTGTTTTCCGTTACTAAATTTAGTAATGAATTTTTTTTCGTCGCTAAATTTAGCGACGGATTTTGTTTTCATTGCTAATTAGTGACGGATTTTATTTTTCGTCACTAATTAGCGACAGATTTTTTTTTCCGTCGCTAAATTTAGCGACGAAATTTTTTTATCGTTAAATTTAATGACGAATTTAGGTTTCCGTCGCTAAATTTCGCATTTAATTTTTTTATTTGTAGAACTCATCGGCCCACCCGCCGACCGCCCACCGTCGCCCATCACCGCCTGGCCCCGCTTGCCGCCCATGCCCACCTTTGTTTGCCCATGCCCACACCTCGTCAGCCTTTGCTCGTCCACGTATGACCACCTTTTGCTGTTTTATTTTTTTTTTTTGTAGAAAATGTACTTTTACCCAGATTCAAATCTGGATTTAAAAAGTTATCTGAAACGCTCTTAACCACAATACTACATTAACTTATATATTTTTTATTTTTATACTTTTTTTCTAACTCTCAACGTTAAAAATATAATTCCCTAATCTAACAAAAATACAAAATATAAAATTATATTTAATAAAATACAAAATTATATTTATTATAATTACAAAATTATCTTTAAAAAAATCAAAAAATTATATTTAAAAAATATAAAATTATATTTAATAAAATCAATACCCTGATTTAATAAAAATATAAATTAAAAATATATATTTAATAAAAACATAAAATTATATTTAATAAAAATATAAAATTATATTTAGCGATGGATAGCTAAATCCATGGCTAAATTAAGCAATGAATTTTTTTTTTATCGCTAAATTTAGCGACGGATTTTGTTTTCGTCGCTAATTAGCAACGGATTTCATTTTCTGTCACTAATTAGCAACGAATTTTTTTCGTCGCTAAATTTAGCGACGGATTATATTTCCATCGCTAATTAGCTTCAATCGCTAAATTTAGCAACGAATTTTTTTTTTGCTAAATTTAGCAACAAAAAAGGAAATCCATCGCTAATTAGCGACGAAAATATGAATCCATCACTAATTTTAGCGATGAAAAATAATCCGTCGCTAATTCGCAACGGATTTTGGTTTTTGTCGCTAAATTCGTTGTTAAATAACGACGAATTTTTTCCGTCACTAAAATCCGTCGCTAAAAACGTATTTTTTTGTAGTGCGTCAACTTAGTATTCGTTTGATAGGACTTATTTTTAGTTTTTCTTCTCCTTGTAAAGAGAAATAAAAATTAAAAGTTTTTAAAATAAAGCTAAAAACTATTTGATAGTTTTATTTTTAAAAATTAACTTATTTCATAACTTTTACATAAAATAAAAAATAAAAAGTAAAAAATAAAAAGTAAAAAATAAAAAATAAAAAAAGAGATAGGATATAAAGGTAAATCAATTTATGACATTGACACATTTGAAATTTCATATCCTTCAAATAGGGATATAAATGGAATAAAAAAGATAAAAGTTGAATTTAAAAAAAAAAAAAGGAAAAGTAAGAGCTGAGTTTTTGCTAAATCTCTATTTCATTAAAAAAACAGTTGTTTTTTTTTTTTAAGTTTATTTAAAATAATGTTTGGTAGAGTTTTTTTTTTAAAAAGAGATGAGAAGTCAAAAAAAAAAAAAAAAAAAAAGGGTATGTCAAATGGACACCTAATACTGTGGTATATTATAGCGGGCTATAGCTTAGGGTAATAATTAACGATAACTAGAATTTTCCTAAGAATTTTGAAGAATGCGTGATGTGAAGTATTGAGTTTGATATTTTTCTAAGAGTGTTAGTGCAATAGTACTCTTGAATTTCATAAGCTTGCAAAGTTTGAAATTTTAATTTACTTAGGGTAGTAATTTATAAGTTAAATATATATATATTTTTTTAAAAAAACGGGATTATACTGGTTTTAACCAGAAAGTTTCAAAGGTTAAATTGATTAGACAGTGTCATTGAATTAAGATTAGATCGAGATAATGATTTGATATATCAAATATAACTATAACTTGATTTGTGGAATACACTGATATCATTAAAAATAATTTATTTTTTTAGATAATAATTTAGAATTTTATATTTTTACTAGACTTTTAATTTGAATTACTTGAGTTATATATTTCACAAAAGACTATTAAATAATTAATGTTTTAATGGAACCATATTACTATTAATTTTTCCTGAAGTTGAAACGATATTATACAAATTCATTACTCATTTTCTCTGTATCATTTTTTTCAACAAGTAAAGAGTGATGGACGTAAACTTTCTTCATTAAGATTTTAAATCTTAAGAGTAGAAGATATCTCTGAAGTGAATTTTATATTAGTCAATTTGAATTAATTGAATAATCAGATTGATAAAATAAAAAAATCTTTCCAAAAAAATAAATTTCCAGAATTGCATCGCGTCGCATGTCTTTGGCGTCTGCACTACATAAAGTGAATAATTAAAAAAAATAATAATCTTCTAAAAGAAAAAAAAAATGCTAATTTATGGTGATGGAAATTTGAGCAGATCGGATGGTGGAGATGGAGAAGCCAAGTGTTGATCATATTAGGTCAGTGTTCTCCTCCTCCCCCTTCCACTCGATGGAATCTTGTATGATGATGGGCGTAGACGGCAAATTTCATTTTACTAACAAGTGCTGTCATCTCAAGCAGTTGAAATTGAACCCCAGTGCCAGTGTTGTTTGTGAATTCAACATTAACAAGCATTTCTCAAGTATCAGACTAAAATGCTTCTGTCCTCCCAGGTTACATCAAGAGCTGCATTTTTTTTTTTTTTTTTTATTTATAATTTTGTTCATGTTCAAATTCATGGTCACTTTTCTTCATCTAACCTGTTTGATGAAATGCCTCACTTACCTGTCTCACTGTATTCTAGGATTTATTCCTTTATTTATTTATTTGTTTTTAATTTTGAGGTTCAAGGTATATTTCCATGAATTCTTGTGTGTCAGATATCCAATTCTAGAACAAAGAACTTGGTGCATTAGGATATTTGTTTTTATTTGGTCATTCCGAAAAATCTTCTTATATTTTCAAATTACCCATTCTGTAGGCACGCATTAAGATCCCATTTAGAGTGGTTAATTATTGTTCGTAAAACCCTCAAGCAACTAATGACATTGACGTAGAAACTTTGGGTTGGGGATGGATGGCGATTGGCTGACATATGCCCCCAAACAAAGAGCTCTTGTCTATCCAAGTGTCCAACATTTTCAACAGCGTCAGTCAAGCACATGACGCATGTATCGACCCTTTTCTAAATTTCTGAGTTGTCGATCAAGAAACAAGATTAAATCTTCTTTCTCTCTCTCTCTTTCTCCCCCCTTCAAACATGGACTGTGTGTAATTGCTTCTATGAAAAGAATCCTGGTCTTTGAGCACGCAGGAGAAAAATAGAAAGGAAAAAAAATCTTAGTCAAAGTCCTGATTCTTTATGGCTCCCTGGATTTTTGTGATTATTCATTGCTTTCAAGGCTCCTTCGTGATATCTGTAGAAGGTTGATTTGCTTGTAGATTGTATATAGCTGAACCACAACCCACATCTTAAAGAACTAGTTAGGGTCAGAATTAACTGATTTAGAATTAATTTGTGAGCTCATAAGCAATGATACTTGAAGTTCCTACTACATTTAGAAGTCTTTCAAATAAGGAGTCGAGATCACTTGCATTTTTTTTTTTTTTTTGTAAGTTTTTGCGAAGTAACAGTTCATTTCATGGTTTATTCGCACTTACATATATCCCTCTTCTGCTATATACATGTTTACATCGTTAGGGTACTTAGGTTGGACGTCCATTTACTGATTTTGAAATTGTTTTACTGGAATAAAGTTTGGTGGCATTAACATAAGACTTCAGCGTTGAGTCTTTATAAGGATATAATTGAAAGGATTTAATATCTTGTAGTTTGTCTATTTTGATAGAATCATATATCAGGAATGCTGCAAACCTGGTAATTTGGATCAAGGAATGCTTCTTTTTCTAAATATTGTGGTAATTTCTTGTACTATCTGGCAATTTGATCAGCGCATTCCACTTACTCTAATAAGATTTAGGTAATCCAACTTGTTAGAGCATATATTGGTTTCTTCATGAATTAAATGACAACCAGGTGCCCATGTCTTTATGATGATGCTTTTTGTGTTCTGCTTTCTTCTTTGCTGGAGATCAAGCTGTTAACTCCTCTGGCTCCTAGGGGAGCTTTACCAAATGAGCGAGCAATATATATATATATATATTTTGTATCTGCCCTATTACACTTTTGTGCAAATTAAAACCTGAGGTTGACCAATAGAAATCATGATATTGAATCCAATAGTGCATATATGTTTTAAGGAAGCTATTTCAGCTGTTACTGAAACATAAATTTGGCTTACAGCCCTTGTGGAGTCGTCCTTCACATGTTGATCATAAGTACTTTACCTTAGACTGAATTAAAGCTAAAAGCATTGGGATGATCATGCCCAAGTTTTTACATTTACTATTAACTGCATGAAAATTTAAATATTGTTACCCTGTCATACCCACCAGAGAAGATTCTGGGAATATAAAGTAAATAAAGAAAGCTGGATGGAAATCTAAAAGCATTGGGATGATCATGCCCAAGTTTTTATCAAAGAAAATCTTGGTAGTACCTTCAAAGTCTTCTCTGACAACATATAAGTGTGTCTATTTAAGTTTGTTCTGCTCCTCTCAGATGTGCATTGCTTCTGTTTTTGTCTTCCGATCACCAACAATGGTTTTTGACACCATGCCTATAGATCCTTCCTTTAGCTTACTAGTTCATTTTGTCATACCAAGTTTGTTTTCCTGATCTAATGTTCAGGAATGTAGAAGTTTCTAGGCAGTACTTACATAAATTAAGATAATTGAATTCCAAGTTCCTTATCAGGGGCATATGGAATTGCACATGGCTAAGATGCTCTCAATTCTCCTGGAAATGTGCTTCTCAGATTGTCTCAGCTTATATTCTCTGCCTCAATCTTTTAGCGGTGGCCCACAGTCCAGTGTCATCTTCTCCTTCATATGCTTGTGAAAATGATGAAAAATATTACTCGAGTGTGGAGCATTTGAAAGGTGAAGAGCTGAAGAAAGGATTAAATTCCATTATTGCTACACATCGAAGTTTATCCTACAAGGAGGTAGTTACATGGATGCTATCCTTTATGTTTCTGTCGCTACTGGTTGTGCTTTTCTTATCAGTATCTAAATGGCCATATAGTTTGTATTTTTTGGTTTGGTAAAACAGGTGTGGAATGCACTGAAAATTCTTGATGCTGCTAATGTAGATATGCCAGAAACGTCAACAGGGATGTATGTGCTCAACACTAATTTAGACTTCCACTATTTCCGTTTGTGATTAATAAATTTACAACTGAGGTTCACATATCAAAAAATTAAAAGGAAAGATGTTTGTGGACTCTGCACTTCACCTAGTTTATCATCTACAGAGTTGAGATCTACTCATTGATAGTTGTGCCCAAGCTCTTAGCAGGGAAACCAGAAGGATGGAATAGTGAGTTACTTTCCTATTTCTGTTCAGGTTCCTCCGTATATAAATTTCTGTCATTTTTTAATTTTCTAGATGAGATTTTAAAGTCTGACAGTAGTTAGCAATTAATCATATAGTGTTTGTAAAATATGGCACATTTTAATTTAGTTTAGTTTGTATCATGCATCCCTGTATCCTACATAGTTGAGTTAGTTACATGAAATCAAAGATGTATTTTACAAGAGATGCATATTAGAAACTACAATGTTGTTGGATCTTGTAATAACAATTGTGTTAGCCATAAGGGTCTTTTTGTCTTTTAGTATTTATTGTAGAATACTAGTCCATAAGTAGAGAAATATATGCCTAACCAAGAGCCAGTTTACAGCTTTAGTGAAACTTACCTCTTTTCTTACTTTCTCATTCTTTCATCTCGACATGGTATTAGTCATGGTAATTGAATTGAGATTCGAATAGTGAATTGAAAAGCTCATTTCCTGAATCATGACTTGCAAGATTCAGTATTTTGTATATAGGTACCTTTTAAAACATGTCTACATAATATATAATTATCATAAAATGAAATAATCAGCATTATGTTTTAAGATGTTTGCTGATGATGTGAGAAGTTTTTGTAATTTTAAAGGTTTTATATATTAAAAAGTAGCAAGCATCCGTTTTTTTTTTTTAATAAGTAAAAGAAGCACCGCTGTCCATTGCATCCCATCAGATGATTTTTTTGTTAATATAATAGCAATAATAATAATAATATAAACTACAAATAAAAAAAAAAAATTAGAAGGAAAATGAGGCTGAGATTTGAAATAATAAAACCAATATTTTATTTTATTTTTTTAGCGGTGAGAAGAAGAGAAGCATCTGGAGTTTCGATTGCATCTTTTCTTCTCATTGCGTCTATTGTTCTTCTCTGTCAATGACATCAACAATGTCACCAGACTCCATCTTGATTTCCTTATTCAATGACTTCAGTGCCGCAATGGTTCTTCAGCACCATGATTGCTTTGGATACGGCAACGTCCATGATCTCTGTCTTCTTCAATTGCGACGACGCCCTTGATATCCTTCTTCTTCGACCATGACTTCAATTGAATCATGCCATTCAGTAAAATTTGATTCAAATCATGCGATTCGGCAACAATTCATTGCCACAAGCGATTCGGGCAGTCAATTTCAATCAACTAAGTGTCGAGTTGTATCGAATGATTTGAATCATGTGATTCTGATTGCCTATTAATTACTAATCGCAACAAACAGTAATTTCCTTTCTTTCTCATGTTCAATCTCCTTTCTTGTGATTGATGAACTTGATATGTGACCAGGGTCACATGTGACAAAGAAGCATTGAGACCAGGAGTCTCATGAGGTTGGAGGTGCACAACCTGAAAGAGCAATGTAGTGGTGATTGTTGTCAGTAGTGGAGTTTGACTCAGGGAGCATCATAAGGATTTGAGGGCTCCTTGCTAACCAGGGTTCTCTTTATCTCGCTTAGAATTTGAGGAGTCTTTGAGGCTAATTGTGTGGTTTCAGATCTAATTCATTTAGTAACATATGGTTTCTTTCTTCCATCCAAATCACTCATAGAAAACTAAATGGTAAGAACCATACTCAATCCAAGAAGACTGCAGAGAAGTCTGTGATGAGTAATTAAGGTACAGATCCACTTAGCTGACGACCCTCAGTGGTGGGTTGATCAGAAGTGTGCCTGATTTGTTTTTGACAAAGTTAAAAGGTTTGAGAGGGAGGAAGGAGGCGACTCTCTCATGGAAGAGTGCTCTAGTGACTCTTCTTTGGTTTACTTGGAAGGAAGGGAATGCTAAGATTTCGTAAATCAAATTATCTCTCTCTCTCTCTCTCCCCCCTCCCTCTCTCTCCCTCTCCCTCTCTTCCTCCCCAGAATATGATTTTTTTTATGCTTCCATATGGGATCATGGGACATGGATATTCTATGCTTCCTAAATCAAATTTTTTATTGTACTTATTTTCCTCATGGGATTTGATCATTTGCTGTGTCTGAGCTTGACACTCAATCTTTTGATTGTCTCATTTGGATATTCTTCTCTAATGCCACTTAGATTGTGGTTCATTGTGGTACCACATGGGTTTGGAAATGCTATACAATACTGTCCGTCCCAGCACGTGGTATCTAAGGTAGGCTTAGTTAGATACTTGGGCTACTGTTTCAAGTCACAATTTGCATTTATTTGGGTTCTTAACTTGATTTTGTGGTAGGGACTATTCAGAGTTATACTTTGAATTTTGACCTGTATTAAAACAAATGAATAAAAGAATAAACAAGCATTGTATGTCATAATTGCTCTTTCATATAGAATATTTCCATTTATTTTTGGGGTCTGCATATTGCCAATTTCTTCAAACTGATTCTAAATTGAATTGCCCTTTTAAGTGATCTGGATTGCCACAGAACAATGTTGCAGATCTCACAATCTGGATCACGGAGCATGAAAGGGTACAGTGATCCCAGTAACTATGTTCACCAAAAAGGGATCCATTGTCTTTCTCCGAATATTGGTTGACATTTGGTTTCAGCTAATGCTACATTCTTTGAGTTGTTCTATTCTAGTTTATCTTCTTTACTTTATGATTTCTTGCTTAGACTTTATATGGGACTGTTACTCTAGATTATTCTATTGTGGCACCCACTGAAGAGTGAGAAACCGTCTCCATCAGCTTGTTTATCTCTAGGGCCTGGCCCTTGTGATCCAAATCCCATTCCCACTTATTTGATGGAGTGTGCTGGTAGGAAAACTTTTAATTGAATGGACCGTCCAAAGAGACTCTGTCAAACGAGGATAATTGGTAAGAAAAGGAAGGCTAAAACCTGAAATCCACATTTTTGGCTTTTGAGTAGGGATACTTTTGCAATGCAAAATGAAGACACGATATAATTACCATAGATGTACAATGAAAAACTTTAGTGCTTCACATTGTGTGCTCTCACTTTATTTGTTGGATACTGTCATCGCCCACTTTTGACTACCATGGAAGATAATGAATCAATATTTTGTTGATATGCATACACTGTGCTTTTAATAGGTCTGATGTTTTGACGGTTGTGTGAGTCCAATCAACCTTGGATGCTGATTTGGTCCTTGCTATTTTTGATATGTTAAAGGGGTGTTGCATAGTCTTCACATTACTTGTATGGGGCGTTAATGTAATTTGCTAAAGTTCTTTTTGTAGACTATGTAATATATATTGAGATTCCTACAAAGTGATTCACTTGTGAGACAATTTGTGAGCTTAAAATGTGAATTGACACACATTCTCTGCCTGTTCTGTTCAGGGGAGCATTTATGGCCCCGTTCATATGGGCTAACAAGTGGTCCAATGTTGTCCGACTTGCACAATATTCGCCCAGCAGACATCAATGGTATGTTTGGATTTTGTTCTAGCCAAGTGAGAAGGCATTCTTCCAAATTTCTTGTTGATGTACTCTGGGATGAAACATTTTTCCAGTAAATTCTTCACGGGGAAACAAGTACTATGGAGAATGCAACAAGTCCTCTGGTGGCTGTATAAGGCCAGCAAATAGGGAGGCAGCTATTGACACAGAAACGGACAATGAGAGATGGGCACCACCTGTGCAGGTTTATTCTCTTATTTATTATATTGATCCTTTATGATACTTCCAGTCATTTTGCTAGCCTATATTAAATGCTACATTCATTGGTGCATTTTGACATTTAAGAGGCTTGTAACGTTGATGAGGCTTTAACATTAACCAAGGAAACAGAGAAATAGAAAAAACAATTCCACAAAGTGATTAAGTCAAAGAATGCTACCTTTAATAGTTTTGATGCTTTGATCAGAAATGAAACTCTTAAGAACCTTTAATATACGTGTCGAGTCCTGCCATAGGATAATATTGTCGGCTGATGGAGGCTGACTGGCCATCATTTACATAAAATTTCAGAAGTGAATTTTTTCCCTGTATTATTGCCCTAACTTCTTTCTGTTCAGTTGGAGTTAAATTTCTTGCATCCATTGATATTTCTGCATTGGCTACGTGTCCCACTGCTTGTTGCTTTATTGGGTGACCTTAGGTGAGAGGGGATATAGCAAGGGCTTTGATGTACATGGCAGTGTGTTATGGGTATCACGGACCAAATGGATCTGGTGGTCTTCACTTATCTGATTCCCCAAGCATTGGTAAGTAGAAAACAGAGACTTTCCTTAAGTTTTCTCTGGTTTGGCAGGGGATTAGCATGATCATGTCTACTGATATTGATAATCCTCATTTATACTTTAGAATGCATGAGGAATGTGCACTATGCCTATTATGGATGCATCGGGCGTCTTAGAGGTAGAAGGTAGATTAAGACATGGATGAATAATGTGATGTGGGCCCTTATATAACATTTAGTCAATGGATACTCTGCAAGGAATTCCTCTCTTCCTTTGTTAGAGTTTTCCCTCTCTCAGACCCTAGGTTTGATGGTTGGGAACTTGTTCAATAACAAGTTTCCTACCACCATTTTTTATGATAATTAGATTTAATTCTTTATTAATCATACTTCCTTTAAATAAATAAGGAAAAATAGAGTTTATAATAGAAAAGGTGTAAAACTCCTAAAAAGAATAGGTTTCCTACTAAAACACAAACTCCTAAAATTAAGAATTCTAAAAATAAGAAAACTACTATTTTAAAGTGATAACTATCATCTCCTAAATATTTTTTTAAAAGATAACTATTATCTCCTAAATATTTTTCTAGAATATTTTTTTTCCTATGAATGCATTGTATATATCATTGCTTCACTCTTGGACAAAGAGCTTGTGCTCACGCTCGAATTCAGGATAGGTCTTCTCAAAGTTGTGAAGAAACTCCCAAGAATCCTCCTCCCTCATCCTCTTCTAACACAACTTGGTTGATCCTCTGTTTCCTTTTATGGCAGCCCCTCCATGAGTCCGGCAGTGAATAGGCTGACTTGCTGTTTTGTGGTGAGTTCAAAAGTGCAAGCCAGCAAAGATTGAAACTCCCTTTGATACTCCTCCATCATCTTTGCCTGCTTTAAATTGGCCAACTCGCCATGGGAGTTGAGGCTCAAGGAGGGCCGAATCTCAAGTGGGCCAAATCTCAAGTGGCACTGCTCAGTAAATGTCTCCCAGTCGATGCCTCCTCCTTGCTTAACCTTGAAAAACCATAGTCGCGCTTCCCCTTTAAGGTGGAATGCTACTACCCCACCTTTTCCCCTGCAAGTATTCCTTGATTTTCAAAGAACCGCTCACATCGATGGCTTCAAATTAGGGGATCCTCAGTCCCATCATATGATGGGAATTCTTGGCAATCCTTCCTTCCTGCTGGATGCTTTGCTCCTCTCTGTGGTCTGTAAGGGTGCGGCTGCTACTCCCCACCTCCTGGACCTTGCTTAACCCCTGTAGTTCTCACAAAAGTCCTTCCATCTACGAGCTCAGTGCTGTCTACTGTTGCAATAGTACATCTTGTGGGATTGTAGAGTTCCTCCACCCTAGTGACTCATTGCTCCATTCACTGCTTGAATTCCCTTATGAATCTCTCTATCTGCAGAGCTTTCCATGATGGCACCTCTGATCAGTAGCTCTGACACCAAGTTGATATGACTTTAGCACAGAGTGTCAATGGATACTCTGCAAGAAATTCATCTCTTCCCTTGTTATAGTTTTTCCTCTTTTAGACCCACAGCTGGGAACTTGTTCTCTAATACGTGTCCTACCACATTTCTTTTATGAGAATTAGATTTACTTCTTTATTGGTCATACTCTATTTAAATAAGGGAAAATAGAGTTTACAATGGAATAAGTGTTCTACTAAAACAAACTCATTAAAGGGATAGGTTTCCTACTAAAACACAAACTCCTAAAATTAAGAATTTCAAATATAAGAAAACTACTATTCTAAAGTGATAACTATCATCTCTTTCCAAATATTCTTTTAAGAGATAACTATTATCTCCTAAATACTCTTTTTAAAGATAACTATTATCTTATAAATATTCTCCTTAAATATTTCTTTCCTATGAATGCATCATGCATATCATAATGGTGTGATTTGGGAACAGAGCTAAGGCACCTTAAATTCATGATGGTGTTGAAATATTTTCACCAGGAAGCAATGTATGGATTACAGAGCTTTGAGGGTGTTTAGAGAATGTTAACTTTTGATGTTTGAATTGGACAAGTGGCAAATCTTGATAGAATGCTCTTAAATGATATCCACCATTTATTGGCAAATTAGAGTGTCACATGATCGGGGTTCATGTCCTCGTTCGTGGCTTTGTGTTACTCTTAATTAAATATAGCCTGTGTTACACAAAATCAAGTGTGGGTATTGAACACAGTGTATAAGGAGAGATTAAATTTTTGGACACGTGGACTAGGCTGAAGATATCCAAAATTAGGATATGGATATAAATCTGATGTTATGAAATATTGGTACTTTGTTGATATATCAAATATATGCTATATGTTATATAGCATAATAATGTAAATAGACATTTGTTGTCAAATTTTTATGCTTAATATCTAAATGATATACTAGTTTCATTATCATCGTTATCACTACAATTTTATCATGACAATTGCTAGTGCTCAGACTAGTTTGTCAGTGCAGTTTACCTTCTAAGATTTTGTATTGCTCTTTGAGTATTGTTGTTATCATTATCATCAATTTTGGTTGTAGCATATAATGCCCCTTCCTCTCCTTTATCCCCAACTCAACTTTGGGATCTAGATCTATCCACCTAGAGTTGTCTTCAAAGCTTTGTACGGAATTTTTTATTTTTTATTTTTTTAATTCTTAAAACAACAGAGTTGGGGAGATAATTCCAAAACTAACACATATATATCGAATTTTGAAAACTCGACAAGATATGTCGAGTCTTGAAGAGTGAACATATTTTAAAAAACGGGTGCACAGTACATGTCTAGTTTTCAAGACTCGACATGTTCTTTGCCCCCCAACACTTATACATTTCCAATTTCCATATCCATTCTCCAAACTATATCAATTCTCGAACCCAAATTTCTCGACAACACATAATATCCAATTTTTTACCAACACAACAAATCCAACAAATAAACTGATATGCATGATGCATTTATTGGAAACAAGTACTCTAGAAAAATATTTAGAAATTAAGAAGAAGGAAAGATTTTAGAAAAAAAATAGTAATTTTCTTATTTTAACTTATAACAATCTTTTTAGTAGTTATTTTATTCTTAGAAGATATTTTAAAATAGTAGTTTTCATTGGGATTTATTTTTAGTAATACTTATATTTGTAATCTCTAGTTTTTCCTATTTAAAGGGGGTATCATTAATAAAGAGGTAAGCATAATTTCTCATAAAAGAAGTGTAGTGAGAAGGTTGTTAGGAAACAAGTTTCTAGCCATTAAAAATAGGTTCTACGAGTGGGAAAACTCTAGCAAGGAAGAGAGGAATTCCTGCAGAGTATCCATTGACTAGATCCTGTATTAGGGTTCATATCAATTTGGTATCAGAGCTAACCGTCATGGAAAACTCTGCAGAATGGTTTAACCGGATGGAGAGATTCATGAGGGATTTCAAGCAACAAAGGGAGCAGCGAATGCAGCAACTAATGGAGCAGACACTAGCTAGGATGGAAGAACTCTGGCAGTCCAACAAGAAGTTGTTGCAACAACAGCAGGCAACATTGATCTTGCTGATAGAAAGGTTTCAGCCAGGGCACAACAAGGTCGAAGAGGTTAGGAACAGCAGCCACACCCTTGGTCCCTTGCAAAACCAAGGGGAGGAAAGGATTAGTTTGCTCGAAGGAAGGACTGCCATCCCTAGAAAGTGCCTTGACTTTAATAGCTATGAATATAATAAGTTTGGGCAGGATCTTCAGCTTTCCATTCATGACAGCAAGGCAGCCGTTGAAGGAAACATTGGTTTATACATTCATGACAGCAAAATTGGTATCTTAATAGAGGTAAACTATGAGACAGACTTTGTTGCTTGTGGAGATATCTTCAAGGAACTAGTTGATGATCTAGCCGTGAAAGTGACTATCTGTCTACAAGTGCTGTATCTTGTTATGGAAGCATGTCCTAATGATGCTAAATTCATAGGAGAGTGAAATTCTTGGAAGTCCAAAGAAGAGGATAAGGGAGGAGGCTTATTGGGAGTTCTTAAAGTCTTTGAGAGGAACTACCGTGAGATTAATCTTGAGGACAATCTTTTTGTCCAGGAGGGCAATAATGATATGCATGATGTATTTATTAGAAATAAGTACTCTAGAAAAATATTTAGAAATTAAGAAGAATGAAAGATTCTAGGAAAAAATAATAACTTTCTTATTTTAACTTATAACAATCTTTTTAGTAGTTATTTTATTCTTGAAAGATCTTTTAAAATAGTAGTTTTTATTGGGATTTATTTTTAGTAACACTTCTATTTGTAACCTCTAGTTTTCCCTATTTAAAGGGGTATCATTAATAAAGAGGTAAGCCTAATTTCTCATAAAAGAAGTGTAATGAGAAGTTTGTCGGGGAACAAGTTTCCCGCCATTAAAAATAGGTTCTACGAGAGAAAACTCTAGCAAGGAAGAGAGGAATTCCTGCAGAGTATCCATTGACTAGATCCTGTACTATGGTTCATATCATAAACCAAATCAAGTGTAACAAAATTATATAGCAAAATCAATACATAATAGAATATAAATTTCGTTAATATAACAAAATGTACAAAATACACAATACATAATTTTAATGTCTTCTTCTCCCAGTGTACTGTCTAACACTTAAATTAGTTCTAGTAATTGTACTATCATCACGAGACACTAAACTCAAATTATCTATCTGTATAATCTGAGAGGGTTCTACATCATCGTGGTGGGATTCAGAAAAACCTGAAGGGGATACGTGATACACGAGTGGTGTATCATATTTCTCAACCTGTGTTAATCCTTCACCCGTATAGATATCGAGACAAACTCCTCTCTGTGGAGCCTCCGGAGTGAAAATCTGAGGGAAATCATCAAACACAGTTGTGTAGAAAGACAAAGACTCAACGTATCCACTCGAAAGTTCTGCGACGTTAGGTGGATGCTGAGATGGTGGCGGTGATACATGATGTGACGACGGTGGTGATCTCCTGGGATGTGCTCTCCTTCATCGTCGTCCACATGCTCGGTCCTCATCACTTCTCTCGTCACCACCTCTAGCCAGTTTAGTTCTCAAGAGACATGTCATGTCATCTGCCAAGACCGAAATGGCTGAATCCGTTAGTCCATGAACGTCAATACCCTCAGTGTCTCGAATCTGATATAAGGTATCCTACAACAAGAAAGTATATATATGGTAGTTAAACTAATAAATCAAAATCATTGATATAAATAAAAAATAAGAAGTTGTACATTTATCACATAATTCAAACAAATTCCTTGACAACCAATGAATCAGCAGGAGATGGCATGGTACCAGGCGCTGTAGGCAGGATCAACGACAGGTTCATATGACATGTCAAGTGAAGTTAGATGGTCGTGTTACTGAGTCCAAATATCTATATACCGTGTATGCTCCACTGATCAATCAGTCTCCTATAGGCCTCTCATACTAGTATCGTGGAGTCGATTCTTAGTATCACAATAAATCAGAATATACTGAAATCCTTTATATTGACGGATCACTCAATCAAGAAAGTGCCACTCCACTATACTAAAATAGACAAGTGGTAGACGCGCGTGCCAAATATCCCTCCCCTTGTGATAGTAGTCGGGGAGGGAAGACAATATGTCCTTGGTGTACGGCACCCACACGACCTGATTCATCCTTTGCCTATCAAGTGCCTCCCTATACACTGATACGTGTGTAGGGAGGGTAGTGACATCAAACTCCACCTTCCACTGTAAAACCAGTGAACCATCCTCCTTTATGTGCAATGATCACCTAATGAGAGCTTTGTAAGGGAAGCTCTCCAATGCTCAAATCTGTAAAAGAACAAGTGTCCTACTTATCTCATGTGAATTTACGTGCGTGGTTATATAAAACTGTCTGTATAAGTATATTAAGCACGCAGAACCCCAATTACGACTACCGGAAGAGCCTAAATCCTCTAACAGCAACAAATATGCGACTGTGTCCACCATATAATATATACATCATTTACACCATCAGGCAACTCAGCAAAAAAACTTAGATAACCACGGCATGCTCGAAGTGTAACCCCTAAACACAGAACGTGGAGGCCTAGTACTTAATAATCTCTCACACACATCACTCCATGGGACATCTGTCATTTTGCCTACTGTGGGAATCCCATCTACAGGTAAACCTAAAAATATCTCTACATCTTGTAGTGTGATAGTAAGCTCACTGTGGGGCATATGAAATATATGTGTCTCTTGACTCCATTTGTCTACTAGGGATGTGATCAGATGCTAATCCAACTGAATAAATCGCAGTCGAACTACACCCAAAAACCTCGATTGCTCTAGCAGAGGAAGAATTCACTCGTCGATATGATCGTGCTCCCAATGCTGTAGAACTGCCTCACGTCAACGGTAAATAAGCTAGGTTGTGTCCTCTCTATCCCAAGCTTTGGACGAATGGTGATCTCGTTGTAAAGTAGAACGGTTTGATCAGTAGGTCCAAGATCAATTTGAGACAAAAGGAATGAAAAAACATTAATACAACAGTATAATAACACTTAAAAAATGACAAACTGATATATGCAAAGAATATTAAGAAATAACAGTTTATGTGCATCATTAAAATATGATAACATTTAATATGTATTAAGAAATACACAAACATTTAGTAAATTGAATGTATGCTAAGTATATTAAGAAATAACAGTTTATGTGCATTAAGAAATATATTAACACTTAGTAGATTGAATGTATGCCAAGTATATTAAATGTTTCACAAATACACGAAGTCTCATACACTAAGAAATACAAGAATTGCACTTAAAATATAATACAATCAATCATCATTCGTTTGGATCAGACAATGTCTTCGATTGTCCCTGTCTGCCACAAAGTCCACACCTCATTTACCTCGTGCATCTCTTCCTATTGTGACCCTCAGCAGTACAATTTTCACATAATGTCTGCGAGGATAATTCTCGAAGATCCATTTCGTTGTGATATCGAGATGATCTAGGTATTCCTTTCTCACATCTAAGTGATACATTGGAAATGATAGTTGGATACGAACCTACGGGCCATCCCGAATGATCTTCCATCGGTAAGAAATGATGCTCAAATACTCTAAGTTGGTGTTCCCATGTATACCATTTCCTGACGATCATATGCATATCAATCATCATCTGTGTTAGTGCAGCAATTGCATGTTTATATATTTGTCATTTCCCGCATGTGTAATGTTCATTTTTTACATCCACAATTTGTTTATTACCTTCATTGTGATCATACCATGTTTGTTTATACACTATTTCTACTTCAAAGATTCCATGCTCCTTACTAAAAGAGACAACCGTATGGAGCTACTTCTATATGTAATTATATATCTCTCTTTTCTTGAAGAAAGTGTTTACGAGTACTAAATCGAATGCTTTACCAAATTCTAAAATGATCTCCTACTTCATTCGTACTACCAAAACCAAAGTTTCCATATACGACTTCAAAACCCTCGTTTGTCTCTTTTACATGTCCATTTAGATTTACTCCAGTAAATAACTTTTTTCCATTAGGTATGAATTGTATAAATTCATCTAAATCTTTTTAAAATTATTTTTTACTAATTGTATCTATATCTATTTGAAGCGCATAAACACTGACTATATTAATTACGTCTTTTTCAATAACTAACTTAACAAACAAAATTCTATCTCTATTCTTTCTTATCTCCACTATATTTTCTTTTAAGTCTTTATGGACCATTATTCTTACTCCATTTCTAGTTTTATCCCTATTTGTATACCAAAGTTTATAACTATAAGACTCTACTATTCTAGCGTTTTCCCCACCCACTTAGTTTCTTGGAAACATATAATATTGATCTTCCTTTTAATTATTATTTCTCATATCTTTTCTAACTTATTGGTTAAAGATCTTATATTTCAAGTGACTAGACGAATTCTATCATCATGGACTAACCTTTTTATCCACACTCATCCACATAAATATGAGAATTCTTGTGTATTTGACACCACATCCAGGCAGCGATGTGGCGCGTTGCTGCTGGACAATGCCCTAGAGGCCCTTACTAATTTGTCACTGCACCCTTACTAATTTGTCACTGCACTCGAGATTTGATGCAGCGCGTCGCTGAGAAGGGAATGCCCCATAAATTTTTCATATGTCTCTCATTTTTTGTTTTGATAAGAGGTTTTATACTGCCTGTCAATCTATTGCAACCCTACTCCTTTACGCGGATTTGGGACCGACCAAGGCGGAATTCTTCAAATAATAAAAAATTCAATATCAAATATATCAAATATGCAAACTTCCAAAAACTTCAAGAAAATTAAGAAATAGATAAGACTCGTAAGAAATTCATTATTAAATAATACCCATATAAGCGATATTTAAAAAAAAATTAATAAAATCCACAATATGAATAAGATGTAGATGAAAAATGCAATGTGTTTAGTTTTCAAAAACTTCAAGAAAATCAAGAAATAGACAATACCCAAACAAGAATTTGACTTCATAACCTCTTGAAAAAGTTCCAATTAATAAATTGATCAAAGTACCATAAATTCTAAATTTATACTAAACATTCAACAAACCCTAAATTCTAAATTAATACTAAATTCTCAACAAACCATAAACCTTAAATTTCATAATTAAATCTCTCAACAAATCTATTTCAATGAACATAACATACATCACCCAACAAACATCATTCACCATCAAATTAAGCATTTCAATTTCGAAAGACCAAAGAGCACCAAGGAGAACAAAATACTTTCGGAACTTTCTTGATGTTGCAAGTTGCACAATTAAGCTATCTATACGTTTGCCAACAAGAATTGGGGAATGATAGTTCATCTCTCCCAACAAACCTACTTCAAATTAAGATGTGCTCTTCCTGTTCTAATTATTGTATCTCCCCCCTCCTCTCTGTCTTCCCCTAAAATAATTAAGAAAGCCAACAAGAATTGGGGAATGATAGTTCATCTCTCCTCTCCACTCAAGCTTCATCATGCAAGCAACAATTGATTTGATCTCAAATTCAATTGTTGAAGAAAATTTTGCAAGCGAGACCAGCACTCCGAGGTCTGATGGTTCTTGAAGTTTGTGCCTAGAAATTTTTTTCTTAACACAAGTGGAAAGAAACCAGAGTGATGGCTTTTCGACATAATTTTATTTTATTTTATTTTTCAACCAATGACACTCAGCAAAATAATTGACATAGCACCACTAGTTTTTAAAACCTGGTAAATTTTTCCAGGTTTGTTTGAAAACTGCTGGATTTGACCAGATTTGATCATGCCAAATATATATCCAGTTTTTTGACAAACCTGAACCGGTTTTGTGGCAACTTACTGGTTTTTCATTCTGATTGGGGTGTTTGGTGCGGGTAAATATGATGTTTAGTCTTTTGGGGTATTTTTGAATATTTGTATTATTATCTCAAGATTTTTAGTGTTTTGGGTTATCATGCAGAATTCTAGTTTGACTATATTTCCTTTGGTATTCAGGGTTTTGCTTATATTATTCAGGCATTAGGGTTTCTGTAGGACAATGTTATGATTCTGAGTTGAATCAAACCTATTTGTTCTGTATCCTAGTTTGTTCTCTCTTCTCCCTTTTTCTGGATTCCCTTCTGGTTTGTAGTTTTTCTCTTTCAACTATGGAATCTCTCTTCCCCTCCATGTATTTCTGCCTCAGCTTCTCCTCTGTTGCTGCACTAAAGCGCTTTTCTCCTTTTGTCATTTCTTAATGAACACCCCATTCGTCGCACTCATTCATCGTGTAGAGTTTAGTTACTTTGATGTTAGAAGTGGGCCATTCAAAGTTAGGACTTTTAATCATTACACCAGTATAACTTGGAATTTTCTTTCTTTTTCTTAATTTCTTTTATTAAGATGCTTTCACGTTTATTGCTTGAATTTGTAGCAAAGAAAGAGATGGGACTGCTTTCTACATTGCTAAATTGGAATGAGGTTGATCCACCCTCAAGAGAGGAGAGATTAAGAAATGAAAGAATATGCAAGCTTTATCAGCACAACAGAAATCCTTTTGTTGACCATCCAGAGTATGCGAATCTCATATGGACATCAGCTATAGGAAGTACGAAATGTCTTCCCATTGGTATCTCAAAGGCATGGATAAACGAAGTTCACTACAACAACAAAGGCAGAGATCGCAATGAGGTACAATTCTGAAGCTTTGATACCTGTGAATCTTATCTTTGCTATCAATTTGTGGTAATGTTGAATTTCATGTCATGGGCCTTTATTCTTTTACATTTTTTTTTCTCAATCATGAACCCTTAGGCATTGGAATCTTGAAATTGATCCTTATGACAGATAATTGTTGATAAAGAAAAACAGTTAGTTGTACCATGTAGAAAATTAAGTTTGGCAAACTGTATAGCATTTATTGGTTTCTTAGAATGTTCAAGGTACTTTTCTGAGTTCTTTATCACAATTGGTTTACCTTCCTTCTGGTGTTCTTTGACAACTGTTATCTGTTTAACCCCTCACCTAAAATGTTTCAGTTACCTTCTTTCAACAATTTTTTTTTGTTATTAGGTCTATGATTTATCTTGTTTGTCCAACATCAAGTCACCATTTTTTTGAGATTTGAAAGGTAAAAGAGAATGACCTTATTCTTCCTAAAACATTTAAGATTACATGCCATACATGAGTATGTCTACCTAGAGCATTGATCAAAGCCATCTAAAGGAGATGAGTAGTCAAAGGCATTTCTTATTACTGTTATTGTTTGATCAATATGACATTATTGTAACAAAATTTATTTTTTTGGGGGGGGGAGAGAGAGAGAGAGAGAGAGAGAGGGAGGGAGGGAGGGAGGGAGAGAGAGAGAGAGAGAGAAACAGAGAAGCCTAAGCACCCTCCCACAATGGACAACATGAAATTAAGTTCTCTTAGTTGTTAGATGATAAATTTATTCTTGATTCCATTCTTTTTATATGAACTCTTACTCTCTTGTTATTCAAAATCCATTAGATGGTCACCTATGAAGCACGAGATCGATATAATTATGTAAATATGAAACTCATAATTTTGACTCTATGCATTGAGAAATTAACAAATAAGCAATTAGTATGGTTCAGATATGGCGAGTCTTGAATTTTTTCCTGAACGAGAGACTCATAGTTATCAAAAATACTACCAGCCTCCTAATTGTTTTAGTAATGTTTGTATAAAGTATCCTATGAGTTTTTTGATAAGAGTCATAAAAATACCCAAGAAATGTTCAGTAAAAGAGTAATAAAAAAATTAGAAAGCTTTCATGGTGTATGCTACATATGCCCAGAAAGTGTCTAATGTGTGGCAAGTCTGACATGGATGCAAGTTCCGTGTTAAAATGTTCGTGTTGAATTTTAGCCTGGACTGTCTGAGGGGTTTCAGGTTCTTGATGTGTTGCCATAACAAGGTGAATGTGTGGGACCAAAGCTTCATAAGGTTATATGGCACTTATGCATCCCACTAAGCATGTGAGGTCCTGAATGGGCAATGCTTCAATCTCCTATTAAGAAGAGGTTGCTTCCAACAAATGGACATTATGATCTCATGTAAATATGCAAATAACTTCATCTGTGTTGATGTAAATGAGTTAGTCATGTGCAGTTGGGTAACAACTCCTTTTGAGTGGGTCAATATTTGTTTGAAATTTGAGACCATGCAAAGGTTGATGCATCTGGTAGTATTTGCAGTAATATACTAATGGATGCTTATGAAATAAATTTTCACGATGTATGTTATTTGTTTAAAAATCAGTAGCCAGATAACCATATAATCCTTTTAAGATTTGTAATCAGTCCTTTTTTGGGGGGATTCCTGTGAGTAGCATTGCCGCTGGTAGTAATATAGATGCTGATACTATAATTTGGGTTTCATTGTGTGCAGTTTGTTGAAGTAATGCTGGGAGCATCAACAAATTTAACTGAACTCGAACTCATACTGTACAATGGCTCGAATGGAAAGATGTACTCCTCTTTACCTTTAACTGACAATGCAACTTTCCGAGTAACTAATGATGGTTCTAGTTTTGTCATCTACACGGCTTTTCTCCCAATTCAAAATGGACCAGCTGATGGCATAGCTTTGGTCAGTAGGAATGGAAGTTGCAATCAAGTCCTCGACTTTATCTCTTATGATGGAACTGTTAAAGCAATTGATGGACCTGCAAGGGGAATTGAATCTGTGGATATTGGTCTCCAAGAAACAAACGACTGTGCTGAGAATGACTCATTGGGGCTTACTGGAACTCAAGTTGGCAAGTATGAATGGAGAAGATTCCTCGATGGTGCCACCCCGGGTAAACCAAATATTGGGCAGATCCTATAAATCTTTTTCCTCGGATTTTAGTTTTTGTTTTTATGTTTATAAACATAAGATATTTGTGGGTGGAAGGAATAGTTGGAAGATCAATTGGTAGTTTTCTAAAAGAGATGTAACAAAATTTTTGGTACTCTATCCTTTTTGCTTGTGTAGTTTGTTTTCTTTTTTTCTTTTTTCATCTTTTATTATTTATTTTTTTTTTAACTAACAGCAAGTATTTTAGCCTCTACTCTTTAGATTTGAAAACATTGTGGCTAGAAAAGGTTAGGAAGGAGATCAAATCAAACTACCATTGATGAATATAAATCATAAGTTGTAAATATTTTTTCCTTATTTGTCTATTATTTTGTTGTTATGTTTCATGTGCTTGCCACGTGTAGAACTCAAGTTATTTGGAAATTCTTAAATTATTCCAATTTATAATAAAATATCAAAGAGGAGTGACAAAATCATTGAAATGAAACTGAGTAAGAGGAGATTTTTTTTTTTTTTGGTAAATAATTGAATTAATAATAAAAAATTCTCAACCCAAAATGGCAAGGCGCAAAAGAGGTTCCCAGCACCAAAATGCGGACGTGGGCTGCTGTGAACGAAACAATGGTACAAACTTAATTAATAAATATATATTGTATTCGGGACTAATTCAATTCGAGCAATTGTGGGGCTTAATTAGGGGGTTAACTATCCCGGTGCTTATTTTTTCATTTTCAAGATTCGAATTCAAAATTTTGATTAAACCAGTTTAGTATTTTATCATTAGACCACGGATCATTAGTGCACACTAATATTATTAGCACAAAAGATGGCCTTTTCTATTAGCAAAAGAAAAAGATTGTCAAGCTTAGTTTTGCTTTGGTATAAAATAAATTAAATTTTTTGACACAGCAATCACCAATTTCTTGGCATTTAAAGTTACTTATATTATACTTATAGTAGAAAAAGAGAGAGAGTGTGCTTGACACAAATTAGGGTCCTCATTTGGTACTATGCTAGTGCCGTAAATATTGAGTACACTATTGTAGAAGACATTTTGACACAATCCTGCAAAAAGCTTGAGGAAGACCTCTCCTATTCTTGGCTTAGTTTTGTAGTTCACAAGGAAAAATTTGGATGGCGAGAATTTTGAGAAACACAACTACCAACTTATGAGAGAGATTGATTGATGCGCCTTTGGAGAAAAGACCGACCTAGCAGGAGTGATGGCTCACCTACAATGAAGCAAAAGAAACCGTGAGGTTTTCCCATAAAAAAAAAAAAACCTTTTTCTGATCACGATGGTGTTGATACCCCCTTTTCATCAATATCACTATCACCATTCCACTTGAGCGAAAGGGCCAAAAGCAAAAACCTACCAAGCAATTTTATAAATTTTTTCTTTGCTGCAACATGTGTCAACTCATAAAGTATCAACTTTCATGACTCTCTCTCTCTCTCTCTCTCTCCCCCCCCCTCACAGGTGAAAGATTACATTGGATATGTAAATCTCCAAAAAGTGATGCCTCTTCAGAGAAGATGAGGCCTCTCTTTATGGGCATGGACTATTTCATGTACAGCTTTGTTATACTTTTGACAATTTCACATGGGATCACTCTCCTCCGCTGAAGTCTCTCTCTCAATCTCTCTAGAGGTTCACTCTTCGTGACTCATAAAACACACAATCTTGTAGATAGAGGAAAGCCCCATTTTCATTTTATGCTAAGGGAAGCATATATATCAAAATTTCCCACTAAGGGGTTTTTTTTTTTTTTTTCCCCATGTAATGTACCTATGTGATACATCCTGGAATTGAATATCATCCATACCCACTTCGATTGCCCTGAGTGGCTCAACAAAATGAATTTTTCATTAATAGCTACAGACTACATTGGCACTAATACTTTTACAATTAACAGCAATTTTAATTATTCTAAATAATATATATATATTTGAATTATATGACATGTCATATATATATTTTACTTTACTACCGGTATCCAGAAATCTGACTAATCCGATTTAAATAACTGTGAGACTCAAATCTTAATTAAAAGAGTTTAGTGTCCTGTCATTAGAACCCATGGTTGGTGGTGATTCTTGTAATGTATAGATTAATACTTACAATTCTGAAACTAATGTGCATTATTCTGTATTCCTCCATTGCATTCACCTTCGTGGGTAACAGATAACTGCACAAAGAAATGAATAGAAATTTATTTAAACAAAGAAACAAAGAGGTACCTCTTTCGACATCCTATCTCCATCTAACCATTATAGTGGGCATGGGAAAGTTGGAAGAGATTTCGGTGGTTTGCTCTTAGAAAATATCATCAATTTGCTAAAACTAAAACTTGAGGATTATCTAATCTGAAGCATTTCAATTTCATCAATTTCCTAAGCTAAACTTCCTAAAACCCTCCGCCGTCTAGCGCCCACAATAGATAATTTTATCGAATTGGAGAAATTATCATTCATTTATAGATTTAAGTATAAGTTAGATTGTTGCATTCCTCCACAATCTAGTATTTGAGCAAAATCTAATTCTGACCTAATTAAATCTAAACATACACATATCATATAAATGTATATATATATATATATATTTATATATGTATATTTATATATGTATGTATGTATATATTCAATTGCGACCAAAAAAAAAAAATGTATGTGTTGGAGTTGAGTTTCGGCATTATAGATTTCGTTTCCTTTGACTCGATTGGGTGCTTCGATGGACAAATGAAAACCTGTAAAAGACCGTCGGAGGGGGTTTTGGTAGGGAGACTTCGACATTCAAGTCAGAAAGAGCGATTTTCGAAAGGAATGAAAGAGACTGAGATAGAGAGAGAGGGCTGAGTGTGAGAGCCCTACGGTTTGTGTATCGAGTGTATTGTTCTAAGAAGAACGTACCTAGACTATGACCTATTAGAGGCCTTTATAGATCAGTCTCTTATGAATTGTGTGCTCTTGGGGTGTTACAAACCTAGTTTCCTTGTGTATATATCTGAAAATCTTGGGACTTCGTAACCAAATATTCTTGAAAGATTTACGACCTTTATCGCTTAGGAAATTTAACAAATCAGGGAGATTTTTCCCTTATCGATTAGATTTCAAAAGATTCATTCCTTATCAGAAGAGTGTAGGTATTACCTTTGACTGATAAGGGTAAACAATTAGCTTTCTACCAAAACGAAAAGGATCATGTCATCTTGAGCGCACCAAATGTCTTTGAGAGCCATAGATCAATTAGTTCATTATCGATAAAGGTTACTCAACATCTTGGCCCATGTCCATCCTTCGGGGGAGATAAATCTCTAATCATTGACACGTCTATCCGTAAGACGCATGTTGGATTATGGGCTCATAAGTTGAGTGTTACTGTAACGAGTGTTTGTATTATGTCCTATCATTTGCCCCCGACTCATAGTGTCATTTTGTGAGGACACTATGAGTGGAAGTGTCGCCTAAAAGGTGCAAAGCTTTTAATGCAATACATGCCACTTCGATTATTGTGAATTGTTTTCTATGCACTTTCATATTCTACACGTCTACTGGAGGGTTTTCCATTATCTTCTTCTTCTCTTTGGCGATTAAGCTTTCTAACAATTCTGCCTTCTATAAAAAATTTTCTGAGAGAAATGGCTAGAGGTTCGTCATTTGGTTCTCCTCCTGGTATTAGAGATATTAGGAGTACTAGATCGCAGAAGGAACTACACGAAATTAAAAGTGTGATGCAGTTGGGTAGCAACTTTGAGGTCGTATCAGCGACTAATGCTAATAGGGCCAACATGACCTCGGGGAATCAAGTCCCAATGTATAAACAGTCAGTGAAATACTGCTTGAAAGTGCCCTACACTGGTCCTATCACGAGGGTCTTGTCACATTGGAATGTGTTCCCTACTCTATTGAACGCTTGGCGTTTGGTGATAACGCTTATTTCCCTAATGAGTTTTTGTAGATTGCACTTTGATTTTGAAATCCTGACATCTATGTTACCTTGAAGAAATATGGGAAGAAGGGCTCTACCAGAGGCTGGTTTTATTTGCAGACTCGGCCAGAGTTAAACTGGAAATTTATCTATAGCGAGACTATTGACAAAGGTTGGATATACAAATACTTCTTTGTCAAATTCTTGGAGTAAGATTCCATGCCGAGGCTTCCCGCGATTGATGCAGATCCATTCATCGAGTTAAGGCCCGACAAGGATTTCCATAATTTGAGTTTTGTTCATTTTGTAGGAGAGTACTATAAGACTTCGCGAAAAAGCATTTGGATTAATCGTCTTCTAGACGATAAGATGCTGTCATTAGCAGGTCTCTTACTTGATGAGAAGAGGGGGATTAAGAGGCCCTTTTGCTTGAGAAAGTAAAAAGAAAGTTCATTGATTGTTTGCATTTCCCCACGAAGGAGGACTTAAAAGAGGTCATTATTGACTGGCAAATAAGGGAGAGATCTACAGAGGCTTCAGAGGGAATCAAAAGTATGCCGAAGTCCCGTTTGCCTAATTCGACCCCTTCCACATTGCCGAGGGCTAAAAGGAGGCAAGTGTGGTTTCAAGAGTCCTTTAAGGAGGAGTCTAATGAGAATCCAGAAGAAAGGCACGAGTTCGTTCGATTGGTTATTGATAAGCCCGAAGAGGCTAGTGGGAGTGAGCGTACTAGTGGCGAGATTGGCGAAGATACCCTGATGAAAGAGGAGGACTATCTCTCTGAAGCTTCAGTAGAGGTAGAAGGGCTTTCCCCAGAGTATTTCAAAGACATTGGTTCTGACCCAGAGGGGGGGCCCAGTGTAGGACCATCAATTGTTATTCCATTGACGCCCTTAGACAGGGCAAGCAAAAGATACTTGAAGAGGAATTGCTTTCTCGTCCTATCCTCGTTCGATCTTTTGACGAGTCCAGGAGCTCGAAGGAGCGCGGAACAATGATGATCAGTGCCGAGGATCATCGTTATTGTTACGTGGATATCATCGAAGGAAGGTGAATAGCTGATCGGTTGGATTTCTATCATTCTAATTTGGAGTTGAATAAACTCTGATTCGAGCAAGGCGACGAGGCCTTATTTTCGGTAGTTATGATGATATTCTTCTTTCTTCGGCCTTGTTGGCTTTTCCTTTCTCGGCTCACTGATTAGTGTTTAATTATCCAGACTATGGCTTTTGCGGAGTTCTAGAAACAACGCAAGGAATAGGTTATGTGTCACATGAGACGTAGGTCTGACTAGACATTCAAAGATATGTCTTGATTGGAGGAGGCTCTTTTACAGAAGGAAAAGGAGCTGGAAGTGGTAAAACTTCGGCGACTGATAAAGGCTCCTGTGCTGAGGAGGTGGAGCAGTTGCGGGCCAAGCCGGATGTGGCCCTCCAATGGTGTAAGGAACTAAAGGTTGAAGTTAGGACGCACAAGGCTTCTCTTCAGGTTGTGTGGACGTTGGTTGACATTTATGGTTGGTCACTCTAAACTACTGAAAGGGAGTGGTTGAACTAAGAGTTGCTGTCGCAAGGGATTCGTGCGCTTAGATCGACCTGTCTGAGAAGTTTCAATGTACTAAGGAGATCATTTGACAAGCGGGGATGGCAAATGCCATGCTCCTGAGCATTTAGAATCCTGGTGTTGAGCTCGAGTCTACTGCTCCTATGGAGCCTGATGACCTTTTGACCCCCTAATCGGGGTCTATGTTCCTTTCTTGTAATTTCTCTTATATTTCTTGAATGAAATATTCTTTTATTTCCCTTTTTCTTTGGGTTCTATGTTGATTGGACTACTTTTTTGCGGATAAAATATTGTCTAGGAGTCACGTCGCTATTGCAGCTTCCCTTATTATTTTCTCATCGGGTATCTTTGTTTCAAGGGTTCTGTGTACCAAGCAAATCAAGTGTCTTTTTCCCAACTAGGGATACATATCTCCTAAACTTTGCTCGAAAAGATTAGATAATAGCGCTCCGTTTTGAATAAGATGGTCTCTAACGATAGGTCAGAGTGACGTTGACCTAATCAGGGAGATTAATCCTAACGGTAGGTCAAGGCAACGTCGGCTCATTTGGAAAGATTGATCCCAATGATAGGTCAAGGCAATGTTAGCCTATTCAGGGTGAATGATCTCAATGATAGGTCAGGACGATATTGGCCCGTTCAGGGAGATTGATTCCAATAATAGGTCAGGGGGACACTGACCCGTTTGGGGAGATTAATCCTAACAATAGGTTAGGGCAATGTTGACCCATTTGATGATAACAAGTAGATCGAGTGCCGAGGCTAAATGTCAAAAGTTGCTCGTTAAGGAATACTGCAAAAACAATTATAAAAAGGGAAAGGTGTAGTGTTTACTCAGGAGAAGGTGTCTGAGGCTCTATATCACATGATAAGGTTCCGATACTGCTAGGGGTCCTAGAGTTTACCTTCATATGCCTTGTACTGGGTAAGGCTTCCATAGCGTTTAGACCCAGCTTACCTAAAATCGCATTGTCGAACAAAGAAAGTTTGACCATGTTGAATACAGTAACCGTAGTTGCATAGTTAAGTGGTGTGCCAAAAGTAACTGGGATTGAGATGATGCCTTCAGAATATATCCATTCGCCAAAGAGTCCTTTGACCGGTCCTGTATGGGGTTGGAGGTACGTCTGACTGAAACTCATTTATTGAAAAGCGTCTTAATAGGGGAGGTTATATCTGACGCCTTGATTGATGAAGATTCTTCTTACCTCATACTGACCGATATTGGTAGTAATAATGAGGGGATCATGACGATTAGGATCGACTCCTATCAAATCCTTATCAGTGAAAACCAATGATCGGTCTTTTGTCCTTGGGTTGCTCATCATCATGAGTTGTCAATACCTCTTACGAAGTAGGGAGAGGTGTCTCGACCATGTAGAAAATGGGTGCAATCATGCGTTCAGCTTCGTCCCTCCATGAATAATTTTAAGGGTCCAAGTTGTAAGCTGGAAAGACACTGGGTGGAACATAAGGCTCATGAAGTGATCTTTCGTCATGGATTTGGAGGATCACTCCATCTGGTCGGTTGTGTGTTAATCAGGCAATCGACTATTCATTCAGTTCGTTTTCCCATGGTGGGGTGGGCCGATCAGGAGAGGTTATATTTCTCCATTCCACACTGATAGACCTTTGTAACTTTCCATTTTGAACCAAGAATTCCAGCTCATTCTTAAGCTTTTTTCACTCACTATTATATGACCATAATCTCGATAAAAGTGACAATATTTAGTCTTATCTTTCTTAGAGTTGTCATCTGTGGAGCGGCAGGCCATCTGATATACGATTTGTTTTTAATTTGGAGTAAGACCTGGCTTGGGGTCTCATTCAGAGGAGTGTAGGTGTTAAACCCTTACTGAGGCGGGAGTCCCTATCAGTTTTTCTTTGGTGAGGGCTGCTGGGTCAATTGGCTATGTTCTCTTCGAGATGACTAGTTTCTACGTCTGTCAAACACTTCAACATCTTTGGCCGCTATGTATTTCTCAGTATAGGCATAGAACTCCTGGATAATAGAAAGAGAGTTCTTTGTGATTGATGTTTTCATACCCGAGGGGCGCAACCCTGTAAGCAAGGCGGCCAACACAATAGAATGATCCAAGGCTGAGACTTTCATCATCTCAGCTTTGAACTTATCCAGAAAGTCCCTCAAAAGTTCATCATCTCTTTGCCGCAATGATAGTAAAAAAGTAGATTTTCTATTGGCTCCCCGACTGATCACAAAGTGAGCTCAAACTGTTGCCGGAGTTGAGAGAAACTTTTGATACTAAGTGGCAGGAGTGTGTTGAATCATGTTAATGCATTGCCTTTGAGGCTAGTAAGAAAGTGTTTACACATAGTAGTCTATCATGTCTCTTGAAACCATCATCGTCACAAAGTGAGCCGTGTGATTCCGAAGGTCGATCGTACCATTTTACCTCTCCACGGGAGGTAAAAGTATATCACAGGGCACCGATTCCGAAGAGACCTTCGGATTGAAAGGAGATATGCTGGAGGGATAAATGAGGGTTTCATTCCTTCTTGCATTGGCTCGTTTGAGTTCATCAGTAACGAATTGCTCAACTTGTCTCCATAAATCATCAGGATCATGACGAGAGGTTATTGAAGGCTTATAGTTCAAGCAAGATGAGAGCCATCGGGAGCATACAAGTCTCAATCCCCCAGAAGAAGATTGTCCCTCTGGTCTAATGGCACGACTAAGTTCTTTTAGTTGTTTGCTCATGTTTTGTATTCTGGATTCTAATCTTTTCAGATGGGGACGATTGGCCCTCTTTGGAGATATTGGCGCAGGGGGTGCGACCGGGTATTCCTGAGGCACAGGTTGTGAGCCCTGCTCTGGGGGAGGGAGTTGAGAACGAGTGGCAGGGTTGTTCGTAGGGTGAGCGAATGGCGCTAACAGTGCAACGTCTGTTGGAGTTGCGGTATCCCCATCCGTGATAGATGCAACCTTCGAGACGGTTCTGATCCTTCTTTTCGGAGGTGTAATAGCTTGACACTTTGGTGTGTTTGACGAGGTTGTTCTATTCTGTTTCCCATGGACGGTATTAATCTATTAGAGTTGAGTTTTGATTTCACAGATTCCGTCTTCTTTGACTCGATCGGGTACTCCGATGGACGAATGAATACCTACAAAAGACCGTCAGAGAGGATTCCGGTGAAGAGACTCCGACACTCAAATCAGAAATAGTAGTTTTTGAAAGAAATAAAACAGACTGAGTCAGAGAGAGAGGGGTC
This sequence comes from Dillenia turbinata, assembly GCA_037126225.1. Classification (NCBI taxonomy): domain Eukaryota; kingdom Viridiplantae; phylum Streptophyta; class Magnoliopsida; order Dilleniales; family Dilleniaceae; genus Dillenia; species Dillenia turbinata. The sequence continues at coordinate 2,183,569 of JBAMMX010000027.1, read as the reverse complement.
TGAGTGAGAGAACCTTGTAGTTTGTGTGTCGAGTATATTGTTCCAAGAAGAACGTACCTGAGTTGTGACCTATTAGAGGTGTTTATAGATCAGTCTCCTACGAATCGTGTGCTCTTCGAGTATTACAACTTTAGTTTTCTTGGACTCTGCAACCAAATATTCTTGAAAGATTTACAACCTTTATCGTTTAGGAAATTTAATACATTAGGGAGATTTTTCCCTTATCGATTAGATTTCAAAAAATTCCTTCTTTATCAGGAGAGTATAAGTATTACCTTTGGCCAATGAGAATAAACGATTAGCTTTTTACCAAAACAAAAAGGATCATGTCATCTTGAATGCACCGAATGTCTTTGAGAGTCATAAATCGATTAGTTCATTATTGATAGAGGTTAGTCAATATGTCAGACCGTGTCCATCTTTCGAATAGATAAATCGCTAATCGTTGACACGTATAAATGTGAGATGCCTGTTAGATTATGGGCTCATAAAATTGAGTGTTATCGTAATTGACATTTGTGTTATGTCTCATCTATTTTTACGCAACACATTCCGTTTAAGTCTACCAATAAGGGATGTGAACAATAACATAATCTCAAATTATGTACAAATTCAATTTAATCTAAGTTTGAGTTTATCAATTCCGACTAATATTTAAGTGTATTTAATTATTTCTAAAACGGGGAAAAATATGAACCAAATCCCAATACAACTAGATAACCTTGCTTTGGAAAGATTGCCGTCTACTTAAAATTTTGAAGGGAAGGAACCCTTGCAGACTTCAATTTCAATCGGTGGGAGAAGAGAAGATATTTAACTGGGGCAGGCCTGTACCTGGTGGCGTACTAATACAAAAGAAAACAAAAATGGAGCTGAACCTTCAAATATTCCTGACAAAAATGAAAAACCCTATCTTAATCTTAAATAAAGAACTCTGAAGTTATTCCTGTCAGATATAAAGTAATGATTTTATTGAATGCCGGGTCAATCTTTCTAGGTTTAAGGGCCCCAATCATGAGATCAAAGGTGAGTTATATAAGATTCAATTCTATAATAGAAAAAAGTTTTTACAATGTATTGTTAGGAGACTACATATTTACTTACATATATACTCGAATTAATTTTTTTCTGACTCACAAATCTCCTCCTCCAATTTATATGGAAAACAATATATACACACGCAAAGGTGTACAGAGAGAGAGAGAGAGAGAGAGATGATTCCCACTCAATACAGCAGTGATGGAAGAAAAAGTGAATAGGGCACTTAGAAATTATTCTTGGCACTTATTGTTAGTGGGTTGTCTACTTACACTGCTCGTCATCTTGCAATATAAGACTGAACAAATGAGTGGGACCTCTTCATTTGCCATGTCTACTCGTCTTCTTTGCAAAACTGGAGAAACCCTTAAGAATTCATTCTCTCTCTCTCTCTCTCTCTCCCCCCCCAAAAAAAAGAAAATACCAATTTATTCTTTTTCAAACTTAATCTAATTTCATAAGTTAAATATTTCATTGTCTGTCTTTTTATTACTAATTTTGAAATAATAAAAAATAGTATAAAATAAAGGCAAAAGTAGTATAATTATTTGCAGAAGAGACAGGGAATCTTGCTTGTAGCACAATGTGAGAAGGATATGTTAAAAAAGCACTGGCGCACAAGCTAAGGGAGGCTACCTTAGCTACATGCACTTGATTGTTTTTTCAGTACATAAATATTCCTTCGCTTTTGGTCCTTCTTTCTTCTTTATTTTTGTCCCAAATCTCTCTCTCTCTCTCTCTCTCTCTCTCACACACACACACACACAAAATTTCAGATGGGGCTTCCTTTACCACTTCAACTTGTACACAAATGCATAATTATTTAAGAACAAAGGTCAAAAGGATGTTTGCCAGAAGCCTGTGGACCCTACCGCAACCTAAACCACAGAAGAAATTAATGGGATGGGGACGACCTGGGTTAGGTCCCAACCCATCCTATTTCTATTGTTCAAGAGCAAACAAGAAGACCCTCCTTGGCCGCCCAATTGGTCCAAAAGAGGTTTTGTGAAATGGAATAAGAATATTAACCCGTTCACATGTTTTTTGGCAAGCCAAAGCCATCTAAAATGGTCGGCATTGCTTTGATTTTTATGGGACTTATCATTCCCAAGATGGGTGTGTTCAAAAAATACAAAATCAACCAATCGTCACATGCCACTTGTCTATTTTGTTTTTTTTCATATAAACTTATTTTTCTATTATTTTTCTATATTTGTTTGCATCACCTTATTTTAAATAACAACAAAAAGAAAAAAAAATCAATAAACTTTTCAGTTGTGCATTAAATATTTTTACATAAATCATCAATATTCAAAATTTACGTTTGTTCCGATTGAATTCAATAAAAGTCAGATTGTACCCTTAACAAACAAAAATCTATCTACATCTATTTTTTCTATATATAAAAAGTTATAGATATTAGTGTCTCATCATTCGACCACATTGGTAGTCAGATACAAAATATATTGAATAGTCAAAATAATTTATAGATGATATATTTGATAAATATACTAAACAAATTTTGTGTAATCCTGTGCCCTTACTTTCTGATTTTTAATTATAATATTATGTATTTATAATTAGATCAAGTGATTATATTTTCAATTTCAGTTCCAGTTCACTCTAATCATGCTTGAATGTCAATGAAAAGAGTTTTTAAAGGGATAATCTAATCGTCATAATCTCTTTCTTTGATTTAAAAATCTTAAATTCAAATATGTGTGTTGAAAAAAGGAAGGACAGTCAATAGAGAGAACCTTCAAAGTAGTTGGTTGTGCTTAGCAGAGTTCAAATTGGCAATTAAGGCATTGTCTGCAGCAATAGCCAATGGCAAACTCACAGGGGGAATTTGACTCTCTTGCTATGGGGAATCAAAAGTCGTGATATAGTTATGATCAAATCTTGATGTAAAGTGACAAATCAGTCATTTCAATCTTTGGAGACCGGATCTTTGGAAAATAAAATCTATTAATAGAATGTTGATTCCCCGATCCCAAGGGAGTGAGGGAGAGATATACACCCATAACCTTGAAAAGTCATGTTTATGTAATTGCCAAAAAATTGGAATGATATTTAATTTTGGAGAATTAAGTGGGGAAAATGGTCTCTCTCGATTTTATATTTTGTGTATAGTGAAAAAAATATCGATAATTTTATTTTTTAAAAAATATAATATGACTCGAAATAATGATGATTTGTTCAAAAAAAGATACGATGTTGAGGCCGCTAAATTTCTTGCAAGAGAGGCCGTGGTATGTGTGGTATTTCAATTTCTTCTTCTTGTTTATCGGTTAAAATTTCAAATTTCTTTTTAGTACTTATCAACTTCATTTCCATATACCAGCAATTTTTTGTAGCATTTTCTATCCTTATAAGATTTAAATTAGGGTTTAATTTCTACACTTCACTTCCAATTTACCACTTTCGAATTGAAATCAACAAGGAATTAGGAAAAAAAAAAGGAAAAAGGAACTTGAGGCTAAATAAAAAGAAAAAAAAAAAGGAAGAAGGAAAAATAAGAAGACGAGGTGGAAAAATGTTTTACTTTTTTATTTTTATTTGAACACATAGATTTTTTTTTTTAACTTTTTAATTTTTTATTTTTATAATAGAGTAAATCACTATAGAATAATTTTTTGAGATAAATAACCGATATCAGTTTCTATATTAGATTTGATTAAATTCAGTTTGAATTGAGTTAAACCCCTTAAGGGAAAAAGTTTTAAACTTGGACCTTAATTAAGAAAAATTCATGATCATTGGACTAACTAAGCATTAATTAAATTACACAAAAGTAAATTGCTAATAAAAAGTGCAATTTGTTAAAAAAAAAAAAGGTAAAGTACTATAAGTTTTTTGTCATTTTTGAAACCATATGCAGTAACTTGCTAAATTTATCTACCACAAGAATTTATTTGTGATTTTTTTATTAACACTTAGTATTGCTTATAAATAGTTTTTTAGTTTATAAACACATTTTAAATTTTACAAAAAATAAATTATTATCTATTTAGATAAATATTATTTAAAAATAGTTAACTATTTTAAACACTTCGTGAAGGGAGAGGGGGAGAGGGAGGAGGAGATTTACTTCACTTGATGGAAATAAATATATTTTCTTCATTTTTATTTGATAGGGATGGAAGATAAAGAAATTAGCAATAATTTTTTTATTTAGTTGGAATGAAAAGTAGAAGAAAATACCACCTTATTTACTATTATAGTTTTGTAAAATAATATTTTTAATATTTCTTACCACGTAATTTTTTATTTTTTAATTCAAAATATTTTTTTAAAAATATAATTTTTTTTAAAAATAGTTTTTTAATTTATATTTCTTATTTTTATAAATTATTTTCATTATTATTTTATAGTAGATAAAATTAGAATATTAATATAAAAAATAAAAAAGGTAAAAAGGTAAAATTCGCAAAAATAATTTTTCTAATAAAATTGATGAAAAAAATTAAATTTTATTAATTTATATATTAAATAAAGTTGAAATAAAAAAAATAATGAATAATTTCATGAATATTAAAGAATGATAAAAACAAATTCATCTAAAAATTTTATTTTCTTCCATTTTCAACTACTCTAGATGGAAATGATTTTTTAAAAGGGAGAGGTGGGATTATCTCTCACTTTTACTTCTCCTCCATATTTCTTTTTTTACCAAACGATCGAAAGGTATCATTTTCTTCCACTTTTATTTTCTCTTCCATTTTTCTTTCATTTTTCATCTTAACCAAACTAACCCTAAATATGCTGAGCAATTTGAGTTCCGGTCCACTCTAATCTTGCTTGAACGTCAATAGAAAGAAGCTTCAAAGTCGTTGGTTGTGCTTAGAAGGGTTCAAATTGGCAATTAAGGCATTGTTTGCAGCATTAGCCAATAGCCAGGGGAAATCGACTTTCTTGCTATGGGAAATCAAAAGTCGTGATATGGTTATGTTCAAATCTTCTTGATGTAAAGTGACAAATCAGTCATTTTAATCTTTGGAAACCTAATCTTTGAAGACTAAAATCTATTAATTAAATGTTGATTTCCGCGATCCCAAGAGAGTGAGAGAGAGAGAGAGAGAGAGAGAGAGGGGGACAGAGAGAAATATACCTATTACCTTGAAAAGTCATGGTTACATAATTGCTAAAACTTTGGAATGATATTTAATTTTGGAGAATTAAGTGGGGATAATAGGATGAGGACCAAGATACAATGTTGAGACGGTAGTACCTCTCTTAGATTCGTATTTTGTGTATAAAAAAAACAAATACAGAGAGTTTTATTTTTTTAAAAAATATAACCTGAGTCAAAATAACGGTGGTTTGTCCAAAAAAATAAAAAAGGATAAAATGTTGAGCCCGCTAAATTTCTTGCAAGAGAAGCCATGGTATGTGTAGTATTTCAATTTCTTCTTCTTGTTTATTGGTTAAAATTTCATTTTTTTTTTTTTTTTAGGCATTTATCAACTTCATTTATGTATACCAACATTTTTTTGTAGCATTTTCTATCCCTATAAGATTTAAATTAGGGTTTAATTTCTACACTTCACCTCCAATTTACCACTTTCCAATTGAGATCAACAAGGAATTGGAAAAGAAAGGAAAAAGGAAGACGAGGCAGAATAAAAAGGAAAAGAAAAAAGGAAGAAGGAAAAATAAGAACATGAGGCGAAAAAATGTTTCACTTTTTTATTTTTATTTGAACATGTAGATTTTTTTAAAAATTTTTTATTTTTATAATAGAGTAAATCACACTAGAACAATCTTTTTGAGATAAATTATTGATATCAGTAATTATATTAAATTTGATTAAATTCGGTTTAAATCGAGTTGAATCCCTTAAGGGATAAAGTTTTAAACCTAAGATTTTAATTAAGAAAAATTCATTATCATTGGACGAAGTAAGCATCAATTAAATTACACAGAAATAAATTGCTAATTACAACCCAATTTGTTAAAAAAAAAAAAGTAAAGTACTATAAATTTTTTATCATTTTTGAAACTATATTCGGTAACTTGATAAATTTATGTACCATAAGAATTTATTTGTGATTTTTTTCTTTAAATAATATAAAATAAATCTCATTCAAAATTGAAATACCCGAGGACCCCCGAACCAACGCCAATGTTACCTCCCACGGCCGTGGGATAGAAAGGTGAAAAAAAATCCTCAAGCATGAAAAGCTTTCGTAGCAAAGAAATGGGAAAAAAAAAAATTAAATTTGTTATTTTTAGGGTATTTTACTTTTATTTTGGTTTGTTGGATATGCGCTTTGCGCATGAATGGTGCAACGTTAAAATTAATATATTGAAAAGATAAAAATAATACAACAACAAATAAACTTTTATCACACTAAATAGAGTTAATTAGATTTTTTTATACTATTGTACTCTATTTTATATTGTATGCATATTTATATGGTTATTTATTTATATGAATGTTAAAGTAAAAATGTAATAAAAAAAGAAAGAAATATGTATGTGTCTAAATAGAAACCAGATATGAAAAATTCGATTAAAATTGCTAAAAATTTTGGTAATCTTTTAATAAAAAGGGGAAGATTTGATTTTCATGAATAAAATGGGTAAAAAGTGAGAAGAAAGGAGGAAGATCAAAGGAAAGAGGACAATGACTATCACACTGTGGCCATTTCCTTTCTCCCTCACTTCCCAATTCAGGAACCTATACTCAGACCCCATCCAAACAAATCAAAAAAAAAAAAAAAAAAAAAAAAAAAAAAAGAAACTCAAGTCAAACTTGTAAAAATGAAATATGAATTAGACAAGTTTGTTAGGCCAAAAATTGCAGCTTTACGAGAGCAGAAAGAAAAAGGAAAGCAAATTTGCAATATTCCAAAATTTTGAAGGGTCAAAAAAATAATGGACCCCACATGTACGGAAAGGGTTATAGGTGGGGAATTAACCCCCGTTACGGACACGCAGTTCAGGGCGCATTGTGTGGTGGTGGGAAGTAGGGACCCCAAAAATAGAATGGCCCTTTAATTCTCTCGTGGGGACAGAAAATGACACAATGGCCATTGCCAATTGCCAATTGCCAATTTGCGTCTTCAAGTAACACAATTTTTTTTCCCTTCCAATCTGATTATAAATATCTAAAAATCTGATTAATCTGATTTAAATAATTATAAATTTTAATTTAAAATCTGACTTTTTTATCATTAATTTTTTTATTTTTAAAATTTTAATTAAAAAAATTTAATACCGACCAAATAATCTATTCTAATTGGTTTGAAATTGGATTTGTTTGATTTCTTCCCGTTCCGTTCCTTTCATTGCAACACGCAATTCCCAGGAAATGGAAATGTGGGGAAGGGGGGAGATGACGCCCCATGAATGCGATTGAGCTATATAGAGTTACGTAACGTTGCGGTTCAATGCTGTTCAAATCGTGTTAAAGTAATTATTCAGTAATCATGATATTGTCAAAGAGTACATCAAGAAAGAGAGAATATATAAATCTATTCGAGTTCTGGGATAATCACGAACCCAGATAAGAGAGAGAATATTTCTTGCAGTTTTTGACCAGAAGGAAGAAGATTTTATAAGTTTTGCCGCCCACCCCAACTGTATAAGACAGATATGCGTGCACGTGTTTTGAAAAATAAATAAATTACACAGACAAATATATAGTAAATATATATATATATATATATTTATTGAAAAGTTTAAGATTTTTTGTCATTAATATAAGATAGGTAAAATAGGAAAAAAAAAAGTGATTAAAGTAGCTTTTAAAGAGTCAAGTAATTTTGAGTAACTGGATTTTTTTTAACAATTTTTAAATTATTGGTGAACTACTCACCAAACACTTTTTTCAACTATTAGAAAACTCAACTGGTACTATTCACTTTCTTTTATAAGTTTTGAGTTTGAACTTTCTTACTATATATATATATATATATAAAGGACCAGAAATTTGGAATGCAGAATAAATAAAAGAGGACCAAAGATTTATGAGAGGCAAAGCCTATCGCACTCTGGAATACATAAATAGAAATAAAAAAAAAAAGACCAGAGATTTATAGGAGGCAGACTCTATTGCACTCTGGAGTGTATAAATAAATTTTAAAAAATGGGACCTTTGGGCGGTAGTACCAGCAACTGATCTCCACGGTTAGAAATAATAAAATAAAACAATATCCACAATGAAATAAATAAATGAAATTTTATTGATAAATAAAAGTTTACATAAGGATAAGAGACTTACAAGAATTTTATCTTCTTTTTCAAGAAGAGATGTAGGTCTCGATAATATTCTAGACTTGAAGGTATCCTAACCTAAAGGTTTTATGTGAAGATGTGTTTTATAGAAGATTTTAAAGTGGATGGAAGAGAGTTGAAGGATGGATGAGGAGAGAATAAGTGGTGTAAAAGTGATAGAGGAGGTGCCAAAGTGATTATAAGTTGTGTCCAAGTGATTTTCTCTTTGAAAGATGTGGGGTCTATTTATAGAGGTTGAGGAACACTATTTTTACAGTACATTTTTTACTATTACAACACGGATGAACAGTGTCATGAACAGTACCCTCACTGGTAAAAATATTATGGATCTCTTCATGACTCATCCTCTAGATCAAAAGACTCAGATTCAGATATAGTTTTTGATCTCAATAAAGATGACCTGATGGATTAAAAACCTCAAAAGGCAATCCATGCAAAATTGGTCTTGAAAAAATAATAAAAAACTCAATGGATTGAAAACTCGAAAGAGCGGCCCATGCAAAAGTTAGAGCCCGAGAAAAAAAAAAAAAGAAAGAAAGAAAGAAAAAGAAAATAGAAGAAACAATGGCCAGTCAGTTGTCTTAAAACTGATAAAAACCCTTTGACAGGTCAGTTAACTACCTTAAAATTGATAAAAAAACCCTATATTTAAAGAATTTTCATAAAAAGACAAGTTGTAAAAAAGTACTGTTGAGTACTGTTCATACGGTACTATTCACAAATACGTACTATTCATATGTACGTCATTGTTCATAAATATGATACTGTTCATGACACTGTTCATTCGTGTTGTAACAGTAAAAAAGGTACTATAGAAATAGTGCTCCTCAACCTCTATAAATAGACCCCTCATCTTTCAAAGAGGGAATCACTTGGATACAATTTATAATCACTTGATCACCTCCTTTACCACTTTTACACCACTTATTTTCTCCTCATCCATCAATCAACGCTCTTCCATCCACTTTAAAACTTCTATAAAACATATCTCCACATAAAACCTTTAAGCTAGGATACCTCCAAACTTAGAATATTATCGAGACCTACCTCTCTTCTTAAAAAAGAAGATACAACCCTTGTAAGTCTCTTATCTTTATGTAAAATTTTATTGATATATATATACACATACAGTGAAAAGCACCCATCTAGCAGTTATACCAAACATCCCCTTAATCGTCATAATCTCTATGCCCGTTTCTCTGTGAAGGTTTTAAAAACAACCAACAAATAATTTTTTTATATCAAAAATTCATAGATCTAAATTAGGTTAGAATCATTTATTTCTTTCCGACGGTTAGGCATTCTAAGTCAAAAATAGTGTCACGTAAATTAGATCACTTTCTTGGTTCACAATCCAAATACGTTAGTGGTAATGATCAACCCTTTTTAAGTCTTTCTATTTCTCAAATGTGAGAAAACTCTCTTTCTTTCTCACTCTCTCTTTTTCACATAAAAATGGCTTCTCCCTTTTATTTTTCCAATTCACGTCACTTCATACACACAATGAGAATAAGTGCCCCCTTTTTTGGAAGATTAGAGAGAGGGGCGTTGGGAGATTAAGGGGTGGTTACCAAAAATCACTTCCACACTTTTCCTTTTTAATTCAAATTAAAAAAGAAATTGGGTTGGGTCTACCCTCATGGGTGGACCCGTCCCATTTTTTCAATCTCTCACTCGCATATAAGGGTTAGACTTGCACATAACTTGATCATTATAATCGAACACTAATTTCATACTGGCAAGTGGATTGTGTGATCCGTGAGAATACCAAGAGCTATAAGTTATACACCAATTAAAGATATATAACATCTCAATGTCAATGTGGTGATGAAAACTTCGTATCTCGTTATGCCCCAAACCTCCTTTTACTAGATACCGTCAATATATCTCTTATCCCTCAAAACATTATAAGAGTATATTTGACTCAAATCCAAACATATATTCATAATTACGTCTCTAAATACTAAATCATAGATATAATTGACCGGTCTGTGAGTACAAAATAATGTACTAGTCCAAAATAGTCTTCCTTCCATACTACTAACTTTCAATTTTATCTTAACTGTTTTTCTAGACATGCACCGTCAAACCAAATCATTCATATTTTTTGGTGATATGCTAAAATAGTAATACTAAAATAAAATCTCAAGAGACAGACAAAAATATTAAAAGTATAAATTGAAGTTAAATATGAACCACCGAGTTTCACACAATAAGATGAAGAGGGGTGCACCATCTCATTACCTATATGGTCACATAAGCACACATTGTATGAAATACGTGTTACAATACTCTTTTTTCCCATTTGAGAACATATGTCTTCTTTTATAAAATTAATGTATCGTACAAGTTTTAGTCCAAGTGTACACAATATTTGACCTGAGTTTTTCTTCTTTCAAGTCCTCTAAATCTCACAACATCAAGAAATATCCACACCTGACTATTAGACAAGTTTAATAAGTTATAGAAAATCTATTTCGATTACCATATATGTATATATAACTGGTAATCTCATTTTAGTACATAACTAAGGTGATATTTATATGTGTTAATTCATCACAAATTAATATTGTCACATCTTTACATGTCACACAGATATTAGAGGCAATTGTTCGTGTGAGAGAGTCAATCTTAAAACTTGTCCAGCATACTTTTAAACGTAGACACAAAAATTTTGGATACAAAAACAATATTCAAATGTCAACGAATATAAGTATTACATCATATATATTTTATATATAATCACAATCACAATAACAAATATTGTCACGATCTATGTAAACCAAGAGATCTAACATGTCTCACAAATATGTCTGTAGGTATTGATTTCGTAAAATGACAAACCACTATCAAATACGTATATATATATTTTAGTGTCACTTTCCTCTTTTCAATCATATCTATGATAAGATTGAATTTTGTGTCTGTATTTGGTTTTGTCATAATATTTGGAGTCTTTCATGTAAGCAATATTTGACCGATTATTACAATGGATCATCAAGTTCCCACTGAGTTATTTACTATTCAAAATATTGCAAAATCTATTCAGCCAAACCTTTTTTGAACTACGAACATATTGACCATAAATTCTGCTTCCATCATAGAAAGTGAAACATAAGTTTGCTACTTTCTTTTTCATGAGATAGCATTATCATTGAGTAAAAAAATATAATCAAAGACAAATTTTCTCTCTTCTAAATCTCCTCCCCAGTTAGCATCTGTGTATCTTTTCAATACTAGATTTTTTCCTTAATAACAAAAGAAAATAATCTGTAATTTTCTTCAGATATCTTACTATCCCTTCATAGCAATCCAATCACTCTTCTCTGGATTAGAATGATAACTATCGACCAAACCCCATCACATAACAAATGTCCAGATAAGTATACATCATAGCATATTTCAAGCTCTTAACTATACTAGAATATGGTACTCTGGATATTTCATTTATTCATCAAGAGTTTTAAGACATATATCATTGCTTAGACTATCGTCCATATCTATAGAAGTATCAATAAGTTTGCAAATTTTCATTCTGAATCGTTTCAGAATCCTTTTGATATATGCTCTTGAAATCATTTCAGTAATCTCTTAGAATGATCTCTATGACTTTAAATTCCCAATCTGCTTCACCAATATCTTTCATCTCAAAATTAGAAGACAATAATTTCAAAATCTGAAAGACATACTTTTTATTATTCATAGCTAATAATATGTCATCGACATATAAGGATAGAATTACAAATCTTGTTATTGGACTTTTCGTATTGATACAATGGTTTTTGTCTATCATGATAAAATCATAAGAGATCACAGTTATGTGAAATCTCATACACCATTGTCTTGAAAATTGTTTAATGTCGTAAATTGATTTATTCAATTTACAAATTCTATCTTCCTGATTTTTAATGACAAAACTCACTAGTTGTGCTATATAAACTTCTTTCTCATATTCTTTATTGAGAAAAATAGTCTTCATATCCATCTTATATAATTCTAAATTCAAATTTGGCACAATTGCTAACAATAGGCGAATGGAGGTTAATCTCACTATTGAGAAAAAGATTTTTTTTATCAACACTTTTTTACTGAGTGTAATCTTTTGCTATTTGTTGAATCTTGTACCTCTCGATAGTTCATCTGCCCTACGCTTCATTTTGAGAAACTATTTGTTCCCAATAACTTTGCACTCTGGTAGAAGTTCAACCTATTCCTAAAGTATGGTTAGATCTTATTGACTCAATTCTTCTTCTAATATATTTTCCATTCATTCTTGGCAAGACTAGATAGAGCTTTATCTATATTGTTAGACTTTTCTTCATCTTCTAGAGAAATAATAAATGCGTGCCCATCATTCTAAAAATAATGGTTGGACTTTTCCTAATACTTTTCTGAGTTTGTAATTTAATTAGATCGCTAGAGTTTAAATCTCTCCCTTTGGGATTAGTATCATTTTCTCGCGATTCTTTTGATCTACTATGGAAAGAGCTATCTTTTGAATTAATTAATTCAATTAAAAAGCTTATTCTCCAGAAACATGACATTTTATGATTCGATCTCTACTACAATACCATCTTCTCGTTCACTAATGAACACATTACCAGTAGATTGGTCAGAGTACCTTATAAAGATACATTTTCTCCCATGAGTACCTAATTTCCCAAACTTATTGAAAAATTTCTTGAATATATACAATCAATCTTTAAGGTTTGAGATTACTCAGACATAGTTTTCTGCTAGTCTAAAATTTATTTGGTGTCGTTGGTATTGATTTTGAAGTCTTAGTCAAAAATGCAAGCTGCAATCAATAAGGTATCTCCTCAAAAGAAAATCGATGAGTTAGACTGTCACCATGAATTTTGTCATATTCAATATTGTTCTATTCATTTTCACTACAATATCACTCTGCTAAAGTGTATAAGAAATGGTCAAATATTGTATTATGATTTTTTCACTACTTAAATTTTTAAATTGATCTGATAGATATTCACTTCATCTATCTGTTCTCAAGATCTTCAGTGTCTTATCAATTTGATTCTCCGCCTCGTTCGTATAATATTTGAAGCACTCAAATATTTTAGATTTGTGAGAAATCAAATAAACATTACTTAATGGTGTGAAATCATCTATCAATGTAATGAAAAAACCAAATCTCCATGTCTAACCTTCATTCATTGGACCACAAATGTTTAAATGGACTAAAAATAATGGAAATTTAATCTATATGACTTTTTCAAATGATTTTCTTGTCATTTTTCTAACAAAACAATATTCACACATTGATAAATCAATTTTTTGTGAATGAAACCAATAGTCCCATTCTCACTAATTGATTCATCTAGGGGTGAGCATCAGGTAAATCGTAATCAAAATAATTAAAATTGGAATAACCGATTTAATTCGATTATACAATTTTTATAACCATAACCTGACCGAATAAACTAAAAATCGATCGATTATTTAACCGAATTAAGCATTTAATTCGTTTCGATTACCCAAATTAACCAAATTATTAAAATTTTTTACTATATATTATTTATATCAGCTTGTGACTATAAAATATAATTTTAAAATTCAAAATTCACTTATAATTTTAATTCATTAAATATAATTTTTTAAATTTCAAACAAAATAATAAAATATGAAAATTTTAAACTAAATATATTTCTTTATTAGTAGTTTATGAAACAAAAAATATAACTAATGTTACATTAATTTTCAATAAAACAAGTTCCAACATAAAATAGAAAGGTCAAATCAAAAGGTGGAAATTGAAAATTTTTTATTAGTTTTGTATTTTCCTTTTTAGATTTTTTCTCTTTTAAAATAGTTACGTTGGAAATAGAAAAATTAAATTAAATGATGAAAATTGAAAACTTTTCATTAATTAAGCACCCTCTTTTTAATTTTTCTCTCTTTTAAAATTGTCATATTGAAAATATAAAGATCAAATCAAAATGTTGAAATTGAACATTTTCATTTTTTTTTTTACAATTTTCATTTTGGATTTTTCTCTTTTAAAATAATCACTTGGAAATAGAAAAGTCAAATCAAAATGTGAGAATTGAAAACATTTTATTAATCATATACTCTCTTTTATTAAGGTTTTTTATCTTTTAGAATTTTTTTATTAATTATAACATTTTTTTTCTATTTTAAATTTAAATTATAATATTATAATAATATTTTATACATAAAAATTATCTAAAAAAATATATTATATTTTTAATTAATTCGACTAATTTGGTTTAACCGAAATAAAAATTGTTAAAACCAATAACTACCTAAATAAACCAAATTAAAATTCAGTTTTACCCAAAATCAAACCCAATATCTAATAAACCACCCAAAATATAAAAAAACAGTTTGGAAAAGTGGTTTTTTTGGTTTTAACCTAATAGTGCTCACCCCTAGATTTATCCTATCTTGTCCTATGTGACCAAATCTAGCATATCATGTCATATTATCAATATTTGAGAAATGATGAAACTATTTATAAACTATCCAAAACTAATATACATGTCATTCAAGGACAAATAAACCCTATCTCTTTGGAAGTTTAAAATATAGCCAAATTTCAAAATGAACAAAAACAGATAAAATTCCGTCGAATTTCTGGCATGTAGAGAGCATCATGCAGAATGAGAGTTCGGTCATTTCGTAACTCCATTTTATAAGTGCCAACTACTCTAATGTTCAATCTTGTATTGTTTTTCATATAGATCCATCTCCTATCAGAAGACACTTGACGAAAATCTATAAATATTTCTCAATCTGTTCTTATATCTGGGGTTGTTCTCTTGTGATTTGACTCTAGTCTTCTTCCTTTCTTGCTTTCGTTCTAGTCCCTCTTACTCTTAGAGTATGAAACTCTTTTGGAGCTAAATTCTCTAACAAAAGTATCAGCTGTGGATCTTACAACACAAAATCGCCTATCCTCGAGCTTGATGTGGTGAGTAACGTCTGAAAAAGTTTTCACACTGTCATTATAAATTAAGTTGACTTTCAAGTGCTCCCTCTTTCCAGGAAGGGATTGGATCAAGATTTGAACTTTCTTATCATCAGAGAGGACATGATCAGTTAACTTCCACTCTTTAATCATGTTAGACATGACTCTTGACTACTGTTTGATATTATGGCCATTTCACTTTTATTTGGTATCAAACTTTATGTTCATTTGTCTAACTTGAATCATTAGTACCTCTATATCTCTTTGAGATACACCCAAATGATATGAGCAATCGAATATTACTCACACTTAGAGATCATGCCATCAATCACAGAGTTAAATAGGATCACTCAAGTAGTGGAATTTATTTTTTTTTATATCTAGTTAGCATCTTGTTCTTTCCTGTAGGGACAGTAGTGCCCACACATAGGTGGTATATCACATGCTGGATACCTACCAAGGTATCATGTTCTTTTAGTACATACCATATTTTATGGCGTTATGTCTCATGATCATTGTCATTCAATTTGTCACTTTTATTTAACCTCGCAATAATAGATTCGATACTATGGTTTGAGTTTCAAAAGGGTAAACACAAGTACTTATACTCATATGTTACACCTAATTTTGTATTTCAAAATTAACATTCTGACGATTTAATATTAGGTATAAAATCGAAAGTTCACTGTATTCCTAATCATCATCTATGGTCCTAATGTATCACCATCACAATTTAATTTAAAACTACAAAATTTAACAGATTTTAGATAAGAATTACTCAAAGTCTTCGAATAAAAAAACCTCCCATTTAAATACATAGAGTATTTAAATGATATTACAATTCTAGATGACAATTACTCAAATTCAATTAAGCCAAAATTTTTATTTAAACATACAAAGTATTTAAATAATATTTTAATTTTGGATAAAAATTACTCAAATTCTACCAATTCAAAATTTTATTCAAGAGAATTCAATGTAATATAATGAAAAGCACTTGATTTTGAAAGCGCTAATAAGTATACGCTAATATGGCAACACGTGGATGTTGACATGCCTGAAGATGTGACATTGATAGTAAGACACGTGGTGCTTATTAGACAATTTGTGACCAATCAGGAAAAAGAAAACACATGGTAAAGATTGAGAGATGATAGTGAAAGATCAAAATGACATTGTTTTAAGTTGTCTTCAACCTCTCGTTAGTAGTATCTAGTAAGTCATACCAACAATTTTCAAGTAGCGCACGAGAGATTTTTTCAACGTCTCATTACCACCATTGGGATTGTCTCGAAAAGTAAAACCATTTGTTATATATCATTGAGAAAGTTAGGTTTTGATGAATGAGAAAGTAAAGGTTTGATGATTTCAAGTTAAGTAAAAAATAGATTAGTAAATAATCTGGAAATTAAGTTTAAAGTAAAGTTGACTGAATTGCAAAACTCAAACCTGCAAGCACAAGTGATCGTAGGCCAACATGGTCCACCGTGGGCCTGTGCGACCTATGGCGCAACCCAATGCGACCCACCGTAGGTAAGCGTGGTTCACTGAACAAGCAAGTGCGGTCTACTGTGCACATGCATGGTCTACCGTGCAGGCAAGCGTGGCTTACCGTGCAAGCAGGCGCAAAGTGCACATTTTCTTTTGTGCACACCAACACTTTGAATTTACATGGGCTGCTTGCACACCAACACACTTTACACATTTTGTTTTATTTTCAACACTTTCCTCAATGCCACATTATCTCTCTCTTTTAAAACACCTTGACTTTACAACACATATTTTCTTTTTTTCACTCTCTCTCTCTTCTCCACATGTCATCTTCAACTCCATGAGCATTTCTCTTTCTATTTATTTACCCATTTGTCATCTCTATTTATTTACCCATTTCTCATTCTCTCTTTCTATCAATTTAACTCCATGTCCCTCTCAAGACAATCTACCATACGCATGCACAGGCTACCACGTCAGAAGGGTGTGATCTAGCACGCACCTATGAGGCCTACTGCACACGCAGGGTGTGGCCTACCCCATGCCTGCGTGGGTTATCGTGCAAGCAAGGCATGGCCTACTTTAAGTAGGTACGGCTACCATGCACACCTATATAGTGTACTGCGAGCACAATACCCTCAAACAGCTAAACTAGCAATATCCCCATGGCCTACCGCAAACTCAAGTGGTCTACCGCCACCTTGTCAACTAAGTCAAACCAAGCTAATCTGTATTAATTATTTCATTCTCTTACTCACGTGTATGTAAATTTTTCGAAATCAATCCTAGAAAAATTATTATTTTTAAACCCATTTGAATTTGAATTTGAAAATTTGTCTCCTATCTTCTGCATTAATTCTTTTACCGCAAAAGCATTTTGAACTTTTTATAGAACATGATTTGCCTATCCAAAAGTTGCTTTAAAAATTTGCATGGGCAATTTCATTTAATGAGAAAAACTGTGAAGAACTAATAACAGACAAAAATATTTATTGAGCAACAACACCGAATGCTTGAACTCTGAAGGAGATTAAGAGCATATATGAATAGCATTCAAACTCATCTACTACTCAATGGCTCTTTCAAGAGAAACATAAGTGCGGAGTAGTTAGGACAGAGTTAGATTTTCGTGAACAAGAACATTAACTGCAAACTCTCTGAAGAAAAAATTTAAGCTACTGGATATTCAATACCAATACTCTGCACATTCAATATTTTACAAAATACTCCGTTTCATTGGAAACTCACTCTGTTTTTCATTCCATCTTTCTTTTTGAGTGTGTAATCTATCATAAGTTCATAGAGAGTCACATCCGAGGATCAAAGCCTCTCAGTTTATATCATTTAATTCTTTTTGTACAAAATCTCTGAAAACCGGTGAGATATTCATAGTTTTGGGTTTAGAGAGAGAAAACAACCTAAGGAAGGTTAAAGGGTTAGTGTTTGAGGGTAAACACTATAACGGTATAACTTGAACCCAAATCAAGTTTGTATTCTTGTGGTATTAGTGAAAATCCATGAAGGAGTCTTGGGAGTGGATGTACACTGAGTTTGGTAGAACCACTATAGAAATTCTGTGTCTTCATCTTTATTTTCCTCTGCAACTTTTTTGCTCTGCTTTGTTTTAACCACCACTGACCAAATTTTTATTTAAATTTACAATTGGTGCCAAAATAATTGAAAGAAATCTATTCACCCCCTTTACGTTTCTTTCAATTAGTATCAGAGCGAGTGTCTAGTTTTAGGTTTCACAACCTTTATCAAAGATCCTTACGTCTACCTTATTTTCAAAAACTTCAAATGGCTTTTAACGGAGACTCTATTCCAATTGAGACTTGTTCCACAAATAGGGCTCCATTTTTCAACAGGAGTAAGTTCAGTTATTGAAAACAAAGAATGTACAACTTCATTATAGTGCAAGATCTAACTGCCTGGGAAATCATCAAAGAAGGGTTTGATTTTCCAACTAAAGAAATTGATGGTGTTCGTGTATCGATAAAGCTAAAGAACATAATATTGGAACAAAAGAAGGCTCATCAAGCAAACTGTAAACCTATCAACCTTCTTCATCTTGCTCTGAGCATCAACAAATACAATCGAGCTTATGGTGCATAATAGCTCAAAAAATTTGGGAGGGACTTGAAGCCACCTATGAAGGAACTCATCAAGTTTGCAAGAGCAAAATCAAACTATTAAAACAAGAATGTGAAACCTTCAAGATAAAAAAGGAGAATCTGTAAGTTAAATGATGACTCGTTTTAACATAGTAACAAATGGGTTGAGAATGTTTGGGGAAAACATTCCACAAGAGAATATGATAGACAAAGTTCTCAGAAGTTTATCAAAATCCTGGGAACCCAAGGTTACCATAGTGGAAGAATCAAAGAACCAACCTCGTGGGTTCCCTGATAACTCATGAGATGAAGCTAAATGTCAAGAGTTCAGGTTGAGAGGAGAAAGGAAAAGGAGTAGCTCTAAAAGTTGAGAATGAGGAGAGCTCTTCTGATTCTGAAAATAAAGATGATGAAAAGGATAAAACTCTCCTAGCTAATAGATTCAAAAGGTTTATGATGCAAAGGAGAAATAAAAATAGACCAAACTTCAAAAGGTCAGAGAAGAAAGAGGAAGTCAGATGCTACGAGTGCAAGAAGTTTGGACACATCAGAGCTAACTGCCCTTAGTTGAAGAAAGCCGATAAGAAAGACAAAAAGGAGAGAAAAGAAAAGGAAGAAGACACTTGCTGCTTAGAGTGATGAAGACTCAAGCTCCATAAAGGATAAGGCTGCAGAGAGACAAGCAAACCTGTGCTTCATGGCGATGGAGGATTCTGACAATGAGGTACTATCAACATTTTATTCTTCTTTTTCAAATTCTGATGAAAATAAATTCTCAATAACTGAATTGCACGATGCATTCCTTGAATCACTTAAAGAATAAAAAGGATGAAGAAGAAAAATAATTCCTTAAAGAAAAACATATCTGAACTAAAAAAGGAATTAGAAAGACTTACGAATGAAACTAATGAACTAAGGAAAAAAAAACATAGATTTTGAATTGAAAAACATCAAACTGAATAAAGAAATAAAAATTGAAAAGGAAAAAATGAATCAACTGCATGAAGACCTTGCCACTGAAAAGAACAAATGTATACAACTACAAAACAAAACAAAGCATGCTAAAACCAAAACAACTGTGTAAATGAAATTGAAATTCTAAGAAAATAATTAACTAAGCAGAAAGAAAAAAACGTTAGACAAAGTGTAATTCTAATGAAATTTATATAGGGATAAGAAAAACTAGATACTATTCTAGGAGTCCAAAGGACAGTTTTTGATAAAATTGGACTAGGATATAATCTAAACCAAACTCAGAAAAAGTTATGCAAATTCTTTATGCCTAGCTCTAAAGATGTTAAACAACATAGATGTCACATCTATATGAGAATTAGACATAAATCTGGATAATGCCGACTAAGAAACAACCCTTCAGATGCCCTAAAATCCAAGAGACTAAGATGCACTCACTGTATTAAAAATGGACATCCAACTGATAAATGCTGGTATAAAATCAAATCAATAACAATAAAATGAATACACAAAAATCAAATGAGAATTAACCCAGTCGAACCCAGAAAAGAATGGGTACAAAAGACAAAAATATAATTGGTTCTTCTCATAGGTTTGCTTGAGATCAAAAGAATCTCCTGGCTCTATGTGATACATAGACAGTGAATGCTCGAGACATATGACTAGGGATGTATTTAAATTCTCATCTCTAAAGAGGAAGAAATGAGGAATGGTGGCTTTTGGAGATAATTCGAAATGAAAGATCATCGGAGTAGGTAACTTAGGAGGTAAGTCTTTTGAATCTCAGATTCAAAATCTCCTTCTTGTATCTGGTTGAAAATTTAGTTTACTCAACGTCAGTTAGTTGTGTGATAAAGGTTATAGGGTCATTTTTGATTTTGATATGTGTTTAATTGTGTGCAAAGATTTAAACAAAACAAAATTTACTGGAATTAGGAAAGGAAACATATATATGATAGATCTTGATAAAACATAGAGTTCAGATGAATCATATTTCATGGTTCTGAATAAAGATCAATCTAAACTTTGGCACAGATGGTTAGGACATGCTAGTATGTATCTCATTAAATAATTAATAAAGAAAAACTTAGTAAAAGGTATTCCAAAACTAAAATTTGAAAATGATAGAATTTGTGATGCTTGCATGAAAAGAAAATGGATAAAAGTTTCATTTAAATCAAAAGATATGATCTCCACTTCCAAACCTTTAGACTTGCTACATATAGATCTATTTGGTCCAACTAGAATTCAAAGTTTAGGAGGAAAGCACTATGAATTTGTAATAGTTGATAACTATTCAAGGTACATATGGGTTCTCTTATTGGCCAGAAAATAAGACGTGTTTTTAGAGTTTATAAAATTCTGCAGAAAATTTCAAAATGAGAGAAGATATACAGTATCCAAAATAAGAAGTGATCATAGTAAAGAATTTGAAAATAATCAATCAAAAAAATTCTGTGAAGAAAATGACATCAATCATGACTGAATCAGAAAAAACATTTTCACTCAAATGGCCCCTAAGTCTTGAAAAAGCAAGGAAATCGTGATTGAATCAGAAATATATAACAAGAGGGAATTTTCCTCTCTTGAGAAAAGCAGACTATTTGATAAGATTTCTCTTATTGAAACATCACACACGGTTGGTTAATAGATTGGTAGTTTTTCAGTCAATAAACTTTAAGCATGCTGGTTATTTATAATAAATCTGTTCTAGTTGGATTCTCAATTCTAGCAAAAAAATTTATGAGAAAGTGATTAGGATTTTTTACACTGATATAGAAGAAATTGAGGGTGATGATGAGTGTGAAGTATATCATGATTCCAATATAGTCATTGATGGTCTAACTTGGTCATGTGTTTTTAAAACTTACTTCGATAGTCAGAGAGTTGAAGTTAATCCTAGAATAATATATAGAGATGGTGGCCTTGATTGGGTGAACTATGAGCAGTGTGTACCATTCTTGCAACCAAAAATACTAGAGGACACTAGGATAGTATTTGATGATAATACTTTAGAGTAATTTTGCACTCATGCCACAGATCTGGATTTCTATGAAAGAATCCTTTATTTCCCAATCACATACGCTATTAAGTCACGAACAGACAATTATACATCTATTACTAGAGAGGACTTTTGACTAATGGCATGTATTATCCAAAGAAAAAAACCAAGTTTGCACTTTTTATTTCCCTACTTCATGTTAACTGCACGAGACTCAAATACAAATCTCTCATATCATAGTGTAGTGACAGGTATTTTACATAGCTAAGGGATAAGTTTGCAAAAAGAGGATAGAGTAGAATTAAGTATGAAAAATAGTATAAATGCCACAACCATAAAAAGAGCCAGTTGGATTTGTGAGAATGGGGTATAGGTTAATTTAAAGAAAAGAACTACAGATTATAGGATAGAAGAAGAAGAAGAAGAGAATGAGGACACTAGGAATTAGACATTACAAATGATACCAAGCTCAGATCCTACTTATTCTGACCATAGGTGGAGTGAATTATTCGAATGCATGGACACTATGAAAACCCAATTTATGGATAGTATTGATGGATTTCAAAGTCAGGTGAACAAGAAATTCGACAATCTGGATTATAGAATCCAAGGGGTCGAAAAGTGTGTCGAACAATTTCAGAGGGAAGTAAGAGATATAAAAAGAATTAAGAGAGAACTTAGAAAGCACACTGAGAAGAATTTGGGTGAATTTCGAAAGGAAACCAGAGGGAGTCAATGAGACTTGTAGTACCAAATGATGCATACGTTGAATGATCTGAAACTCATCTCTGGTTTTACTCTTAGTGTTAAACATGCAATAATTCAACCCGACTATTCTCCTTCTCCTTTCTGACCTCGAGCTCTTACACCTAATCCATTCTCAGCACAAGTTTCCACTCAAAATCCTTTTAGTGTCCATGCTGTCGGTATCACCTTTACATTTGGTGTTGCCTTGTCCATGCCTTCCATGGTCCCTGAATCTTCTTTTACCCAGTTTGGAGTCGACACCTTTGCGTCTGCATCTGTTATCATCACCACCTCTAGCCAAGAAAAAGAAAAAGAAAAATGCAAAGCTAAATTCAGACCCAAAGTTAGAAACATATAATTTTCTACTGTATTTAGGGTCATCTTCTTCTTCATACTCTATTTTCAGACATCTTGTTTCCGACATCTTTATTTCCTACCCTATGTTTAATATTGTATGATGAAATATTATAAATATATCTATATCTTCCTATAATTCATCTCTATCATTTAGCACTTAGGCAAATCGTCAGGGGGAGTTTTTTTGCCCTCTTGGTTTAAATATGATGTTCCTCTTTCTTGTTGACAAAAAGGGGGAGAATGGAAGACATTTAACTAAGGAGAAAAGTTTTTACATTTCTAGTTTATTAATGATTTGTCATCATCAAAAAAGAGAAGATTGTTGAGAAAGTTAGATTTTGATAATTGAGAAAGATAAGGTTTGATGATTTCAAGTTAAGTGAAAAATAGATTAGTAAATAATTTTGAAATTAAGTTTTAAGTAAAGTTGATTGAACTGCAAAACTCAGACCTGCAAGCACAAGAGATTGTAGGCCAACACGGTCCACCGCAGATCACAGAGGGCATACACTGATCACCGCACAAGCAAGCACGGTCTACCATGCAAGCAAGTGTCGTCCATCGTGCACATGTGCAGCTTAGCGTGTAAGCAGGCACAAAGTGCACATTTTCTTTTGTGCATTCTAACACTTTGACTTTACATGGGCTACCTGCTTACCAACACACTTTGCTTTACACATTTTCTTATATTTTCACCGCTTCCCTCAATGCCACATCATCTCTCTCTTTTAAAACACCTTTGACTTTACAACACATATTTTCTTTTTTTCACTCTCTGTCTCTCTCCTCCACATGTCATCTTCAACACTATGAGCATTTCTCTTCCTATTTATTTATCCATTTGCCATCTTTATTATTTATCCATTTGCCATCCTCTCTTTCTATCAATTTAACTCCATGTCTCTCTCAAGGTGATCTACAACACGCATGTGCGGGCTACAGCGTAAGCAGGGTGCAGTTTATCATGCACTTGCGCGGGCTACTCTGCAAGCAGGGTGTGGGCTACCACACGCCTACACGGGCTGCTGCACAAGTAGGACGCGGCCTATTACAAATAGGTATGGGCTACCGCACAAGCTTGCATGGTGTACTGCAAGCGCAATATGCTCAAGTAGCTAGTTGAACTAGCAGTGTCCCCACGGCAAACTCAAACAGTTTACTGCCACCCTGTCAATGAAGTCAAACCAAGCTGACTTGTATTAGTTATTTCAGTCTCTCTCTCATATGTACATAAATTTTGCCAATTCAATCTTAGAAAAATTATTATTTTTAAATCCATTTGAATTTGAATTTGAACATTTGTGTCCTATCTTTTGCACTAACTCTTTTGTGGCAAAAGCATTTTGAACTTTTGTAGAACAAGATTTGCTCATTTAAAAGTTATTTTAAAAATTTGCAACCAGCAATTTCATTTAATGAAAACAGCTATGAAGAACTGATGATGGACAAAAACATTTATTGAGTAACAATGCCAAATGCCTAGACTTTGAAGGAGATGAAGAGCATTATGAACAACGTTCAAATTCACCAACCGCTCAACGGCTCTTTCAAGAGAAACATAAATGACGGAGTAGTTGAGATAGAATTAGATTTTCACGAACAAGAACATTAACTTCAAGCTCTCTAAAGAGAAAACTTGAAGCTACTACATAATCAATACCAATATTCTGCACATTCAATATTCTACACAATACTCTATTTCATTGGAAACACATTCTGTTTTTCATTCCATCTTTCTTTTCGAGTGTGTAATCTATCTTAAGCTCATAGATAGTCACATCCATGGATTGAGCATCTCAGTTTGTATCATTTAATTCTTTTGGTACAAAATCTCTGAAGACTGGTGAGATATTCATAGTTTTGGATTTAGAGAAAGAAAACAACATGAGGAAGGTAGAAGGGCTAGTGTTTGAGGATAAATACTGTGATGGTCTAATTTGAATCGCAATCAAGTTTGTATTCTTGTGGTATTAGTGAAAATCCAAAAAGGAGTTCTGGAAGTAGATGTATACCGGGTTTGGTGAAACCACTATAAAAATTATGTGTCTTCGTCTTTATTTTCTTTTACATCTTTTCTACTCTTCTCTGTTTTAATCACGATTGACCAAATTTTTATTTAAATCTACAATTAGTACCAAAATAATTCAAAGAAATATATTCACCCCCTTTAGGTTTCTTTTATATATCAAATGGTTATTAGACGATCTAATAAATATTATCGAATTTGGATAAAGAATCTAAAAAGATAAAGGTGTTTTTGCAACATTTTTTGGATAGAGAGTTCTGATACTATATTAAACAAATTGGAACATTACTCTGATACAATGTTAAATTAAATTTGAATATACCTCTAATACCATATTAAAAATTAAAAATAATACAAAAATATGAATCCTAATATTCCATTTTTTAATTAAAGTATTATAATAAATTAAATTTATATAGAAAACTCATTGTTATAAATATGAAAATATAAAAGTAAAAAAAGTTAAATATTTTAAAAATATATGTTACAGTCAAACTTACTCAAATTCAATGTGGTATAATGAAAACAACTTGATTTTAAAATAACCAATAAGTGTATGTTGACATGACTGAAAATATGACACTCATGGTAAGACACGTAGTATTGATTAGACATTTTGTGACCAATCAGAGATGAACACATGGTAGAGGTTAAGAGAGAATAGTGAAACAACAAAACGACATCATTTTGAGTCGTCTTCAACCTCTCGACAATAGGATCTGACAAGTCTGACAAACAATTTTCAGGTGGCACGTGAGAGTGCATGAGAGACTTTTTTGGTTTTAGATTACCATTACTAGGATTGTTTTGAAAAATATAACTATTTGCTTTATATCAAATGACTAGTTGACGATTTAATGAATTTCACTAAATCCAGACAGTGGATCTAAAAAGTTAAAAGTGTTTTTATAGTCATTTTTGCGAAGGGAGTTTTGATACAATATTAAATAAATTAAAGTATGGCTCTCATACCTTATTAAAATAAATTTAAATTTACCTCTAGAACCATATTAAAAATTGGAAATAATACAAGGATATGAATTCTAATGTTTCATTATTTTAATTAAAATATTACAAAACGTTATATTTATATAAAAAATCAATTGTTATAAATATAGAAATAAAAAAATAAAAGAAAGTAAAATATTTTTAAAATATATGATATCTTCTACCATTTAAAATTTTAATTTTTAAATAGAAAAACTATTTTCTAAAATGAAAAACTATAACAAAAAAAAAAAATAAACAATAGTTATTCTAACATTATTCATTGAGATTACTAAATGATGCACTTTGACATTTAAATGGTACGTTCCTTTTTCCCATTTTCCCATTATTACATTTCTTATATATTAATTACTATAATATATTAATTATTTTATTATATAATAAATGATTGATTATTGAATTATAATTTAATAATTAGATATTCGTCTTTATTTGGACCGAAATTACGAGACGTGCTGTAATGGCCCAATGGAAAAAAATAATTTAAAATAACATTCATTTGAGAAAAATTTCAAAATTGATATAGATACGTAGAGTGTTGAACATTCGACATGTATTATTAATGTGAATAATTTATATTGAGTTTTTAATACTCGATATATATAATGGATGAATAATAAATGTTAAGTTTTTAAAACTCAAATATATAGATGTTAATTTTAGAATTTAGTTTTAAAAATATGTTATTTAAATTTTTTTTTTTCCATCGGGTCGACACGTCTCCCGCAATTACAGAATGGTGGAATACTAATATCGCCTTTTGACCGTTTGATCCATTGAATTGCGCAGGGAGGTCGCAGGAGAAAATTAAGAGGAGCCCTAATACGAAAGTGCAAGACACGAGGCACGAGAAGCGCGTGTTAGGAGGAGGAGGAGGAGGGCTTGTGTTTAATAAGGCAGAAGTCAAAGGTCACTTATATGCATGGACACATGTACATGCACATAAGGGGAGTGGCTCATATCTCGTCCAGAGTCTTGAGGGCTCACCGTCAGTGGGACCCAGCGCAGCGCTTGCGAAGAAGGCCCATTGCTTCCGGTATAAATACGACACTACCTTGTGTTTCCCTTCCCCACTTCCTCTCCTAATATACATCTTTCTATTTCACTTTTTTTTGATTGAGAACTCTGTTTTATACTCAACCCTAGTTTTCTTCCCCCCTTTTCTCTCTCTACTATGGTTTTCTCTCTCTAGTTTCTCTTTTCTTGATTGTCTTTGAAGGGTTTGTGTCCGATCGGCGGTAGGTGCGGGAATTCTCAAGCGTCACGATGAGCGTTAGTCTGGAGGAAATCAAAAACGAGAATGTTGATCTGGTAAGATTTTTCATTATTCTGTTGATCCCATCGTTTTGGATTTAAAGCAAGCATGCATGTTTCTGATTTTTGATCATTTCTTGTTGGAGTATCAATTCTTCTTCGTTGAACTGTGATTATTAAGAATCTGTTCTTTTTTTAAAAAAAATTATTAATTTAGCATATAAAATAAAAAGGTTTGTGGGGTTATGATATCTGCTTGGAATCGAAGCTGCTTTACTTTTTGTCATATTCCTTTTATTTTAGTTTTTTTTTTCGCTTTTTTCTTAGAAAAAAAAATTCAATATAAGCGAGTATGCGATTGTGATGTAGAGAGAGAGAGAGAGAGGGAGACTCCAAGTCACGTGGAGGAAAGAGAGGGGAGAAAAAAATGGTAA